>VZRV01009655.1:1934244-2007949 GCA_013398115.1 Falcunculus frontatus
CCTTCCCTTCCCTTCCCTTCCCTTTTTACTTTGCTTTACTTCATTTTAGTTTGCTTTACTTTACTTTACTTTATTCCCTGTCATGAGATGGCTTAAGACACACCAGTGCCAAGAGAAGGGAGAATGTTGGCCAGTACAAGTGCCAACACAGAAGGCTGGTGCTACCAGAGTGACCTGGGTTCCAGCTACACAGACAGGGTAAAAATAGTGAAAGTTCTGTCCATGTTGTGTACAGATGTGTTCTGTCACAAGTAATCTGCAATGAAAGCAGAGTAAGCTTTTTTTCCTGCAGTTCTTTTTCCTTCATTGGCCTTAATCTAGTTTGGGAATTGCCCTAAGAACATGTATGTAACCATTTACATCAAAATAGGGTAGACACACCAAATTTAATGTTCCTGTGAGCCAAATAGCTTCACACTCGAAATCCCAAAGCAGGAGAGAAAGTTGTTCCACATTTCAAGGACGTAAGAAATGCTTTTTCTTGCAAATGAGTGGTTCAGGCATAGATTACTTTTCAGGCATCAGAAACAGCACCAGAGATTGCCTTTATATACTATTTTCAAGTCACACCTGCTCACCATGAGGCAAGATGTCAGAAAATAATGAAGCAACATTACACATATTGAAGTTGCAAGATGGGAAATGGGATTCAGATCAAAGGTCTCTGAAGGATGAAACTTAGAAACAAATGAATTTCTGACATTGAAGAGTGAATAGACTGTCTTTGAAATTCTTTCTTCAGTCATTGGAGCACGTTAATGGGTTTTCTATTTCTTTTTTTTCTTCATCTTCTTTTCTTAAACGTCTCATGTGACAGAATTAAGTATTACAAACACCAAATTCAGTAGAGCGACTGCTGTAAGTTTTCCACAAAGCAAAAAAATATTACACTGGTATCTTACATACAGATGTATACACTTAATATATTTTACTGACCTCAATACATGTTCTGGATAAAACTGCAGAAAGATTGCCATTTCATGTATTAGTCTCTGTGGATTTACATTGTAGTGGTGTGTTTCAGCTGTATGTTCCCAGATTTGTCGCCTTTTGGGAAGTGCAGTTCTCTGCAATTTTTGCATTTTTATCCCTATATAGAATTCAAACATGGTGATGTAAACTAGTCTGAGCAACTTCAAAAGAGATTAGTCCGGCCTACTAGGAAGTCAATCAAAATTATCCCGAATAATCTCATGTTGGGCTGCTGTAGCCCACATGGTAGGTGCTGTCACCATCAAAAGCAGGGAGCTCATTTCTCTGAAATGAGAAACTCTAATTGGCATCACAGCTGCTGCTACGCTGACAGACTGACACTCACAGTCCGAGTGATCAAACACGAGTAACTGAGCAGGCAATGGAGCTGAGGGAAGCAGCCACTGCCCCGACCCAGATCACTGAGCTTGCTGGAGACACACGATTGACTTCAGGTGAGGGCTGGGGCCAAGCAACCAGGTCTGACACTTTGAACACTGGTGAACTTCTGTGTCACACAGAAGAGAGCATGCTCTTTTCATTTTCAGCAGAGTGCTTTCAACTATTCTCTTTAGATACTGTAAATCCTGCCCTGCACTGAAAACAAACCTCTCTTCAGTTATTTTTGTTTGTAAATGTCACAAGATCACACACGAAACCTTGGAAAGGTGTCTCTTTTTATCCTGTATTAATTCATTGGTATTCTACTCATACCTAATGTAAAAGGCAAAATATTTCCTGTGAATCTCTGGTCAATTAACTTTTCAATGTTCTTAAATAATCCTTTTCCAGAAACATTAATGCTTATAGTAATGAAAATTGCTTCCCAA
This sequence comes from Falcunculus frontatus, assembly GCA_013398115.1. NCBI lineage: Eukaryota > Metazoa > Chordata > Aves > Passeriformes > Falcunculus > Falcunculus frontatus. The sequence goes on from VZRV01009655.1 coordinate 1,936,047, forward strand.
ATCCACAGGGTGTTGAAAGTCTTTGGAAAATAAGATATAATAAAGAGTATTAGAAAAGAAAATATAGATATGAGCTTATTTCTTTACTGAAAAATCAGGCCTGTGAGTCAAAGTGAATTTCAATAATTGTTTTTCAATTTTTAACAGACTTGCAAGAAAGACTATTGTTTTCTTTGACATAGTAAAACAATTTTGAGAACAGGCAATCTTATTTGAAATGACTGTGTAGGTGTCATGCTTAGCCAATCATGAAATGTCATTTTCAAAAACATTAATGTATTCCTCTTAGAATGGGAGGCAAAGTAATGCACTTTGTAAATGAGATCAGCATTCATTAAGTCTAGAGAAATACTATTCACTGGGTGCACCATAATGCTCGTTCCTGTCTTCTAGTAATAAAAGCTGTCATGCTTCCTCCTATGAAGTGCTTGAAGGCTGAGGACTGATAAGATGAACAAACAATAAAACCCACACATAACCCCTGCAAAGAGAGAACAAATCTGTAATAGCAGATTACAGAAATTCAAATACAACAATGGAACTGAACTTCCAAGATGGGTTCCACATTCTGAAAAATTGTTCTGGGATTCACATCTTACCCGAGTCAATGGGATAGGGGGATTTGTAGTACTCCTCATGGAAGATCCAAGCCTGGAAGGTCACATTGTGATGGTCTTTAATCAGCTCTTAGAACGAACAAAATATATTCTGAACCTATTGTATAAATCTAATTAAATAGTAGAGCTCTTTCTGTTGCATGATGAAGCTTACTCTAAAGCAGTTAAGGAGTTACTGTCAGATCAAAAGAAAAATAAGTCCTCCACAAATGAGATATACAGCCCCAGACAATAAGAACACTTTTATTTTGGTTTTTAAGTAATTCTGCCTTTTATTCTACTTTTTGTAAAGTTCTCTCTCTAAGCCTAACATGCAAATTTTCACCATCATTTAAGGATTAGTGAAAGTGAAATCCTGGAACACAAAAGCTAAAACCTCTCAGACTTCATTTAGTTTACTTTCTGAAGCATTTATTTATGTGACAATGTCAATTTTTCAGTAATTCATGCATGAACTTGTCAAAAAAACCCTATTTCCACTTTCTAGTAGTACAGTAAGTTTTTTGACATACATATTGATGATAGACTGAACAAATAAACTATCTGGAAAAATTTTAGAGGTTTGAAAAATAAGGAAATTTTTCTGGACCAGTAAACTGCTTCATGTAGCCTTCTCATAAACTGAGAGCTGCCAAAGCACACATTAATTTTGTTGGGTTCGTTTCGTATCCATTTTCTTCTGTTTGTACTTTTGTTCCATAAATCACAATGTCAAAGCCTGTTATATTTTCCTGCTTTTAACTTTTAGGCTGAGATAATAGAAAAAATATATTTTTCTTGGAATGATAGGCACATAATATTTTCTGATGAAATACAACAAGCAACTATGGAGTGACTAACAATAAAGATGGGGCAAAATTTATTTTCCTTGTTGTCTGGAAGTGTTATTTATAATGACAGGCTTCGTGCTAATGCCCAGCACACAAAGTGTACTCACTCAGGCAAAAACATAGGAGTATGTATTCAAAACTTTCCCAACGTACAATCTTCTTTGTTAACATTACAATTTTGCCTACAATACCATTTTCATACATAAAAAGCACATTTCATTCAACATTCTAACTCTTGATTATTTTCCAGTTACTTAGTGAAACTGGGCAAAGCAACTTGTTTATAGTGGAATAAAGACAAATTTTCAATCAATGATTCTTTAATAACCATGCATAAAATTCTAGAGAAAGTGAGCAATGCAGTTTTAATTGGTGGTGGTGTGGGACTAATATTGCCCTTTATTATATATGGCTGCACATCTTTTTCAAAATGTGTCCCAGTCTGTCCTCAGTTTTTACTGTCTCATTTCTTTAACACTTCAGTGTTTATAATGGTGGAAACAGAAAACAGCCAAATCTGGAAGTGTTCAGTGTATCATTTTTCTAAATCAAAGATTTGTCTTTTCTTCCCTGAAGCCTGGATCTTCTCCCCAGGTCCTCAATTTTTGTATAATCATACTCTTTTCTTTCAGACATGGCATTTTATTTTAATGTTAGCTATGAAAAGAAAGGTAATCCCCATTTGCACAGAAGTACGACTACTGCTTGTAATATGAGGTCCTTTCCATGTGTTAGTAAGTGTGGAAAAAGGTGACTATTCTGACACTGAAGTAACATGCCCTAGTTCTATTGACACAGAACTCTATTAATGTGACTGAAAGTTAATATATTTTTTCTTTGCTCACATGCTTTTTCCTTTAGGACAATGTTAATGTTCATCTTATATTTCCTCCTCGTCAAGTGAGAACCAAAAGATTTCTGGTTGGAAATGAGATTAAAGGACTTTTCTCTATCTACCTCTGGTACGCAGATTTCTTGGGAAAGCATTTCTCTTTTAATTCCTTGTTTGCATATTAAATCATCTTTGGTTACTATGGCTCTGCCTAAACTGTTGGATAAATTCACTTTAATGCTCTTGGTCAGGCTTTGGGTCATTCGTGAATTATTCACTGATCTCATGGGTATCCTCATCCACGCAAGTTAGAGTTAGTTCAAGTAAAAACAAACTCTTCATTGACAGTCACTAGCATTTGAGGAGACTAATGGATCTCACTGTGTCACTCTGATATTTCGCTAACAAGAATTGAGTGAACAGTCGAAAAGGCAATCATCGTATGTGAACAACTCTGAGGCACTGGCAGGATCAATACATACCACTACTAGTCAGCCAGCACAGTGTCTGCAACCTGCCATTTTCATTTATTTTTCATATTTTTTTTCACATACAGAATACAGAAATTATGAGGATTTAATAAATTCATATTGGAGATGTTTCAAATTCACCCTTTTACCTTTTCTTTGTAAATGTTTATTTTGTTTCTGGTAAATTCACTTGGGTGTCCATGCAGGGCTATTTTTCTGTATACTGTATATTCTTCTGAACCAGCAGTATTCAAGGCAAGTCTCTCTTAATTTTAACAGCTATTTATGCTTGTTAGCCTAAAAATCTTCTCTTGCCTACTGTTTATGTTTTTTCTCTTGTTTCCTTTTCAAAGATGCTTGTACTTCCTGAGAGAGATGCACCTAGGGCAAGCAGCCATGCTGCTATTCATTTTCACCCCCTGCTTTCATTTCTGTAAGAAGTTGGCACCAACAGTGTATGTGTTGAGTCGTTTATCTCAGTACTGGAGGATGTAGCAAGTGGACTTGTTCCTGTCTCTTGAAGGAGAACACTTGCACTTGAAACAGTCTTCTCATCTATCCCAATGGTGAGCTGAGAAAATTAGAATGGCTGTGTAAGTATAGTTATCACTGGTGCCATTCTGTGGGATCCTTAATGAAGAGATATGCTAAAGGCTGCTCCGTTTAAACGCATCCTGAAAATATTTTTGTAAGAATGTTGTCCAACAGGTCCCTTACTTTTTATACGAAGTACATAAATAATTGCAATAAACGCTTACGTGTTTCTAGGTGCTTGGAATGAGACTAAAGACAGTGAGGTAAGAAACACCCTCTCTGCTACCTTTACATCTCTTCTATCAAATAGCTCAAACAAAACCAGTTTCCAAAAGGATAACTGCAATGCACAAATTTTAACACTAATTTTCTCTTGCTGTGCTACAAAGTCTTTGAAAACTTGCAAATGGTCCCCTGTCTGATTTATCATTTTTTTGCATAGATATTAAGGGTTGTCCCTTTCAATAATTAAAAAAAAAAAAAAAACCCTAAAAAGACCAGCATAATTTTCCTGTTTCCAGTAATGGAATACACAAACCTAAACTTATCCACCTGTGGGTACCTGTGTCAGCAAAACTTTTGCAGCAAAGACTTTTTCTTATGGAGCAATATAATGCCCCTTACAAACAAGAAAAATGCATGAGCACAGCTGAATCTACATAAATTTTACATTAAAATAAGTCCTTGTGAAAATGTTGTTATGCTAATTGCCTGACTCAGTATGATATCATGTCAAAATGTAATCATCCAAATTCATCTCTAGATCCAAATGTGTCACCAGCTGCATATATCAGCAACTGAGTTACATGAGCCATTCATTTGGCCTAGTATGTAATTTATCTAGTATTTATGTGATCTATATAAAACTAATTTCTTCCCTGGTCGGGACACCACTGCAAAGTTGATTAATGCTTTTGTCATTTCACATATTGATTATTGTAATTCACTACTTATTGGTTCCCTCATTGCATGTTGCACAGGCTTGAGCTTATGTAAAATGCTGCTGCACATATCCCAGTCAAATGATAGAAGTTTAATAACATCACTCTGGTTCTGACGAAAACTCGCTGCCTCACTGCTCATCCATGGAATAAGTACAGCATCCACAACTGTCAGTGTAATGCATAACCTTTCCGAACATTTGCTGACCTTTTTTGGGGAGTGACCTTTCTCTTTTGTCACATATTAATTTCTTGTTGATAACTTATGGGGAGCTTGCTGCCAGCACTCAGGCATTAGACAAAACCGTGACTTGTTTCTTTCTGAATCCCTTATGCAACTCAGAATAACAGAGTGTTTGGACTGTGTAAAAAGTTGGACTCAATGATCCTTGTGGGTGCCTTCCAACTCAGAATACTCTGTTATTCTGAGTTGGAAGGCACCCACAAGGATCATTGAGTCCAACTTTTAAGTGAAAGGTCTGTGGTGGGGATCAAACCCACCACCTTGGTATTGTTAGCACCATGATCTTAGCACCATGATCTGACCAAGGGCTTCATCTACTTTTCTATCTTATTACTTGGTTTTGTCATCAACTTTAACTATGCCCTCTGAAATTCTCTTCCTTCAGGGAAAAGGAGAAATACAAAGAAGATTGATCATAGACTTTGTGAGATGTTTATTAAATTTAAGTGGTCCCACTTAACGTTTTGGAGTCATAATCTGCTCCAAAGACATTTTCCCCTGTTTAATGATATATTTCAGTCTCTGAAAGGTGTGCTAAATCTCTTATATTTTCCCCTAAAATCTGGAAACTAAACCAACTGATACATTTTAAAGGAATTCAGGAAATAAGTCTATTTAAATACTCAAAGTTTTCCAAAACTAGATTTTATTTTAAGGTTCACATTGTCTTTGAGAAAGAAATGACCAGCTTATCTTGCCTATTTGGTGCAATGGAAGGAGTATGTAAATAGGCAAAAAAAAAAAAGTGCAATCTGTTTCAAGAGATCTTGAAAAAGCAGTGCTTCCCTTGTCTAAAGAAAGTTGTCTTTCAACACTGGTAGAATATATTTACTTTCAATAATGGGGACAGTTTAGGAAAGGCAGGTGTTTAATAAAAAGTCTTTCTGTGAAGTCTACACTCTGTATATTTATGTTATGTGACATTATATAGAACAAAAATAAACTGTAAATATAAGAAAAAACAGAGTACGGCAAATAAACAGAATATCTTACTGTTCTCCATAGCTCACACAAGGTATCACAGAAGAAAAGATTCCTGGGCATAAGTAATTATTTAGACAAAACTTTATGATCCAGTGGTTGAATATTATCACTTTATGCTGTTAACATATTTTTGATTTAACCGAGTAATAATGACCAAGTGCAGGCAATTTCTGATGATCAGCAATTGAAAAGAAAGCATGATGGCCTCAGGTTCAGCTGCTGCTAATTCTTAAACTATGTCTGAACCAAATCTAGTTTCATTATTTTAAGATGAAGTCCGTTTTCTTCCCATATTTTAGTGTGATTGGCAACAGCGTAGATTAAAAAACTCCTTTTTTTTGCCCAGAGACTTATTTTTAGATGACCGCACAACAGCGTGACTCAAGACCAGAAGCAGGCTGGTACAAACGTGAGAAGTAGCCCAGAAGATGATGTTCTGCAGTTAACATGGGACCGTTTTGAAGCATGTGCTTGTAATGTCTTTTATGGGACAGACATCAGTTGCCTTACTCCTGCTGTGCAAAAAGAGGGTGTTGCTGTGGATTTAAAATCAGCCCTGACATCAAGCACATTCTCCTGAGGGCAAGTTTAAAAACAAATACTCAACTATAAACTGGATTTCACTTCAGGATGTAAAACCTCGTTAGATCATGCTCTCAGCTGAAAGAAACTGGGACTGAATTTTACTTGAACCTTCACCTTCCAGGTTTTAAAATCTGTTTCTATCCCCACAGTCAATATTAATTTCAGAGACATTTACAGTAATCAGTACAAATGTGTAGTAGACACTACTACTACTAGAATTCAATTCTAGATTGAATTCTAGACTGAATTTGCAGGCAATTCATTACTGCAATGCAACAACAGAGGAAAAGAAACTGTCAAAAAGAACAAGAAACTTTTATTTCTACAGACAGAAGAAAAGAATATCAGGCAAAACAGAATATTTATCTAGTATGTGGTGAGTTTACCCTTGTTTTCTTGATTTTCTATATAGTCTTGTTTAGGCTGTAAAAACGGTGAATTTAGCAGATTAATTTTTGCAATTTAATGACTAGAGTTCTGCTGGGACTATTCCACATCTTTTTTTGCACAGTTGATATTATTCCTTTGGACTATTTTTGCTAAGATTCACAAGGAAACAGCCACATGGACAAATATTTTAGGTAGGTGAAATGGGCAAAAAATTATGTATTTTATTCGGTTATCATCATATATTTGAGTCTACTCAAATATTGCACTAAAGCTAGGAAACGTATGCTATTGTATCTATGGAAGAGTACAGAGACTGCTAAAAATATTGGCAAAAGCAAAATGTATTTCAATAGCATACGTTTAGTAGTACTGTTTTTCTTTAAGATCAACCAGAGAGAATTAATATCCTGCAGTAAATTCTTCTACCATTTATGAAGAGAAAGCAGAGAAGTTAGGTTGCACAGTAAGGAAATAGGAGAAGATCAGAGAGTGAGGGTACCTTGGCAGTCCCAGCAGGGTAACAGCCAAGATGGTCTTTTGATACCATCATAGGTGTAAATCAACATTCTTGGCAGATTCACACAGGCAGTAGAGTAACAGAGTTGTAAAGAAGATGATAAGAAAATGAATTTTATTTATGCAGTTTTCATACAGGCACAGACTTATGTGCTGCTTTCAGCTGGGGTGGAGTTAATTCTCATCGTAGTAACTGGTATTATCAAATATTGTCATGGGCTGCCCAGGGAAGTTGTTGAGTCACCACCCCTGGAGGTATTTGGAAGACATGGATGTGGCACTTGGGGACAGGGTTTGGTGGTGGATTTGGCAATGCAAATCTGGATACAATGAGCTCAGAAGTCTTTCCAACCTAAATTATTTTATAATTCTGATTCTGTCATCCTAATATGTGGCTGTGTTCTGGATTTAGTCACTGCACAGCCCAGACCCAAGACCTTTTCTGTTTTTCATACTGCCCACCCATGAGGAGCCTAGGGGTAAATAGCTGAAGTTGAGAGGGGACACAAGCAGAGACAGATGACCCACAATGACCAAAGAGCTGTTCCATATGCTATGGAATATGACCATAAGCATCACGTTCAGCATATAGAGCTTGGGGAACACAGTGGAAAGCAGGGATGTTTGACATGAGGGTGTTTGTCCTCCCAAGTAATGGTCAGGCATGTCGGAGCCCAGCTTTTCCGGGGATGGCTGACCACCTGCCTGCCCATGGGAAGAGGTGAATGGATTCCTTGGTTTGCTTTGCTTGCATGCACAGCTTTTGCTTTACCTATGAACTGTCTCTATATCAAGCCCCAAATTTTCTCACCTTTACCTTTCCAATTCTCTCTCCCATATAGATGTGAGCAAGCAGCTGGGAGGGACTTAGCAGCTGGCTGGGACACCAACTTAACCCAAACTACTTTCAGAAGATCCACCCCTGTGGGTGAGGAGGGCCTGATGAGATTCACCTTCCAAGAAATGTATCAGGAAACTCTTGGCAGAACATTATCACTGCAATAATAGGGGAGCACTCAATAATACATCATGTTCTTACTGCAAAAACTTTTTACTGGTGTTATAAATCTTCATGTTGCCATTTTGAAATGTTTCCCAAACTTTCTGCATAAGGAAACCTTTGAAAATTCATTTCAGACTAAAAGTTCAATAACATTGTTTCAGCTTGATAGTAACAAAAATTACTGACTGGCCAAAAGTTCTTTTAGTAATATTATTTTCTGAGAAATATTAGAATTTCTGTTTTTAAGCAGAAAGAGATGCTTAAATAATAGGAAATTAAAATGGAAGTTCTTACCTACTTCTGTTTAAATTAATGTTCTTAGGATGAATGCTGATGAAATGTGTGCTTTGCAAAAATCCTAAAGGTTTGTCTTTAAAAGTATGTAAACCAAAATGTGTTCTGACAGTATTAATAGCTATTCACATTCACTTGAAACAGTAAATTAAATTCTCGTTAGCTCTAACCCCATTCTGATACTACCTAAAGGGAAAAAAAAGCAGGATGTGAAATATAAAGGCTAAAATATGTATGAGAAAATAAAAGCTCTGCCTGTTTTTTGTCTCAGTGTTTTCTGGTAGTTTGATTTTTGTGGAGTTTTTTGGGGTTTTTTTTGTTTTTTTTTTTTTTTTTTTATAATCTTCAATGCAGGGAAAAAATTACTATTGAAAAATATGTAAGTATATAGCACATATTAAGGAAACTCAAATACAGTCTAAACAATCAAAAGGCCATAAAGAACATATTTTCTTTTTGTAGAAAATTACGACTCTTAGAAGTGATGATCCGAATCATTGTAAATCTTAGAAGAAGCTATATGATTGTAGCTTGGCTGTGTTCAGATAATTCAGTTAGATACAAATTCAGTTTTACAAAGTAGCATATGCTATTTGCCTAAACAGTGTGTGTGAAAAAAGCCTCTGAAAAATCTGTCTATACTGTAGCTGAAATCCGGCAACAATTAATACTTAACCGATCACAGCTATGTTCTTAATTGTTCTTACACACCTTTTACATCATTTTCCCTGAATTTTAATGCAGTAATAAGAAGTTTCTCCCAAGAAAATATATCCAGCAGTAAAAATGAACCAAGACATAATATGCAGACTTTGATCTAAAGGTGAACTGTCAAAAAAGCAAGTCCATGTTGAAGGTTTTGCCTGTTTGTACTAGAAACACTGCTGTTGGGAAATTCAGTAATAATTGGATAAAATTTAGTGTTTATAAAAGTACAATTCTGTGCCATTGTGTAAGCACATTGTGCAATGTGATTTATTGGGTGCAAAGCACGAAATTCATTGCTCAAAATCAGAAGTACCAAAATGCTGAAGATGAGGATGGATAACAGTTGGTAACAGGTTGTGCCAGTCACAGCAAATAACACAAAAGAAGCATGATCTTATCAAGGGTCAAAGCTTTATACACACCCAAACGAGTGCATTCCACATGTGGATATACTCCACATGAATACACTACTGTATCACAAGAACCATAAATATCAGTTAGATCACTTAGATTGCCTTGGCTAAAAGAATTATGGCTTGTGATAGAAACCCATTAACCAAAGTGTCACAGATTTGCTCTCTTCAGGTACCCTACGGCTACACCCAAGTGATTAAGACCTGTGGTTTTAACCTTACTCTATATATCCTTGCAAGTCACTGTACAGCTTTGAAAAGCATCAATGAAAGGAGTCAAGAAAAGCAAGGACCTTTCAATAGAGTAGAACATCTTTTCAGGAGCCAACAAATCCACAAATCTCAAGAACAGCAGGAAGCAAAATTATGTACAGGATCTAGACGCAGAAGTGTTGGCTGTAGTGCATAAAGGGCACAGCCAAATGGTGATACCTGATATATGAAAGGTGTGATACTCTGGAAGGCTGCAGAGAAATGGTTTCTCTAACCTGTGGAGGCATGTAGCCATGGAAAGAGGAATCTGAAATAAATTTAATTCAGGCTCTACCACTTCTGAAGCAGAATTTGACTGGTTTTTTCTGGAAAGTTTTGAGATGGAGGGAAACAGCAGGCACAGATACTTCAGCACAGCCAGTATTGGGATGAGGTCAACACAAATATAGTCCAATTAAGCAGGAGACGGTAAGTTTAGAATTGGTGAAGTACTCAAAAACCTTGCTAGAGAGCACATTGAACTAATGCACTTCATATCACAGATGGTTTGTTTAGACCCTAGAAGTGTCACCAAAAAGGGTCAGGAGCTTGGAATGACTCATTGCTGCAATTATTTTTGGTATAGCTCTTTTATTTATGAGCAAAAAAGTTAAGAGAAAGCCTCTACCAGCAGCAGCAGATTCAACTCTGAGTTCTGCCAGCAAACTCCAAGGGTATATAAGCGTAAATGGGGTGTGACAGTGGAGCTCATAGCTGTTCAGCAGAACACAAAGTCCCAGTGTCAACTGCTTCTTGGTGTAAACACAGCAGCTAAAACAGGACATGCTTTGAGTCTATGACTCTAGCAGTCACTACATTCGGCACCCTTCATATTTGTCCTGGAAATTTTGAGGTTCTGACTGTTTCATGTTACAGACTCTCTCTATAATAGCTCCTTCACTCAAAAGGACTGATATTTTGGGATTTTAGGAACTCTACAAGTAGCCAAGTAGTTTTTGTTTTTCCAGTATAAAAATTCAAAACAAGCTCAAAAGCCAGACTTCATCCTTTCCCCTCTCTTGATGTTCTATACTACTGCAGTTCTGTCTTCTCTCTGGAGGATCCAGCTTTTCATATTTTCAATGTAATGGACTATGAGAGGACTGAAAAACCAGGTAATTTTGCCCTTTTAATGACTTGTGACAGTCCTTTGATGTCTCAGAACTTCACTTCTGTCTGCAAAATGGGGGCAATGGGTTAATTTTCATCTCAGAAAGATATAGTGGTGGGATCATGCAATGACGGAATTTTGTATAAAATAAAGTAAGCAGTCCGGTATGGTTCCTAGAAGCTGTCAGTAGCTTTTCATTATTATATTTTCTCTCTAAAGCACAGTTAAGAGTTTTTGTTGCCATTAGTTACACTTTAAATACAGGGTTTGGGCCAAATTAATGGTCTCAGTAACCCCACAGATCAGTCAGTGTGAATCTGCTGAAGTTATTAATGACATTACACCAAAGCTTAAATGATGGAGGGAAAACGAGATTCATGCCCTTAATGTCAAAGGTGACCTCTGCTATGCATACACACTATGAAAATCTACAGCCCACAGGCAATTTGATTTTCTGCCTGAAAATTACTATAGAGACTTCGGTATCTGAGGCAACCTCCTCTGCTTTTTCTTTTAAAAATATTATTAGTATGAAGGGCAGAGTGAAGATATTAAAATCAAATCAGGACTGAGCTAAGAATCTGGTATTAAGGGTCCTTTAGCTTTAGAAATAAGGCACAGTTCAGAGGTACAGGGGCAGTTTGTGCAAGTTTGGTGGTTTCTGATGGCATGGAATCTGCTGACTGCATTTTCCATCTCATTAACCTGAGGTTCCCTAGAGGGAGAAAGAGTCTCTGGTTCTCAGGAAGTGTCAAGCACAGCTAGATCTGTCATTTGTTTTCCTTCTGAGAAAGCAAAAAATTGCTTCCATTTGACTGGTACCTGCACCACCCACAGCATGTCCCATGCATATGCTGCAGTCCTTGAACCAGGGTGTGTGGTTGGACAGATGTAAAAGGATCTTCCCCTTTGCAGACCCACATGAGAGAAAGTGAGCTTGGAAGGTGGCAAAATAAGCTAGAAGCAACATCTTTGTGGTCCAGGAAGGAAAACAGAACAAATGAAGAGGAGACAAAACTTTTACCTTCCCTTACCCTTTGTTGAGCTGTACAGAATGGGTCACACCATGCAGAGGACCACAACATTTCCTATGCGGATGACTCTCTGGAGTCACAAAGAGCAGCACACAAAAGATAGCAATACACAAAATGAAAATGTAGGCTCTTACATGCACTTGCTAATGAAAATACTGCTTTAAGTGTAGCATATCAGAGTGGTTTGTTTGGAAATCAAATACTTTCCAGGGTTTGCTCAAGAGCAGACACAAATGTTGGCATGGACTGGTCAGGCAGGCTGGTCTTTCTGGTGGCTGGTAGGTCACGTGAAATCATGTGGTTCACTCAAAGAGAAACCAGGCAGGTCAGGGAGTCACTATGAGATGTGACTACTCAATGTTTCAGAGTAGATTGCTCATGTGACTGTCTACACGAGATTTTAGGAGCCTATCTGTGGACACCCAGATTTGAAATGAATGTTTACAGGGATCCACTTGTCATATTTACTACATTATGCAAGCTGTTGATTTTTTTTCAAAACTTGTTGTCAAAAAGCATCCAGAAAAAAAAAAGTTTCTATGTTCTCATTATGCTGTAATTCAATTATTCAAACTAAGCTGCCAAGCATGGCTCACTGCCTTGCTAACACACAAGTCCGCAAAACCAATCTTGCTTGCCCTTAATCATAACTGGAGTTCAGAACAAAAGGCACAAATTGTTCAAATCTGTATCTCACACACAGAGTAAGCTCAGAAAAAGTAAATGCATTAGAAAGTACTTAAAATATTTATGGTGCAAGTGAGCCAAGATTTAAGGGCTCAGAGGAGAAGAAAGAAAAGAAAATGAGAATGTGCTGAATTGCAAAACTGTAGATTCCTCCAATGAGAAAAAGAGAGAAGATGAAGGGGCCAGGGAGCAGAAGGAACTGAACTCCAAGCAACAGTTGGCAGCTTGGGATAGAATACATAGAAATGACAGGTTGTAACAGGGAGGTCGTGTCTCACAATGAAGACACAGAGAGTCTCCAAATCAGTGAAATGGGAGCTCAATATGTGAAGGAGAACAATGAGGCTGAGCTGAGAAATAAGTCTGATAAGTGAAACAGAAGGCTTGAAGTGTAAAGCCTAAGAGGAAGAAAAGAAAGCTGAATCAGGTGAGAGGAGAAATGTTAAGACAGTTTTGATAAATTATCAGAATTGTAACAGGTGAAATATAAAATAAATTATATAGCTTCTTCATCTTACTGAGGAATAACTGGTGACATTGAGCAACATTCTAGCAGTGGGTGGAAAGGGAAAACAAGGGTCGAGTTTAGCACTCTGCTATTAAGCCTGAATGACTGGGAGCACGGTGGAATTAACTTACAGTGATGAAGAATGGAGAGAGGGGAGAGATAGAAAGGAAATGAAGGAATATGATATTTATATAAAGCTGTTTTTCTGTATGTATAAGCATAATTAACAAAACTTGGCGTAAAGGCTTATTTTATCTTCCTGTACTCCATACCTGTCAGGCACAGACTACAACACAGCATAATAACTGCACAGTGCTCCCTGCTCTCAATGAGCAAGAGCAGAGATAATTCATTTTCATGTCATGTATCACTCACAGCTGTCTGCTGTGATTGCAAAAGTCAAATTACTCCATCCTACATTCACACTAAGCCAAATCTGTTTGGGAAGCGGGGGACAGAAAGTGGGTGTGTTAATAGCAGATAATTTGCTTCCTGAATATATTTATGAGGTCAAAATGGGAATATTAATATTCCTATGTGGTATCTAATACTATTGAATGTGTAGGGCAAATACTCTTGTACGTCTTATTCAAAGCATAACACACAAGAGCTTAACTTTACATTATTATAGCATGCTATAACATCTTGTAATTTTCTGTGTACCTTTTCCTCTTTCTGATAGCATAATATGGCTCTAAGAAAGCATCTGAAAGGATCTTGTTCCTGAACAAAATTGAGATGCGAGACACATATATCAAAACTCAAAGAAAAAGGAATTTTAAAATTAGCTATTCATGCTATTTGGCCAATGCTCCCTGCTGTGCTTTTCTGCATTCTGGAGACCACAGAACATGATTCAAAGCCTAGGTAGGGTGCCTTTTGCTGTAAACAGAATAAGTCTTTGGTTATTACTTTAGTTTGGAGAAAAATTAATTGATGGTAAAACATTTTTTCTGTTTCAGGTTTCTCTATTGTCAGAACAATAAAATGTGTGAGCTCTCTTTCCTGCTATAGACTGTACAGGGGTTCAATCATGTGGGGGAATTATTCAGAACAAAAGCTAAAATTACCAATTTTGTAATGCTGGCCTTTACAAAAAAAAAATTGATTTCAATAGTAAGGTCACAGACAAACTCTGAGCACTTTGTTGCTTTGTTTGTCACCTTAAGACTGGTGACAAAATTCCTCTGTAGAATACTATAGAAAATGTAGAAAACTTTCATGTCTTGGTCCTCTTCCAGGATCTCCTCATATAGACTACTAAACTGCAGTTAGAATAACTTGAGTCCATTGTGGTTTTTTCCTTGAAAGAAAAGTTTAAAGTGTGCTGGTGCTGCTGCCTATTTAAAGGATCACTTCCACCATTCAGACTCCTGACTTTAAGGTTTAACTTAATGTTAGTACAAGGCATATAGAGTATTTTGACCTGCAAACAGAACTTGCTTTAGTTTCTCCCCACTCTGTCATATGGAGTGAAGCAGCTAGAGGGTGCCCTGCAAAGTCCCCACCTGAGATTCACCCCAAGTCCCAGTGACAGGGGCTTACCTTGAGTGTCATTATATTAGTTATTTTGACAAATCTTTGGTCCTTTAACAGGTGAGAGTTAGAGCTTTCTCTCTCTTGTGGGGTATCATTATGAAAGAAGCCTCTCCCTCGCTTCCATGAATACTGCTGCCATTTAAACACCCAGCCACAAAGTAAGAGCATTCAGAAAGACCTTCACAAATTGGTTCAAATATTCTCTTGTGAGGGTACCACATGATGAATAGTTACTGTTTATCAGTGGTTTCACACGAAGGGTTCTGAGATTGCTAATTATAGCAAAACATGATTACTTACAAGATGTTTTGCTTCTTTGCGGCTATCACTTTGACTCTATTTCCAGGGCTTGGAAGATTCTTTAGAGCCTTATTTGGTAAAACACTACAACAACATTTCAAACATAATTCTGTCTTTTAAAACTTCTGTCTGTCTTCCTAAATATGTGTTCAAAAGTACTCTACTGGAGGACTTATTGCACTGGCATTTATAAGCAAGAGGATTTTTTTCTGTAGTATACCTTAAATAAGATTTGATTCAAAATACTTATAAAAGTGTCCAGAATCCAGAATGACTGAATGAATCAATTGTGTCAATTATCAAACTACAATAATACACTTTTGCTACTACTGAGAGAGAGTTTCACTGAAATTTATTGTTATTATTTATATTGCTCAATCACTATTGTGCTACTCTGGTAGTCAAATATAAAGTATCACAAAAATATCTCTGAAAGATATGAATGCCTTCACCTAGATACGTGTTTTGAGCTTAGAAAGAAGAAGGTAGCTTATAACGATAGAGTGGTTCAATATAAAAAATGGTAATTGAATTCCATCCTGTCAGAAATAAATAAATACAAGGAAGAAAAAGTTTCTCTTGAGAGTAGTAGGACAGGAGAGTTGAGAAAAAAATATATTAAAATAGAAAAGTTTAATAAGATGTCAAGCATAATAATTGAAATTCCATTTTCCACTGCATACATGTGAGTATGAAATAGCCTGTTGGTGTTGATTCTGTGATTACATTTAGGGATATAATTTCATTGCAAACTGTATTTGGAATTCTAAAGTCATTAAAAAATGCATCTCATGATGCATTCCATTCCTGCTCAAGTGGAATGATACATTTCACTCTTTCTCCCCTCTAAAAAACACCTTACCCCTTGTTGGGCCCCAGTCCTTGCTCGGCAAGTTTACTTAAAAGGTGTTTGTGACACTACTCTTCCCTGAAGCGAGTGCATGGGAGATGTGAAACAATGTTCTCAGGAGGTTAAAAAATAAACTTTACTGACAAACTTTAGAAGGCAAAAAATTTGGCCAAATTTAAGATAAAACATTAAATCAAAATAAGGCATTTCACCAAGCACTGACTTAGCAAACTCTACCCATCCAACCCCATATACCCATATTTCAAGGACTCTATTGGTGCTCCAGGGGCACGTGGGGCATTGCTTCAGGTGTGCCAGTGACTGACAGCCTTCCTGGGCTGGACTAGAGGCTCCAGGGCTGGGGTGTGGAGCAGAGCACCATTCCACCTTGGCAGAAACTGCCCTGCCTCACCCAGCTTCAGTTGTTTTGTGCCAGTAATCATTTTCTCCAGTCTCTCATACCCTTATACTCAAAGAAAAAGGAATTTCGTATACAGAAAATATTATTGTAGTTGGTTTTAAGTTGATATATTAAATGAATTCATTCCAGAATTAACTCATGCCCGTATATCTATCTTCTACTCCTTTTCCCCAAAATATCTTAGTCTGTCTTCAATCAAGACAATGGGGCCCATGAAAAGTTATTTCTAGGTTATGGCTGATTAGAAGGAGTGAGATAAGAAGGGAAGTATCCCTTGCAGACTAGACCTTGAGCAGCTCACATCTGTATATATGAGAAAGCCTGCAGCTCAAGCTGCTCAGTTACACTCAAGCACAATAATATATCCTTGAAAAAGAGATGTTAGCTCAGGTAGCCAGGAACTGAGTCACAGAATTGAGTCATAGAAGATAATAGATTCAAATCAGAAATTGCACTTGCGGCCTTACTGGTCTCTGTACTACGTTATTGCATCAGCAAAGTGCAGCCTCGTGTGATGACATAAACAGTCGTTTTGACCTTGACTTTGTTTTAAAGTAGTTTGAATGGTAGCTTCAGCAGGACCACGATGAAGTTTTGAACCTAGAAGCAATCTAGAAATCTATATTATGAATCTAGAA
This sequence comes from Falcunculus frontatus, assembly GCA_013398115.1. NCBI lineage: Eukaryota > Metazoa > Chordata > Aves > Passeriformes > Falcunculus > Falcunculus frontatus. The sequence goes on from VZRV01009655.1 coordinate 1,952,748, forward strand.
ACAATCTGAGGATTTTTGCACACCAAAAAGTTCTAAAAATATTATATATTTATATGGTAGGAAGAAAACTTTGAATTTTTCAAAGAAGTTCTGGATTCTAATTCCTCCTAATTGTGCCTCCTTTATCACTGAGAGTAAACTATTTATTTTAAGTAAGAGTATATGCTCCAACTGGAAGATCACCACACTCCCTGTTTTTTCATAATACTTATTTAACTAAGGTACAGATGAACCAATATTTGTAAAATATTTCAATGGCAGCTGTAGTTTTTTCATCTAAATTGAATATAAATGAAATAGGAAATTAAAACTCAACTATTATTCTTGAAGGACACCATCCTTGGCTTAATTTGATTTTTTCTTTTTCATTCAGTTTACGTTTTTTCCTCTATGTGTGCTTTCTTAGCATTCATGAGACATATCATAAATTACACTGGTGAACTACAGTAATCTGACCTTTTCAGTATTCAGTAGTTTGAATGTCTAGAAAGGATAATTTGCAAAAATTAAAGGAGCATATTACTTTCCCCTTCATGTAATGGAGGGTGATGAGTAGAAGCAAAAGTGAAGCTAACTGTGCGCAGTGGGATGACCCTGGCTGGATGCCAGTTGCCCACCTAAGCTGTTCTATCAGTGTCCTCCTCAGCTGTATAGGGGAGAGAAAAAGTCTAACAGAAGGCTGGTGGGTTGAGATATGGACAGGGAGAGATCATTCACCAATTACTGTCATGGGCAAAACAGGTTTGACTTGGAGAAAATTACTTTAATTTATTGCCAGTCAAGTCAGAGTAGGGTAATGAGGTATAAAAACAAATCTTAAAAAACACCTTCCCCCGTTCCCTTCCCTTCTTCCTGGGCTCAACTTCAGATTTTCTCTACCTCCTTCCCTGCAGTGATACAGGAGGAGAGGAATGGGGGTTTCAGTCACAGAATCACACCTTTTCTCTGCTGCTTCTTCTTCCTCACACACTTCCCCTGCTACAGCATGGGGACCCTCCCACAGTAGACAGTCCTCCACAAACTTCTCCAACCTGAGTCCTTCCCATGAGCTGCTGTTCTGCATGAACTGTTCCAGTGTGGGTACCTCCCACAGTGTGCAGTCCTTCAGGCATAGGCTGCTCCAGTGAGGGGTCTCCACAGGGTCACAAGTTCTGCCAGCAAACCTATTCTACAGTGGTCTACTCTCCCCATGGAGCCACAGGTCCTGACAGGACCCTGCTCCAGTGTTGGCTTCCCACAGGGTCACAGCCTCCTTTGGGCATCCACCTGATCTGGTGTGGGGTCCTCCAAGGGCTGCAGATGGTTCTCTGCTCCACCATGGACTTGCATGGGCTGCAGGGGCACAGCTGCCTCACCATGAACTGCAGGGGAATCTCTGCTCTGGTACCTGGAGCACCTTCTCCCTTTCTTCTCCACTGACCTTGTATCTGCAGAGCTGTTTCCCTCACATATTCTCGCTCATCTATGTGGCTTCAGTTGTGCAGCAATGTTTTCCTCTTCTAATATATGTTACCACAGCAGGGCTACCTACCTCCATTGCTGATGGACTCAGCCTTGGCTGGCAGTGGGACCCTCTTGGAGCTGGCTGGCATTGGTTCTGTTGGACATGGGGGAAGCTTCTGGCAGCTTCTCACAAATGCCACCCCTGTAGCCTCTTCCACTACCAAAACCTTGACATGTAAAATCAATACAGTGAAATATAACAATTTCTTGTTACTGTCCAGTTTTCTATGTTTTACTGCAGCAATAAAGTGAAAAATCTCAGTTTAATATTTGCTTTCTGTGCAATGTACCAAATTAGTAGAATTGGAGAATTTTCAGCAGAGGACATCTAGGATAATTAAAGTTATGAAGTGGCTTAGGTATGAGAAGTGTATTTATAGAGCAGGGAATGTCATGGAAAAGAAGTGAATGTGAGGAAAGAGGTAAGACAATTCTGTACATCATCAAGCAATTTCAATAGAATTAATATCATATAAGAGCAAATAATGAAGAGTGAATCTGATCAAATGTCCCTGGTCTCCTCCAATAGAAGGATAAAAAAGCTTCAATATAAACTAAAAGGTATTTCTGCAGGTGAGAGATTTATTCTTCAATTTGTAACTAAGCCGTAGTTACCTTGCCACAGGGTTGTAGATTTCTAGTAGATGACAGGGTTGACAAAAATCAGTGGAAAAAGACATGGAAGAGTCCATCTGTGATTATTAAATATCAAGATAACACTCTCTAAGGAATCATCTAACAAATTACTGGAATCAGGAAGAGCATCTGTGAAAGTTCATCTACTTGTATCTCCTGTTCTGATTGTCTCCTTTAGGAATTCTATACGGGTGTCTAAGCAGGCGTTGCTCTGACCTGTGAGAGCCAATCCTAAATGGAATTTAGTTCAAAGCAGAATCCATGATAGAAAACATACAAGGAAAACTCAAAACACTTGAATTTCTTAGGTCTTTAGTAGGCCTCAGATAAACTGCCCTTCCGGAGAGTACAAAACATGGAGATATTGAGCTTATTTCCAAGCAGTTTTCTATTTTGGCTAAATTTCACCATCCATTATCAGCTTAAATAATGCAATACAATAACTATCATATAGGTCAATGTCACGATCTGGTTATTAGAATTATTTGAGACATGCCTCTGCCCAAATTAAGATGCAAATGAGACCATATAACAAAGTCAATAGTACAGATTTTTATTAACAGTAAATGAGAGGTGGAGATAGAAAGAAATAGGGAAAAGAAAGAGAAGGAGTAAGAGCAGAAAGGTCAGAGTCACCAACAATTAGAGTCCTTGACAAGGCTTGAAATTTTGGTGTCTTTTGGTCAAAGTGGCAATTGCAGAATGAACAATCTGTCAAGTCCTTGGGGAAATTCCATCACAGTGGTAGAGAAAACCCATGAAACATGAGGTCAGATGGGTTTATATTCACCAAGGTTCAGGTGAGAACCCACAGGTACCTCCCCTGTGGTGGGGAGTTTCTCACTAAATGCTGCGGATCATGAGGCACCTGAATGATGAAATGTCACTTCAGGAGTCTTTGACACCTTCTCAGATGTTACAGCTGCCTGTTACATCCCCGGCAGGGGAGTTATGACAGCTGAGTTCACTTGAGTGAGGACAGAGACAGTACCTGCCTGGCAAGGTTTGGCCCTTTCCTTATCTCGCTCAACACCCAGCTGCAGCCTGCAGGGGCGTGCTCACCCTCTCCACCTGGGCAGGTACTTTGCACGTTGGCAGCTCATGCCCTCAGTGTTTGCGCCACCAGCATTCCAGACTCTCTTCCAGTATCACTTGTGGATACATTCTTCTCTCCAGACCCGGGATAACTGAGAAACAGAACCACCTTTATCTTGTCTCAAGTTCTCAGCACAGTCCAAATTCTAGTTTGCGGGCATATTCAGTGACAGGTGAGCTTCAGCGGTTGCACATGAACAGCTGCTTCTTTGCAGTTCACTATGGTGGGCAAAAGTCCTCAGATGATTTTAATGGTGTTTAAGCCATTAACCATTTCAATCTCTCACAGTCAACCAGTATAATTACCTAATTAGGTACAATCTATTACAAGAATTAAGAGTTCTGTAGTGACCTCATCTTTCTTTGACCCTTCAAAGAAAGGAAGTTTAATGGAAGCTGCATGATATGCTCACAGTAGGATAAATAACTGTTTTTTATCATACAAGAGCCACTGTGTTAATTATGCATCAACTGACTAAGGGGATGCTTTTGCCATGGAAGAAGACATTAAAATTCTCTGTTAAGATTAGAAATTACTGTATGAGACAGGCATTAACATATTATGAAAGTGTGTGCAGACTGATAAAATTATAGGAATGTACTCATGTATTTGTAATATAATGAGAAAAGATTTTTTTGTCTTAATAATTTAAATATGAAGACAAAGGAGTGCAACCTATGATCTAACTTTTCAACTTGAAATTAAAAGAAGCTAAAAAGAAATCTACTTTTCTTAGTTGTAAATAATTGAATGTAAGATACTTTTCTGAAAGCTAGGCTAGCTGTAAGATCTCTGTAAAAAGCTAGAAAATTATAACATCTTAACTGAAAAACACTTTATATTTGCAACACCAAAGTTCTCCAGTTAATAGTTTTCTTTGTCAGATTTTTGCCCTCCAGGTTGCTTGTGCAGGCCTGGGTTTCGCAGGGTATCCTGACTGCACAGAGCACCTCAATGAATCAGGTACATAAGAAGAGGTATGAACTGCATTAATGACTGCTTCAGAACATGCTACCACTTCAAAGTGCAGGCAGCTTTGCTTCCCCTCCCACATCAGATGACATATCATAAAGCAAAACTGAAAAGCACTATTGATGAAAGCACCGTTTTATATCTCTATGATTTTCTTCCCATTAATTTACTTTTATTCCTGGGGGACAGCTGCCTAGATCACAGTCCTCCCTAAGAACAGTGCTGTCATGACTTCAAAAGTAGTCAGGAAGCTTTGAACTTTAGAAACAGTTATTTCCTTCTTAGACCATGAACAGAGATTAAAGAAATATTAAATTATTAGAATTTATAGCACTTATTACAGTCTCATAGAAAAATAAGATTTTTTAAATATGGAATACAACAGCAAAACCAAGCTGATCTACATACTGACATACTGAACAATGAACTTCTAATTACATGTACACAAACACATCCACAATGTTATGGTTCAATGCTTTCTCCATTTTCTTTTTCCTCTGGGTGACAAAGCTCATCAGGAAGGAAAAAATCACTATCTCCCAGGGTGCCCTGACATAGTGTTTAATCTCTTCTTAAATTCTTCGCTTGTCCTTTTCTGTCTTGAAGACTTGGCAATATATATGAACTTGAGCAAAAGCTAAGACAAAGTGATGTGTTTGTCAAAGAAATGGTATTTCTGCAGAATGCCTTCTCACCATGAATGGATATAATTGTCCTCACCAAACTGTTATGATCCAGCTATTCAAACTACTAGAGAGATGCCTCTGCCTGAATTAAAGCGCAAATGAGACCATAGGCCGAAGTCAACAGTGTGGATTTTATTTAGAACTAAATGTAAGGTAGAGAGACAGAGAGATAGGAAGGAATAGAAAAAGAGGAGTTGGGGAGAGAGAGTGACAGAGATACAGAAATTTCTTCAGATGATAAATGAATGGTTCAGGTGATAAAGATAGCTATGTAAGACCTATCTCCATTGACTGAGGGAATCTGCTTAGGTCACTGATGGCTAACTTAGATTAGACAGTCTTTTTGGTGGCTAAAGTTAAGGGGAATAGAGTCCATCCTAAATGTAGATTTTGTCACTTAGCACTACACTAAAGAGTCTGTGGTTGGAAGTGCAGGAGTTAGAAGAAATTATCCGTGTCATCAGTCACATGGAAGATGCTTGACCCCAGTGGCACAATAAAGAGTTTGTTTGCTCTGTCAAACATGAATCTGTATTTACAAGTACCATCATAGCTACTGTTCTCCTCTGTGCTCAAGGACACTTTGACATTAATGTATGACTGATTCTAATGCAAAGCCCGGACTACTATCCCATGATAGTAGGGATGAATGGATCCATGGGCCATATTTTTCAGTTCTTTTAGGGAAAGCTAACAGGGAGATTTTGCAGGTAATTTCCCCATTTGTATTTAATTCAATTTGTACTGCTGAACCAAGTATAAACAAAGAATGCAACTATAATTGTAATGTAATCATTTAATCATTTATGTTGGAAAAGAACTTTAAGATTATCAAGTCCAACTCTTAACCCAACACTGCCAAGCCCACCACTGAACCATAGCCCAGTTCCACATCTACACATCTTTTAGATCTCTCCAAGGATTGTGAGTCCACCACTTCTCTGGGCAGCCCATTCCAGTTCTTAATCATGTGTTGAACTACACTTGTTTTGATGGTTTTGAACTTGTAAGGCATCCCAACTGTGCAAGCAGAACTTTGTTCATTCTAAAGGAGACAGGACCATTTGCATAAATACATTTTTAAGGCAGGCCAAATCCTGACAATTTTCATTGTGGCTAGTGCTTCCATACTTCATTAACATCGAAGGATTCAATGAAACTCCCCAGATATATTCAGCTTATAAACTGTCATAAATGAAAGAGTTACTGCTTTTCCTTGAGAGCTTAAACATGCCTTTCCAATATAATTTCATCCTTATCTGGTTTAATTTACAGATACCTCACTGAGCCTGTACAGACCTTGGGAAAGGTCAAGATATTCCATAATTAGATAAAATGAAAGAGAAAGGGAAGCTGGTTGTCCTACTTAGAGCGACATAGTGGCAAGCCATTGGTATTTTTATTTTCACTGCATGCCTCACACAGAGGTTTCAAAGGACAGAAAGAAGGACTGTGTAGTACCTTACAAGGAACAGCCTTGGGATATATGAGCAACGCTTCAGATTGGCTTTCTTTTTAATTTGGGAAAGAAAGTAGGATAAAGGATGGGATGGGAGGAAAATAGAAAAAGGATGCATACCTTTTCCTTCTCTTCCCCACCCACATTAGCACTTAGTCTTGTCATTCTCAAAGGTGAACAGTTTTAAAGATTTGATTTACATTTTTGCATGTTGTCACCCACTGAAATAACAGAAGTACCATGTCAAGCTCAGGTGTGTGAAAGGACTGAATGTAGTAAAAGCAGAATTCTCTGCCTCTCAAGCACTGACTTGTGGGCTGGAATTCAGGATTTGTCTGTCCTTTTTCTTGGCGTGACCAGTGACGCAAAGTTCAATACTTTTGTGCTTTGCCTTGCTCATCTGAGCAGTCCTTACATCCTCTGCAGTTGCATTGAGTTCCAGTGGAGATATCTCCATTCAGGAGCTGTAGTTTTAATTTCTTCTGTAAGGTTCCACCTTAGCTATATAATCTCAATTTCCTTGTCTCATCTATTTCTCACCAACATATAGTATTTGATTCTTCCTCAATTTAATACACTGGAGAGAGTATTCTCCTGTAGATTTGCCTTAAATCTGCACTCGAGTTCTGCACAATTTATCCCATTCCCGGTGCCCTTGAATCAGTATTGCTTTGGTATCAAATTCAAAGCAAAGCACAAGGACACAACCTATTTTACGAGGAGCCTCTTATCACAGAGAAGCTTGATTTCTTTTTTCCCAACTTCCCTTTATATAGGCAGCAACTACAGTTTCTTATGAGTTTCATGAACCTGAAAGAACCTCTTGGACTTCTCCCAGGAGGCAAGGACATAGCCAAAGAAACCATCAAAGTCTGAGTTTGTTTTCATATAGCACAGAGCTAAGTTTCTATTTAATATAAATAAATGGTAAGTTTCTGTTGAGTCCAATGACGTCAGGATTTTGCCTATATAGCTCAGAATTGTGTCTTAAAGTGTTCCTTCCAGTCAACAGAAGTGTAAAAATGTTATTCAGACGTCCACTTTCAAAGAGCCAGAAATTGCTTCACAATGACTTGGTTATTATAGAATCTCTTCTACATGAATAGAAAGGAACCATTCTACACCATTGAAAGCCTTTCCTTTCTATTGGTGTGCAAATGCATTCAGAAATATACAGAAATTGCATTGTTTTCTGGAATATTTCTTGTTTGGAAAACAATTTTACAGTCTTCACTGGTTTATTTCACAGAATCCCACAATGGGTCAGATTGGAAGGGACCACAGTGGGTCATCTGGTCCAACCTCCACACTCAAGCATCATCCCAGAGCACATGACACAGGATTGTGTCCAGATGGTTCTTGAATATCTCCAGTGACGGAGAGTCTACCCCCTCTCTGAGAAATCTGTTCCAGTGTGTGGTCACCCATAGAATAAAGTTCTTCCTCGTGTTCGGGTGGAATTTCCTGTGCATTGGTTTCTGCCTGTTGCCTCATGTCCTATTGCTTGGCATCACTTAGAAGAGCCTGTCTTCATCCTCTTAACATCCTCCCTTCAGATGCTTATAGACATTGATGAGGTCCCATCTCAGTTGTCTCACCTCAAGGCTAAACAGGCCCAGCTCACTCAGCCTATTCTTGCAATAGCGATGCTCCAGTCCCTTAATCCTTTTGTCACCCTCTGCTGAGCCTGCTCCAGGAGCTACATGTCTTTCTTGTACTGAGGAGCCCCTAACTGGGCACAGCACTCCAGACGCAGCCTCCCTTCACCTTAACTCACACTGTTATCATTAGGATGAGAAAATACATATGCAGAGAGGTTTAAAAGTCCCTATTTCTAACAAAGCCAGTTGTAACTGGGATGGAACTAATTATGCAAATATGTTGTACCAGATCCACTGCTAAAAAGACAGCAGATAAAAAAGTTAAAGCAGTATCACACACATTTTTCGATGTTTAGACAGAAAACAGATTTTTCTAAGTTTCTTTGGACAGCATAACCAACTGAATTTTGAAAATATACAGAGTTGCTTTTTCCACCTGAATAATAATTTCAACCATTTCTGGAAAATGAGACAGTGGTTTGTCCTGTATCTACATTCCCTGTATGTTGTATATTAATTTCTACTCTGGCTATATTTAAGGACGAATGCTTCAAACTGCTGTCCTGTAGCATGGTGTTCTACTGGCACTTCTCTTATTACTGCAAGCCAACCCTATAAATGTTTTATAATCCTTTCTTCTTCAGTGAAAAGCAGGAAGTTAAATTGTGCTCGGGAAAGCCCCTGTGTAGGCTGAGCTCTAACGAATGTTAATAGGAGCAGAGCATCCTGCCAGTGGTACCACCAGAGGCAGGATTTCAAACAGCGAGAGGGAAACCAGAATGCTTACCTTACTAGAAACCAGTAATCACTTTTAGGGTTTAATATTTAATTATGAAAAAGTGTCAATCAATGACCAGGTCCTCCCTAAGCTATACAGAGAATTCTGCCTGGCAAAACTAAATCTGAAGTTAAAGCTCTTGTCTTGCCCACGTGAATTCTGGGTCTAATCTTTGGTGGTTATGAAACCACTGCTCAAAATGCCGTGAATAATTCAAAACATATATTTGTTTGCAGCAAAAAGGCCAGAAGAAAGAGTTTCCCAATTGCTTTTGCAATTTTTCATGAAGCACACCTGACTTTGTCAGGAGATAACAAAAGGAGATAAAATTTACCATCTCTGACTTTCCAGTTCCCTTTTATATCTGGAATAAGATTTCCATATCCTCTAATCCAGAAGAGTGCTGCTACTCGGCTTGAGCTTTAAAACTGGAAATTCTGAATTAGCTTGATTATATCATCTCTGGTTTCAGAGGTGGTGCTATGCTGCTTTATTCTTCTGGGTGAAGCTGTAGCCCCAACCACTGAAGAAGCCTCTTCTAGCTTTACTGACTACAGCCTCAGTGTCAGTCTGACAAGGTATCACCATTGTGCAAACATCTGAATTCTCCAAGCAATCCAAACCAAAGTTGCCCTGATGTAACTCTGTATTCGGCTGTGGGAGGGAGAAACAGCAAAGAATTCTTTCTCTGTCTTGGGAGCAGAGCTGGCAGTGAGCACCCGCTCACTTCCTAATCAGCTATGAATAAATCCCCTTACATAAGGTGAGTAAAGAAGTGGAAAGACATACATTAAACACATTCTGGGAACAAGGTGTATGTCAGACAAGGCTGCAAAAAGCTAAACTTTGTTTCCCGGTAGTCTTCTGAGAACATACATTAAAAGTGTGCTCCAGGCAGCTCTGAAACTTGTCCAGAAACAATTTACAGCATCTCAGCCCACGGGGAGAGAAGACAGTGAAGACAAAAATCTCTGCACTGCACAAAGACAGGCTGACTCTGACTGTACTATGCTAAAAATATGGGTAAAGCCGTACAAAGTAAGACAGTACTTCAAAATTAATTTTTTTTACCTGTAAAAGCTAGAATTGCTTGCAGAACACCAGTGTAATTCGAACAGACATTCTCTGTACAGGTGCAGCAAATAACCTGTGATTTCCTGAATCAAGCAAAAAGAATGAAGGCTGTATAATAAAAATTAGATAGTCTTCAATTAGGTCTTTCATTATGAGGAAGATTTGACAGTGCAAAAATCTGCATTCACTACATGAAATGGAAAAAAAAGTAATTGTGTGACCATAATAATTTTATTATTGAACAAAAAAATAGGAAACATGAAATCAATGCTTTGTCAATGTTGTCAGTTTTTACCAACCTTAATACATCATTGTCATCCATTTAGGATGAGAACAAAGATACATAAATTTAGACCATCAGTTTGCCATCACATATTTTTTTCAAGGGATGGGAGGCATTCTGTCAGGTCTTTCATTCTGCCACTATTCTACTGATTTAGATTCACTCTCTTTCAGATTGTATTCTCATATTTGAAGCCTTTTCAATGAGAGGAATGAAATAAGGGACTCTCCTCTGCTTTTCCAAAAACAGCATCCAGGAGCGAAGGGATGGAAATCTTGGATGTGAGGCATATGCAAATATATTTGTGAATTCATTTGTTGCTCTGTGAAGCTGAGGTGTATATCCTCAGTGGATATATTTTTCTATAAATTTTGGAAAGGATAAATGTTTGTCCTTTTTTTCTTGTTTACTTCTTAGTTTTTCATTAAATATTTATTGAAACGAGGATCTAAGGATCCATTTCACAAATAGACTTTCTTTTGACTTATTTCATGGTCATTTGAATTTTTTTAAGCAAAGACTTTAGCTCACTAGAAACCAGTCTGCAAGTTATAATTTCATTTTCAGTCACTCTTTTGTACTTCACTTGTTGAAGCTGTCTTATGATCTTAATATCTATCCTCTTTATTTTTGATATGCTTATCATATAATCAAAAGTAATGGTCCAAATTCAAATTTGTTGAAGACACATTGCTAGTAAGTACAGTACTATAAGCTACAATGATTACATTTATCTCATTCTCAAGTATGAGGAATAATTTTTAACTAATGATTTCAGAGTTTGTAGGATAAAGTGCAAAAGACATGAAGGCAATGAAAGTGATAATGATGTTTTTACTGAGGCTGAGTGGGCACGCAAATAATTTTACAAACATGTGGCATACACAGGAGATCTTCCAATCAGAACCTGATCTTCTCAGGCAGGGTTCTGGTGAATTTATTTTTAATCTATTTGGCTTTTTAATTCAGACTTGTGTGCTATTTATCTAATTTCATGCAATTAGCAGAGGTGCTTATGTTAGGATTATGACCACCCTAGGCTCCTTTAATAGTTAATGGAAAAAATAAATACCTCTAGACTACATTTTAGCTCATCAGACTTCACGGTTTTCCTTTAGATATGCCTCTTCCTCTGTCTTCCTAGCAATGGAGGGGGTCTGAGGAGACAATAATCCTGTCGCCTCAGTGCTTTACTGCAGTGGAATTATCCCAGGCTCCTTGTAGAAGTGGGAGCTTGTCCAAGCTTGTTGGAAGTTGTCCAAAAATAACATCAGAGTAAATATCTGGAGTCTAAAATTTAATCTCCTTGGAAGAAAAAACTTTATTTTGGTCTGTGATTTGCATGTACTCCATGCAAACCATTCTTGAGTCAGAAATGCACTAAGTTATGTTGTAATTATTACTATTTTGGTAATGAATAAAGTTGAAAATCTCTGTTGCCATATTTCTTCTCTTTACCACATTTCATGGTAGATTTTTTCATTTGATTGCAGAGTAAATATCCAGTAGTGGCAGTCTAATGGTAAGATAATCATTACAAATATTACAAAGTAAATAGAGCCAGTGTCAGTAACCTTGTAATAATTCTTGGACCTACTAAGCTTTTTATCAAGTTGCAGGAACCTGCAATTATCTCACCACCTTTTCCCTTGCTTCGTTTCTGTTTTATCAAGGACAGAATTCAAAATCACCTTCTCTACTTCGAAATTCTTCATGGTCTCTTTACATTTTTGCTACTTGCTCCCCCAATGTCTCACTCTGTGTGTGAAAGCCCCGTTTATTTTGTACTCTCCATTTGACTGCACACATCAGGATGAGACAGTGACTTCTCTAACTTGTCATATTAACATTTACAAATGCAAACATCTGCATTTTCATTTCTTATTTTTAGGTAACCATCCAAGTGTAAATAAATCACTGCTCAAGTTCACGCTCTGAGAAGACAGAAATCCATTAAGGATGTTTCCCTTTAAAATAAGAGGATAAATAGTGCTGTGTAGAGACTTCTGCACTTTGACAAGAAAAGACTAGCCCTTTCCTAATGTAATTCCTTCTAGTGTGGGCTTTGAGATCATTTTAATTTTTGTTACATCTATATCTAGGATTTTCATATCTAATTGTCAAGAAATAAAACTGCCTCTACCCTACTTCCACCTGCTTACACATTTCTCTTTCATCTGTTCATGCCACATTTTTTTCACTGATCTTTTGCCTCATATGTTCTTATTTTTTCTACACCTTATCTGATAGATAGGTGTCTGATGCCTGAGGCAAACAAAATGTAAAGAAAGTTATTATTTACAAATAATGTAAATAATTAAACACAAACAAAAACCCAAAACTAACAAGAAAACCAAACAAAGCCACAAAGAAAATAAAAGCAAAATACCCCAAAAATAAATGCCCAGAAACCCACTTTCCTCCCCCCAAACAGCTTTGTTATTAGTGGTTATGCTCTTTTTGTATTTTCCCTACCTGCCCCATGACGTTCATCTGGATCCCCCTCTGCTCCAGTTTGCTTAAAATGGTTGTGCAATCTGAGTGCTCCTTGAAAGAAAAAGAAGTACTGTAAAATTCCATGGCAAATAGGTATAGAAGCTGAGCAGGACCACCCCAGTTCATCCCTTTCTGGGTCTCTGCGCCCGGTACTAACTCTTATACAGCTACAGAAATCAAAAGATTTAGGCTATGGGAAGGGCTTAAGTCCCTTCAAAAACCAGCAAAACCAGAGTAATTGAAGAAATACACTTGCAATTTTCTATGGTTGAGATAAGACTGGCCCCAAGTATCTAATTCAAGAAACATAGAATTAACTCCTATCCAAATTTTTATCATTTCATTAACTTTCTCTCACAGCAATTTTGGTATCTTTTGGAATGGACAGATTCTGGTCTCTGTAAGATTAATTTATTTCTACAATAACTCTAATTAAAATATCAATCCGCACTGGAGTTCTGCACTTCACTTTAGAGACTGCTTTTGATGGCAAGCTGTTTGTGACTACCTGGTATCTGACAGAGTTTGTACTTTCACAGATTTGAAATTAACTCCCTTGACATTAGTCTTCTACATATTTTTTCAACTCATTTGGTCTTAGTCATCTGGTCTATGCATAAATTAGCAGTAGGTCAAGATAGAATTTGGAAAAACATACTATAAAGAGCAGAAATTTACATCCCATGGTTAAGATTCAGGAACAATAAGTACATTGTGGTCAAAGAATCATGAAGTAGGAAAAGAAATTTGGACTCTAAAATGAAATTTGTATCCTTCCAGTGTTGCTTTTAGCATTGATTTTGCGGGTGGTATCTCAGAAGATGGAGATAGATTTTACTTCTAATTTACCTCAGAATATATTCCCATATTAAAGAAAAATGTACAAAGGAAGGTTATGGGCTTCATTGGCTTTACAGTGGTGCAAAACTCTCTAAAACTGCAGTGGAAGTTCCCAGCAGTAGTTAATGTTAGTCAGTGGCCTCCTGGCAGCTAAAATGCCAGCTGGACTCCTTTTGCAACTTCACAGCTAACAAATCCTGACCTTTGTTTCACTCACACATCCCACATAAGCTTTTTCCTTCAAAAGGCTATATGGCTTTTTCCCACTTTTCTTGAGCAATGCTATGGCTTAAAGTATAAAGATATTAAAACAAGCTGCTGATCCTCTTCTACCATAGGGAATATTCAAATGCTGCTATTCAAATCACAGTCTGAAGCTCATTTTGTTGATTTCTGCACCTTTGGTACCAAGAGGTATTGTTGTAACAAAGCATCTTCACCTTCTCTCTCAGTGGGGGTTGCTGGAAACAGATTTCTTTCCATAAGGAATCACCTCCTTCGTGCTGCAGCTGAAGAAAAGTGTTGAACTAGTGCCAGATAGGAAAACAGACAACAAAGAGCAACACACCTGAAGAAGCTGAAAACCATCTCCTTTCTTGCCATGACAGAGAATTGCAGTCAGTCAAGAGGGAATGGACACAGTCCCACAGCAGTTTAACTCTGGGTTTAACACAGTGGTCTAACACAGAAATTTAACACTGAGTTGTTTCTGTGTGGGAAGTTACCAGCACTTAAGTAACACCTGATCAATACTGGGAAGGTCAGCAGCATCTGAGGAATGCTTTCTGAATCTTAGACCTAAACCTCAGAATCCCTGTCCATGGGAAGTCACGATTGCTTTGTTTTTCACTACTTCAACACATTATGTTTTCAGTGGTTCAAAAATCCAAATTCCATCAGTTCCTTCAGAAAATTATTCCAGAGATTGATGCCCACCAGGCTGAGGGGTGTCTGTGATCTCTCTGTCATTTTTGTCCTTGCTGACATTTTTCTTCCAGTTTAAAGAGGAAGAGTAATGGCTGAATTACTTCACTACCATATGTATGCACTCATTTGCACCTCATTTCTATTGCCACGAAGAAGCTTTTTTGACACCCTTAAGTAGTAGGAAAGAAAATATTTGCAGCAGCATTTAATGACATTATAAGCCTGCCTGATCAGAGCCCTTTACTGGATATTGGATTGCATGTTGAAAGTCAATTTTACAACAAAATAAACACCAGCATGACATAAATTTCACTAGTTTAGTTTTCAGATGTAGTTATATGCCATATTACTCCTCAGGGGTGAAAAACATAATGTGTGCAAATGAATTTAGATACATAGCAAATGATTTTCCAGTGACGATATAATTAAGGCTATAAAAGACAGCCTATATATAACAGCTACTGTGGGAGCCTCTCACATGCTCAAATATACACAACAACTGTATTTTTTTTCTTATTTTGCTGTAACACTTTTCTTTTTGTAAAAAAAAGCAAATTATACAGTGTCTAAAGAATTTCTAAAAGACTGAGAAGCACAATAATTAGACCACTGACTAAAATTTTGCGTTAGAGAAAAATAAACATTGCTAGATCAAAATACACCCTATTTGTTTGATATAAGTACTTGTTTTCAATACAGATACATGATCATCATGGGAACAAAGTGAGTAGCTTTAGCACTTGAGTTTTAAGTTCTTTTTCAAGATGATCACCTGTTTTCCTAAGCAAGTGCCTATTAGAGTCCCTCTGGTTCCTGAACAAAGTATTCATCCACTGTGGCTTCACTTGGGATTTAGACAGTACCAAGGAGGCACAATGCATTATTTTCTTTTGTATCAAGGAAGGCTTCGTTGCATTGGTTTTTTTTACTGCAAGCAGAGGAATTGACTAAGTGTTGCAATTAAAGGCACCACTCGACTTTCTGTTCTCCTTGTTCACCTGAAAAAGCAGAAGATAAGTGACGGTGGCTTTATAACAGCAGGTTAGAGATAGAGGACTGCCAAGGAGTATAAGCACAAAAGTGGAAGGGGAGGGGATAAAGATACCCAAGCACCAGGAGCTGAGTTCCACCACTGAAAAGAAAGCTGAGCTACTTTAAAATACATTTTGGAATCCATGAATAAGAATGTTTAAACCAGTACTTCAAACAGGCATAGCAGATTAATAAATTGAACTTCCCTCTGCAGTGTAAAGCGGGGAACTATTCAAGCAGATATTTGGAGCTGCTTTTTACTCCAGCTTTATGTGTAAAATTTTATAGATTTCTCTGAGAATTTTTATTCTTAAAAAACAAGAACAAACCAATAAAGATAGGCAATTTGAAACAGAAGAAAAGGCTATTACTTCCCTTCAGTCACACAAGGCATGCATGTATAATAGTTAATAATCAAGGCTGGTCAATAGAATCCTGTTGAATTTCTTTCCCAGAACAAAACTGCATTTTCTGGCAAAAAAAAAAAAAATTTTGATATTATGTTAGAAAATAAAGTAAGTGAGAAACGAAACATTTGAAATTTTTTGTGAGAATATGAAATACTTTATCCAAAAGCCAAAAAAGTCCAACTCAAATATTTATATTTTCTGCTGTGTGTTGTGCTTTCTAACTCAAGTGTAGCTCGTAAATCACACAACATGTCCCCCATCTTCACTGAGAGGAGATAAACAGATGAATAACATGAGAAGGAGTCAGTCTGGAGAGACCATCAAAATGGCAGAATGGGATTGGAAATCCCGAAGCAAAAATTTTAACTTTATAATAAAATATACTTTATAATTGTAATATAATCTTCATAGAATAGTTTAAATCGGAAGTGATCTTTAAAAGTCATCTGGTCCCAGCCCCCTGCCATAGGCTGGGACATCTTCAGCTAAATCAGATTGCTCAGAGCCCCCTCCAACATAACCTTGAATGTTTCCAGGGATGGAACGTTTCCACCTCTCTGGACTACCTGTTCCTAGAAACCTCACGTTTGTGAAACATGCAAAAAACTTTTTCTTGCGTCTAGTCTAAATTGACCCTCCCTCAGTTTAAAACCATTGCCCCTTGTTGTATTGCAACAGGCCCTGCTAAAAAGTCTGTTCCTGTCTCTCTTGTAAAGCCCATTTTAGCACTGAAGGGCTGCAATGAGGTTTCTCCAGAGCCTGCTCTTTTCCAGGCTGAACAGTTCCAAATCTCTCAACCTTTCCTCACAGGAGAGGTGCACCAGCCTTCTGATCATCTTGGCAGCCTCTTCTGGACTCACTCCAACAGCTCCATGTCCTAATAACCTATACAAAAAAAATGTTAATTTGGTGATTACCTTCTGATTTTTAAGACTTTTTTTTTTTTTCCAAAGGGAAAAGAAAATTTAATTACAGCTGCTTGGAAAAAGGAGAAAACATAAGAATGTCCAGAACCAAATTGAGAAGAATTAAGAAGATAACTTAAATTTTATGAGGAAAAAAGAAAATAAGAGTAAACAGGAAGGTCTACTTTGTAAGAAAGAGTGACTAAAATTTTCAAATTTACATTTGAAAGTAAAACCCTGCTCAAAATCTCAAGACAAAACATTAGATAACCAGTAACTCTAAGCTGCTAACAACACTAGAAAAAATAACATAAATAACCAGAGAGATAATTTCTAACATTTCCAAAACTTCCAAAGTGATCGAGGATCTTAAGTTCTCTTACAATACAAAAGATTTTCCATCAGCTTTAGTGGAAATTAAGTTGAAGTATATGAAGCAGAAACAATTAAAAATAACTTCCTCCTCTTTGGCTCCCAGCACATCCCAGGCTTGGCATCAACATGTTCTGGTGGAAAGCTCCACATGAAGTTGTTTTCCTGTTTAATAGTGGTCCTATCATACAGAATGACAAATAAATTCAGAGAATGAAACTTTATAGATTCACATGTATCTCCACAACTTAAATGAGCTTTGTTTTTAAGACAGCTTTTAAAAACCATTGTGTTGAAACCATGGTTTTTGAGCAAAATGAGAACCTGACACAACGGTGAATAATTATTTTCCAGAAATTAAACCCAGGAACTGGAGTGAACAGAGAATACAGGTTAGATTTAAAGTAAAAAAACAAAAAAGAGGCCCAATTTTGAATACATTTTGTCCATTTGTTCCCATGAGAAAGTCAAATAGAAAATTCTTTACACTAAGAAAAGGAAGTTTAAAATGGTAAATAGAAGGCAATCACTTACCTAGTGACCAATTTCCCCCCTTGTCTTCATTATTGTTTTCATATACATCTAAAAGTTATTTACTATATAACATAATATAAAATTGAAGCATCATGATATAGGCTATACCTGCAAAGGCCAGATTTATTTAACTATTCTCTCTAAAAGCAAGCAACCTACTTGGACTACCAGTTTACTTTCTACCTGAAATTTTTTTTCTAGCCATTACATTGTGTTGTTCTATTTGGATATTTGGGTTTCTTTTGCTTGTTCATTTGTTTGTAAGACAAATTGCTGCTATTCCGTGAGGGTTAGGCCTTGACTGCTCAAGCAGCTCAGCACTGACTGATTGCTCTGAGTTTAGATGATGCAGCTGTCCATGGAAAAAGTGATCTGCTCAGCTGCCCAGGGAGGCAAAGACTGTGGCCCTGTTTTTAACTCACAGCAATAGCCTGTGTTTATTATATTTTGACAAAAACAGATGTATTAAATGCTATTGGCTAGTCCTAGGGCTGATCACTGGCTCCTAAATATATTAGTAACACAACCAATTACTACACAGTTATGTATAAGGTTACTAAGCAATACAACCACAGTCGAGAGCAAATCGAAGCCCTCAAACAACGAGAACATATAATATTAAACAATAATAATAGGGGTCGGAAAATATATTCCATCTGTTCAAAGACATCTTCATTGATTTATTATCACAATGGTGTGATCATTCACAGTACCTCAGACTGATCAAAACCAGAAATTACAGAAGAAGGACTGAAGTGCTATTAGTTGCATCTAATATGTTGCTTTTACCAGACAGACACCAGATTCCCAGCTGTGGTGAGTTTGGTCTTTACTTGCAGTTAACAAGATGCTTTCCTGTCCTGTTATATCCTCCCTACCTATTTTTAGAAGTGTTTCACACTTACTCATGCAGTGCTCATCAATGTGTGAAATTAAAGTATGAACTGATCAGTATATGAAAGCAAGGTTCATAGAGTTAATTCATGAATAAATTATGCCAGGGATCCTGAATACATTTAAGGAATGCTGTGCCACCTGCTAAAATGAGCTGTTACTACTACACTGACATTTGAAATCAGAATGGCTGCAGCAAACGTTGGCTGGAATTTAGTGAGGTGGGGCAAATATCAGCAAGTTACTAAATAAAGACAGTTGATGGTGTTTTGCTGGGATGAATAGAATAAAATCATACCTTTAAGCATGAAAGACAGAATTGCAAAAACTCAGTTTTTAGTGTTAAAGATGTACAATTTAAAGCTAATGTTTCAAGTTATTGATACGGTTTACAAATAAACTGTATTTTTCTGCTAAAGTTATTGAAATGAAAAGTTCCATGTGTGTTTCTCATGCCTGTGTGTTAGGAACGTAGGTGCTTTAGCTGTTCAAAAGAAGCTATTCTGGAATATGTAAAAAGTTGATATAACCTGTTAAATTAGTCTCATGCTCCAAAATAAACTTGATCAATTTCTTGCAGTTTGGGCTCTCTTTGAGCAACAGAGCAACAGAACAACACATAGAATTAAGAGTAAAATCAAACGAAGAATAATAATAGCATGGAAGAATACTAAAGATAAATTCTCTGTTAGACCTGCGATTCACTGGAAACTCAAAGCATCCAAGAAAGATTTAATCCATGTGCAGGGCACTTGTAGGAAAGCAAATGGAAAGTAGCCTTATTTCTGATAGTGGAAGGTTCTGGCACACTCAATGCATCTAGACAGATAATTGTGTATGTCAAACCAATTCTGCAGGAGATGGGATATGTAGCATACTAATGTCTGATGTGATTGATAGTATATCTACTCTACTTTCAAAACAGAGTGGTGGTGGGCTTTGAAAGCATATTTTACAGCACTGGCTAGAAAGTTTTTTGTGTACATGCTGATGAAACAAATAAGATAAGCTTGGTCTTTTTATCCTCAAAATTCTTCTAAAATGTGCTCTTGTTTTCTCCTCTGAGCTATTCCATGAGTGTTTGACAAACATAACATGTTAAGGAAGAAAGCTGTGAGAAAAGGGAAAATTTAGATGCAGGTATTTTCCTAGAAAATTATGCTTTAAAATTATGAAAAATTTAAAACCATAATAATTTTTAAAATGGTCGCATACGTTTAAAACCATGGTCCTAAGCCTACAATTAGCTGTATGAAGATGAAGCTATGTGCCTCCATAAAAACTGCCAGGAAGCTGGGAGACACACTCAAGCTCAGTACCTTCTGAAACCTCTGAAAACTGTTTCAGAGGTTTAGAACTACTTAGAACAGAAATACTACCCTGCAGTTTTGTAGGTCAGAGCAGTTGTTACCCCAATAAAAAAAAAGACAGATTTGTGATTGAATCATCCAGCAGAAAAATAAAGCAGTTATTTCTCAGGTTAGACTAAGGAAGCTCACTTCACGTCATCATGAGTTTCAAATATTTTTCATTCTCAAAAAAATGCAGATTTCCTCAAACACTTGAGTAACTCTAAGAATAAACTACATTTGCTTATTCAACTATAAAAATTTCTTACCTTTTCATATTTTTTCAGGCTAATGTTTTAAAGATTATATTAGACTCACTTAATGGTTTCCACAGCTCCATTTCAGCATTTTTTTTTCCAAATAATACTTCATTTTAGTATTTTGACTTTTTTGAAAATAAGATTTACTTTTGCACTTTCCAAATGAAGCAAAATATTTTTCTCCAAATGTATAAATAATGGAAATTATAATACTGGGTATAAATTCAAAATTGTTTATTTGTCACTATTTTAGTTGATTAGACAACAATTCAATATTTTCTGTTCCAATGTTCAATGGAATTTTTTTTAAAAGTGTGAAGTTACACAAAAAAGCAAAAATCATTACACTAAAGTAGTAATTTATATTGTGTCAAGGTAATAACTGAATTTAAACCCCTTCAAGAATGCTGGCATTTTTCAGAGGTGAAAGATATATGGGATATGGTTCCAAAAAGTGCAACTAGGAAAGGATGAAATTAAAGAAATCTTATGAAAAAATATAAGGGAAAAAAATAAAAGCAGCATAAGAAGGTGTTTTGTAGCACAGCTGCAAATTGTGATTAATGAAGCTTGGTACATTAGTGCACTAAAAAAATACTTCCACTTGATGTCATCTTGTCTGATCTGGTAAATTTGGAGACTGATGTTTAATTTTTTCTAATCCAGTGGTTAGCCCTGCTTTGGCTGGAAGCAGACGTGTCAGTTGAAAGGACACAGCCGCTTACATTTGCTTCTGCTGAGATTACATTTATAATACCTTGTACCACTGAAAGAAAATTAAATGCTTTATTTAGAAGTAGGCAGGTTTCTAGAAATAAAAATGGAAATATGATCAGCTCTATTTGCATAACTTGTACATATTCAACATTAAAAAAACCACCTGTAATCTTCTGTGTACTACTGTTGTTCCATATATAAAAGTACAACCTGGTGGACAATTAAATCATACAAAAATAAATTAAAAGCTCTAAGGCTGCCTTGTATGGCTTGTGAAATAATGAACATTTTCTGCTCACAGTCTCAGCCATTATAATGTTATTACACAGTCATTAAATTGAAGCTGTTATTCCACTGCTAAAACAACTGATCAATATCCATTACCATTCAGTGATGGCTGGAGACAAAATGAGATTATATTGCAAATGAGCCACAGACAAGTTAATGATCCCTCCATTTTGATATATTTAAAGGCATTCCCTAAAGCAGATAATTTCCTTAAGAGAGGGTGCAACTTTTCCATCAAGTCACCAATCTAGGAAAATAAAAGTGTTCTTTAATTACAAAAAGCCTTACATATTATGATTTATAAGGAAACAATAGTGTTCTCAGCAAAGATAACCACTGTTGGATCAATGAAATTGTTTCTAGTTTCTGCCTATTGGATTTTACTTGTTATGAATGCTGTGTTATACAGACCCTGTGCCTTACCAAAGAAACAAACCAAATAATGTTTCTTTGAAGTCAGAATTTATCTTAGTGTAATATACCTTGAAGCTTGTCCCAAAATAAATAAATAAATAAATAAATCTATAAAGATGGGAGAGACTTCCTTAGAGGGATTTTAGTGTCGCATTCCCATAAGACCCGCAATAGTTTTCCCTTTTCTTATCACTTACAAAGTCTGGCCAAAAATCTTCCAAGCTGTGCTTGAGTGGTTCCTCCAAGGCCCTGTCAGTCACTGAGTTGAGGGATCCATCTTTTGTTATCACCTGTTATCTCTGGATCATTAGTGTACCTGGGTGCTTATAAGTTATTATTGTCTTCATTATTTCTGTGTATTAATGTATTCTGTGTTATGTTAATACGCATTATTATTTTTATGTGGTTTTTTTCTTTTATGTTAACAGTTTATTCTCACAAGACAGATGTCCTTACACCCAGATATCCATATCTCCTTTACGTTCCACATATCATTACAATATGTAGGAAGTTTTCCAATTACTCCATCTTGCGCCTCTTTTCAGCTGGTCCTGAAGTTTCACTATTGAAGAAAAAGACTCCTCAAGTTGTTAAACAGATTTGGACAATTTACTAATATGTAGTATAATATAGTAACAAAACAGATCTTACTACTTTATCTAAAAATCTTTTTCCCTTTCTTGCTTGTTTTTCCTCTGTATTTGCCAGATTTCAATAATTTTATTTTTCAAAGTAGATATCCATGAATACATGGACAAAATGCTCAGTTTCTTTTGAACAGCCCTTTTAGAACTAGATCTTCTTTTCCTTTTAATTCAGTCTTCTGTTATTTTGAATCTATTTATAGAATATTAATAGCATTTTAGCCCTCATCAAGGATGATCAGCTCAAAAAAAAAGCTTTACTTTTGATACTATAATGGCTGCTTGGAAGGAAAAATTACCAGTAACTATGATAGGCTTATGTAGGTATTTATATAAAAAGTAGAAATAATTTCTGTGGCAGAAAGAATTTTTCCAATACTAAGGTAAAAATATTGGAAGTCTAATATTTCCTTTTCACTTGCCTGTATTTGATATTCCTGTGAATCTTACTGTTCTGTAGCAAGGCTCTGAGAGACTTCTGGCTTGTCCAAAAGTCAGTGTCTCAGCAAATGTACAGAATAATAGAGGTGAAGAAGTTTAGGTCTTTCACGGATAAAAATTAGTCTATCCTCTTTGTAGTCCTTCATAACCACAAAACAGAGGCTGCGATTTAATTTCCCAGAAAATGGACACATTATCCACCTAAGATGTTCAGTAGAAAAAAAATATTGGAAATAGGCTGGGTTCCAATGGTAACTTTTGTCATTGCTCTCTTCTTTCTTATGTAAAGTTGCTGCAGTTTTTGAAAAACTCATATTCCTGGCCCACTTCTTTGGATAGATCATCCTCAGCTTCTCACCTCTCTGGCTTGTTCTTCTGTTCTTTTCAAAAGCTTTTCCCTCTTACTGACCCAATTTGATATCTTCAGTTAGTGAATACAGTTGGGTTTTCTCCACTTGCAGAATTCTGCAAGCATAACTACTTCTTTGCAAAATCTCCTCCTTTTCCCATGAAACCTCAAATGAAAGCATTACTAGACATGCAGCTGGTGTCCTGCGACCACTGTGCATGTCATACTGGGCCTCACTGCTTCCTCCTGCCTGCCTGCCTGCCTATCTCCCTTTCACTTTGTCCTGTAGCTTCTCTGTCATGTTGCTGTGCAACCATCAAGCTGCCGGTCCTGACTGCCACCCCCATCGCTACTGGACTATGGACTGCAGTGGGAGCAGCATAAGACCAAAAAAGAATAAGATCCTAAGATGCTATGGGGAATGGACTGAGGCAGCCACAGTGCCCGCTCTGCTGATTTCACTGCTCCTGGCACTCACACGAGAGCGAGTAAAGCTTGCCACAGTCCCGCCTTTGCTAGCTCTCTAAACATACTCTCAGTCATAGGTTCCTTGGCAGAATAGTGTATGTGGCAGCAAGAACAATTGAATCATAGTCCATGGCTACTTCAAGGCATGATGGTAATAATACCAGCAATAAATAATAAGAAACAGCAATAACCTTGCATCATCTGACAGTTCAAATGCCTACTTAAAGAAAAATAAACAAATCATTGTTGTGAAGACACCCTTACAGGCCCTTCTATACCGCTATATTCTGCTTCATTTAGTGTAAAGTACGTAACCCAGCCTGACAGCCCTGACAGCAGAACTGTCAGAAGATTTAGTGGAATCATATGATTTTCTTTCTCTAGACAAACTGAGAACTGACTTGTTTTGGCAAAATTGTAATGAGGTTTTGAATGTTGACAGAAGAAGGGCATGTTGGGGAGAAGCACATAGGTCATGAAAGCTATCTAATCTAATAAATGCTATATTTCTTAACGAGTTTTATCTTGGTGATTTTTATTTTTTTTTATTACACTGTTGTTTCTGGGCAGTTTCCTGCTCTTAGTTTATGTTTTCTATATGAATACATTAATCTCATCTTAGCTTTCAGAGATCTGAGGGTTGGTGCTGGTAGCAAAACTCAATGCTCCTATTTATAACAACTGTTTGATCAATAATGCATTGCAGATGCGCAGCCTGCAGTACGTTGTTGCAAACATCCAAATGGAATGCCTTTCTCCTACACACGCTCCACAGCAGCTCAGCTGTGTGGTGCCCAGCACCACTCCACTCAGAGGCCAATTAAAACCTTGCTGTTTAATTTCAAGTCCATTAGAACCCTGCCAAAGGTTAATTTATTGCAGTTACTGACATTAAGTTGTAAACAAACAAGGCCTGAAGAGAAAAAAGGAAGTGGGATGCTATTTTTAATTGTATGAAAAGAATAATTTTGCTGGAGTCATAAAGATATTTCTGTTATTTTCTCCAGAGCTGTTGAAGAAAATTCTCATTGGCTATGGCTGAATATAACAAAAACATGTTCAAAAAAGTATTTTAAAAGACTGATGTGAAAGAAGACCTTAATTTCCTTTTACCTGCTTCATCAAGACTTACTGTTCTGAAGGAAAAATGTAGATGAACTGATTCTGGTGGATTGATTCTCTTTTATGACATGAATGCCAACTGAACAGAATGAAAATCTGTCCATATTACCTTATCAAGTTCACTGGGCACAAATGAGAATAATTTCCAGAGTAATGCAATGTAATATAGACAGCAGACCTATTTAGACTTGATGCTATTATAAGAGAAAATGAAAATTACTACATTCTGTTCGACAAGTTCAACAATAATGACCATCTCTAGTCTTTAAATGTCTCAGCTTATAAGAATGGCTTAAATAGCCCTAAGCTGCATACATATTGTAAGAATTCTTTCTCTTTCTAAAAAAAAAAAAAAGAAATGCTTTTTCCTGCCCTAACTAATAACATTGTTGCGAGGAATAACGTGGCTTTATCATTACTTTGAGTTCTCAAACCAGTATTAAGTCTTTCTGTAGATAATAATATGCAACTTCTTGAGCTGGATGCAAGAACTGCTTGATTAAATTCTATGGCATTGGTTACAAAAATAGATGTATCCATCTCTTCTAGCTTTAATATCTAATAATATTACCTTTCATGACATTATATTCATAAACAGCAAAGTCAACCTACTATGTCAAGATAAAAAATATGAAAATAGAAGAAGTATAATTTTAATTATTTCAGAAGCTAGGAAGAAAACAATTAACATACTAAACTGAACCTTTTGCTGTGATTTTTAATTTCTAAAGTGTTGTTTTCATTCAGTAAATTTTGTTATGTTTATTATTATACACTATCTTGCATGATTTCCATTTTCAGCGATTTCTTCAGAACTTCACATAATCTCTGTATTACTCGAAAAATGGTAGCTGAATGTCCAATGGGCATAATAAGAGAGAATAATTCAGAAAATAATTGTTTTCTGATAATTTTCAGATATTTTAAAGATGATTCTTAATTGTTAGCTATGTCTTAAGAATTCAGAAAATTAGGTAGCCAAGGCTATTCACCCTTCTCAGGAAAGTCAATATATTAAGAGCTAGTATCAATCATATTCCCTTTAGCATGTTTCTTTTAGAACCTTGAGTCATTCCATTTCTGTTACTAAAAACCCAAATCATGTTATGGGGTAAATAGAGTTCTTTCTATTTTATACAAGCAAAATTTCATTACCAACATCAGTCTATAGACAGAACACATAAATTAAAGCTTAATGCCTGGCCGTTAATCATAAATCTATCATACTAAACTTTTATTCTTTTAAGGCTGGTTTCACACATTTCCCTGTACAATTATGTAAATTTTTCCTTTGTTGTTTAGTCTTGCTGTTTTCCTTAAAGGTCATTTTATATGCCTGAATTTAACAGTAGAAATGATAGCTACATAGTGTTTTATAACTCTGCAAAACTTCAGTTTATAAAGTGAAAAAACCCGACAAACTACCAATTCATCTGGGTCTTCTCGCCTTCTGAGCATATCACTGATGTGTGTAGTGATGTCTGTGGGATAACACCAAGTGATTGATGGTACTTCTTTCCTACCTAAATGCTGTGTTATAAGTGTTTAGAATAAAATTAGTTTTACTAATGGAGTTTACTGGAGTATGAACATCATTGGGGAGTGTACTAACAGTCTTTCAATGGTCCAATCCTACACCAGCTGAAGTCATTTGAAAGCATACATTAGTTTTCAGAGGCAAGTTTTAGCCACAAGAAATTCAGAAAGTCATACAGCATAAAGATAAGTAGTCCAGATTCCAGTATCTTTTATGCCAACCTTTTAAAGGTGTAACTGTCAACATCATTGGAGCTGCCCCTAATTACATTGATATATAAAACCAGACTGGGTCCACCAAGATCAGATTAAGACTAAGATGTGAAACCGTCACATGGAGCATTACCTGATTCAGTACTTCTTGGTCATCAAAACAAACATTCCAATTTCTGCAAGTTTCCTTACATAGACTAATGGACACACAACTCAATCCAAACCAGTAGGAATCCACAGGGGGTTTTTTCTGCATCACTGGTTTAATTGTAGTGGAAGATCACATTATGGTTTTATGCATCCATATGTACATTTGACATGTCTCTGAGAAGTCGGATGTTTATTACTTTGACCTTAAGTAAAATGGAAAAAATGCTTCCTTTTCTTTTAGGAACTTGATCCTCTGTAGCACTGAGCACATTATAGAAATGTCAAGGGCTTTGAATTGCCATTAAAGCCAGAAGCTTGAAAGGTTGAGTCATATAGACATTTATTTTATACCAATTAATAACCTGAGAAATTAAGTCACTAATATACTATACATCTTAATTAGAAACCACATCTTCAATTTAATTGCTTTCCTTAAACTTATCTTAAATTTAATTACTTTCCTTTGCAGCATGCTTTAAAAAGGTGCAGATTCTATGTAAGGTTTACAATGGATTCAATTGTTTTGTTGTTTGTTTATGTGAAACTTGATGAGAAGTTGAACACTAAGTGATCTATTTTTACTCTCTAGTTGAGATGCAGACTTATCACTGATACTAGAAGACTCATTATGAAGAATACACCCCAGTGCTTTTAGGGAAGTATTGAAGGTACCTTGTATTTCAGCTTGTTCTAGTTTATCCCTTCACACCTTTTGCAATAATTTATGTTGTATTTTATATTATTGTATGTCCAAATAAAATTATAGACTAAAAAAAAAAAAAAAAACAAAACCCAAAATACAGAATGGAAAAGGCTTATTATAAATACAAATTTCAAAGCAAGTCATGAACTAAACCAGATGTATCAACTCCTGAAAAAAAGACAAAAAAAGCAGCCAACCCCCATTACTGGAGCAACCCCTTCCCCCAGTACAGTCTAATGGATTTACAAAATTATTATACCTTTTCATATCTTGCACAGATTTGTTTCTTTTTTTCCACTAATGTTGCGGTCCCTTGGCCCACTGCGGAACGGCCCGCTGCCCATCACCTGGCAGCCATCCAATGGGCTGAGGACTCTGAGCTGAGGGGCTGTCTGTGGGCAAGGCCTTGGTATAGACCCACTCCCCCGTTTTTGAATGTTCTGTTCAGTTTGGTTATCGATTGGTTCCTTGTTTCATGTTTATTCATGTTCTTCATTGAATATTCAATTACATTCTGGAAAGTTCTACGTGGTTCGGTTGACTATAGGTTGTTTAAGTGTAACTCCTCCCCTGCGTGTTTCGGATTGGCTCGTGGTGTTCGGGATCCTCCCCCTATGCGGTCCCCTATTGGTTCCTTCCCTTTACTCCGCTCCTTACCTCCCTACCTTAAAACCTGCTTGCAGCCCTGTCTGTCGGCTGTTTCTCGTCCCTGCCACTTCGGCTCGAATAAATCCTGCTCTGGATTTGCCAAACGAGAAAGCTCTCTCTCGACTCGTTTACTCTTGGGGATAGCTTGGGGAATAAACAGCGCTGGGCACCTCGAGGGGTGTGTGCCACCCTGCGGACCAGTGACTGCCCTG
This sequence comes from Falcunculus frontatus, assembly GCA_013398115.1. NCBI lineage: Eukaryota > Metazoa > Chordata > Aves > Passeriformes > Falcunculus > Falcunculus frontatus. The sequence continues at coordinate 1,980,760 of VZRV01009655.1, forward strand.
ACACCGGCTGCGCTGAGGACTCGACACAGATATTACGTGTCGGATTCGGAAGGGTCGCTGGGGCCTTCGAGGCTGACCTTCTCCCCAGGGCAGCGGCACACTAACATGATGCTGCACATCTAAATAACACTCTTAGTTTAGCCCACTTTCTTTCATATTTTATATCACCTACCTAATTGTGCCTTTATCTTTCTCTCGTTCAGATTACATAAGCCAGTTTGTACACAGCCATTTTGAGTACAATACTGTATCAGTTGGGCAAGTGGTCCACTAGAATATATGGTCATATTCCTCATTAACCCAATTCTTTGAATTTATAAGAAATAAGAGACAGTGAACCAATTTTCTCAGCTTTTAGAAAGATCTGTGCATAGACCTCAATTTTGCTGTCAAAAATTCCAGCCCCTCTAGTGCATGTGAATGTTGCCCCAGGCTCGACAAGCCTCTTTTCTGCCCTGCTGACTTGCCTAGATAAATGCCTTCATCCACTAAGTGCTGTCAGTGTCCTCCGACTGCATGCTGTCTCCAATAGTCAAATCTCTGCTTCACATAGAATCATAGAATGGTTTGGACTGGAAGGACTTAAATACCCAACCCACCTGTGGTGAGCAGGGATGCCTTGCTCTAGATCAGGTTGCTCAGAGCTCCTTCCAACGTGGCCTTGAATATTTCCAGGGATGGGGCATCCACGACTTCTATGGACAACCTGTTCTGGTGCCTTACTACACTCACAGTAAAGAATTTTTTCCTAATACCTAATCTAAACATACTGTCTTTAGGTTTGAATCCATGCCCCCTTGTCCTGTCTCTACATGCTCTTGAAAATAGTGCCTCTCCATCTTTCTTGTAGGCAAGGCTGTGATTAAGTCACCCTGGAGCCTTCTCTTCTCCAGGCTGAACAATCCCAATTCTCTCAGCCTTTCCTCGTAGGGGAGGAGCTCCATCCCTCTAATCATCTTGGTGGCCCTTCTCTGGACTTCATAGCTTGGCCCTTTCCACATAGCACGGTCTTCGTGGCTTTTTATGGTCAAAGCACGCCCCCTTTTTTCCCAGGCCTCTTTTTTCTTCCTCTGCTCATTCTAGATGCCAGTGGTTTGGTGTTAGGGCCTCAGAGACTCTTGTCTATTGTAACAAAACTGTCAAGAGACCCCTCATAATCTCGTAAGTCTGAAAGGATCTTGGCCACCTGCTAGCCTAAGGTGTTTAGATGCCTCTCCCTTCCTGTTGTCCTAAGTCCTCAGGGCTCAGGAGAGGAATTGCAACCTTCCCGTTTGACAGAGGGCAAAGACATGCATAGAAATCCTGGATGCAAAAGAGGGCCTATCTCTTAAACTTTCTTTTTGCATTTTGCAAAAGGGAGCCAAGGTGCCTAAATCAGGGCCATGGATCCAGCTTCTAGATGACAAATTAACTTTTCGATGTCTGGAAGTGGTGTTGCTATAGGATGTTGCAGAGCTATGTATATCTGAATTGGTTAATAGGCTGCCTTGGAGAATAGATGTATGAGCGCTTATTAAACATAATGATCCTTCACTTAGGCCAGGGAATCCCACAGCTGCCAAGACTCAGTTGTGGGAGGGGGTTTGAGGATGATGATGCTCTGTTTCCTGCACTGTTTCCTGAGGCACCAATTTCTAACCACTTTCCAGCACAGGGCATCAGACCAGATGGGTTTAGTTGTGATCCTGTTGAGCTGTTCATACATAGTTTAGACTAAGATACACATTGATTTAAGATACTCAAGATGCCAGAATATATTAAAATGAAGTTATAATAATATATGTCTAAAAGGAGAATAGTCAGCACTGAGGATATTTTTGTCATAAATACTATGCTGGAACAAAGGGCGTAATTATTAGCGATTTTTTAGATAACAAAGTCTCTTCAAGACAATATAATCTTTTCTATCTCAGTGAACTGTACATTAAAAAGCTTAGATTAGTTGTATCAGAAATCTATAATAATGGTCACTAAAATTAAACATATGCATGTTTAACATATATATGTGTGTGTCTGCACATTTTAATTAAAAATATTAAGCCATGTACTGTGCATATTAAGGATTTACAAAATTTACCCCCCCAAAATACTCTTTAGAGGATGGCTTTAAAATTTTTGACAAAATTAGGAATTCTGCAAGTACTCTGAGCCATGTTTGTCCCATGAATCTTCCTAGAGCTGGTGGATTTTTGTTTCCTCTGATCTCTTGTGTGGAAAACTGATAAAATAAATCTACCCTCACAGCCCTCCAAAGACAGTTAGTTTCTTGACATTTTAATGGTTCTGGTTCACACCAGATTACTGTTGTTATAATGTCAGAGCCATTCCAAAAATGAGGGCATTCCCAGTAGCCATGTATCTCATTGCTTGCAAATGTTAGGCTGCTATTTTTTTAAATAAATATGTTGTAGCAATAGTGATCAGGGAGTGTTCTTTTTCTGGTTCACTTCTTGAGTCCCTGACTGCTAGATTTGTTCAAGTTAGTAACAGAAATGGGGAAAAAAATTTCCCCAGATTCACAGAAATATGTGTTTCGTCTTTCAAAAATCTATGTAGTGGAGAGTCCTCCCCAGGAAGACTTCTAAAAAAACAATTTTGGCAAGGCAGACACAGACACAGACACACAGAATTTAAGAGACCTCTAGTAACCTGTTAACTGTCTAAAACAAAAGGTTACATATGGTTAAGTAAGCCTTCACCACCTGGCAGAGAGCACCTCTCTTCCAGCTCCCAAATAGATATTTCCCTTTGCCTTTTCAGCAAGCAGGTGAGGGCATGGCAGGGAGGAGGTCCAAGTGCGTGGGTAGGCACATGATGGTCATCCTAGAGGAGAATGGCACAAGAAAGAGGGAGATTTTGGGGGTCCTTGATACCAAAGAGTAGCACTGTGAATGACAGAGGCATATGGCAGACACAAAACTGAAGTATATATATTTTATATAAATAAATAAAAAACAAGACCTATATATAAAATTCAAATTTATTCTCCTGTGTCTTTCTTGGACTAGGTCTAAACCAGGATTTTCAATAGAGAGGCTTTCTAATCTCTGCAGGGGGTGTGCAAAGGTGTCCCCAAATCACAAGGCAGTGTCCTAAAGAGATCCACCGATAGCATGTCACGAGCAGCCAAAGCCCAAAACTGTCCTTCAAAGCAGGCCTCAGAATTCTATCTGGAAAGCCTCTATCTTACCCACAGAAGGGGCTGGGCAATTATAACAAGATTGTTTATTCCTCAGAATATCTTATCCACCGCCTAAGGTTTTGTGGGTTCAAAAAAGCATGCAGTTGCTTCCAAGAGCTCTTGACTCAAGAAGATCACCATACCTGCTCCTTTGTTTCCTAGGAGAGACCTGAGGCAGTAAAGGTACTTTAACCTCAACCAGAACATTCCTCTGCTGAAAACCTGCTGCCCCTTGTACATTTCTGCCAGCATCTGCAGCAGTGCTGATTTCTCAGTTAGGTGCAAGGAGCAAAAGAATAACGGCATATCAACTCTGCATGTCAGCTTCTACCAGTATAATCAGAAAGGTTTTTCTCTCAGTTCAGAGATGATGAGCACTCAGAAAATGTCACAGGGGAGAACGCATTCTCTTTCCCCTTCCTCTGTTTGGACACTTCTGAGAGAGCAAGGCTTGCTCTCTGTTGCTCACTTGGGCAGAGCACAACGGTCAGTGGCACTTTGCTGGTTGTTCTGCATCCCTACCGCAATATCATTTGTGGACTGCACCCCATGCCTTGAGCAATCCTTCCAGTTGGAAGCATTCCTGATTCAAACAGGCTGGCATCTCAGTGTGAGTAACGAGTGCACTCAAATGGGTACCTGCAAATTAATGATATCCAGTCCTTCCACGGGCTCCTAAAGCATCTCCCATGAAAAATGCCTTGCTTCTTGGGGACCGAGAGCAGCTTCAGGTGTGTTAGCACAGATCTGGATGGCTTCACCTGTGGTCATCACCTTGAGACCTTGGAAACCCTTTTCGTTGTTTAGACCATCATTTCATGTCCTCCATTTCTTCATCAATCTTAGTTTTGGATGGTTACAGCCTGTTTTCCTAAATGTTATGTGGTCAAAGCCTTTGCTTTAAAACAGTATTTAAGCAGTACACTACATTCTGCACCATGGAATTCAGGGCTCTGTTACTACTTCTGAAGACATAAATAATAGTAAATAAAAGCATAGCTATCAGGATGAATTTAAGAGACAATGAAAAGCATTCAGAAATTTATATATAGTACATTTCAAATGTTTTTTCAAGAGGGATAAAAAGAAAATCTAGTGTCAGATGTAGTTCTGCTGCTGTTTTGTGAGAGAACAAGTGCATGTATGTGTGCATGATGAAGAGAGAGTTGGGAAGATAGGGAAAAGACAGATATTTCTGGAAGCCGCATTCTCAGCTCGGAAGCAAGAAAGCTCCCATGTAAAAAAATTTCTAAATTTCGAAACTTCAGGAATAATGAATACTTACTAAAAATACAGATTTTTAAAAATTTATTTAATGACTTGGCTGTGACACCAATCCTAAGAAAAAACAGTATGCATGCAGATAAGACTATCAAAGGTGGTTATATGTTTTTTAAATGCTAGCTGTAACTGAAAATTGCTAGCTTTGCACTGACGGACTTTGAAACTTTCAATCATTTTCTTCCAATACAACCACTTTGATGGATAATGTAATAGGTGAGTTCTGTGAGATGTTCTTAATAGGCTTCTGGAACAGAATTTTGAGCTTACATTCTTATAATATTTTGGGTTTATTTTTTAGTTTATTTTATTTTGTCATTATTTATTTACCTTATATTTGCTTTTACTAAATTCTGCATCCAGAGGTGTCAAGTGAATTGATTGCATGGGAAAGAGAAGTTTTTACACAAACCACCATTTCAATTTTCTTCCACTTCTTCCACTGTTGCCTTTCTCACTTTCTTTCCTCTTCTTTGGGTAAGAGTTAGGTACAGCGTAAGATAGACCAAAGAATTAAAACCAGCAAAATATGCAACTAAATGCTTCACAAAAAGTATTTCACAAATAAATACTTTTATGCTAAGATAAAGTGTACATATTAGAAAAATAACAATTGAAAAAAAATTTATATTTTAGAATTCACCAGCTCTTCGAACTGAGAGATCTGTACAGGAAAATTAAAGAATAAGAATAAAATAATACAATAGATATTACAGACAAAATAATCTACAAAAAGATCAGCCTTATACCTTTAAGCAAAGATGTTGCATCTTGTTTTATATACTTTAATTTTAATGTCTTCATGCTATTTTTCTTTACCTTAACAGCATTAGCTGAAATATGCTATTTTGAATTATTTTCTCTGGCTTTAAGCTTGAATAGGTGAAGCTTTTCTTCCATGGACAGATCATGAAATTGAAACTTTTTTGCTGTAAGCTTATGATCAGCTCATTTTGCTCACATACCCTTGCTGAAACCATTTTAGGTTGACCTCATAAAACCAGGAACATAGGCAGTTCCTAGTTTTGGCTCAAAAGCATGGAAGTTTACATCAGAAAAAGTTCAAAGCATTAAGAATGACAAATCTAATGTGTTTATTTCTTTCCCCCCCCAATTTTTTTAAAGTAATGCTCTCATGACTCTCATTCAGATTGAGAAAAGACAGGCTTTTATATGAATTTTCCTAATGCACTGTAGGCTCCAGATAAGTAAGGATTTTATTGTAGTCTTATCTAATGTGGCTCCCTAGGAAGAAAAAAAAGAATAGGAAGAACACAAGGGATTTTCAAGCCTTGCAGAAATACTTGAGTTTTAAATGTTCAGTGATGCAATCTAAGCAGCTTTCTGACACCCTAGGCAAATGGTTTATGGAAGGTTGGGGAAGAAACTCTTATGGCAAGACACATAACTCCCAGGTCTGTAACTGTTTTTGTCTACAGAATTCCTGCTTGTTTGTGCTGAACTGTTTAGTCAGTAGAATTTATTTTACTGTGTCTTAAAATCATTATATTTTTTACTCTCAGTTTAATTCTTTTCCAATATTTAAAAAAAGCCAGCACTTCGTGGTTTTTCTAGTATTTACAATCAAAAAAATTACTATTTTGAATTTAAATGTATTTGAGTATCTAACATGGGAAATAGCTGACAACAGAGAAGATGTTCATCATGTGCAGTAGAACACCTGAAGTCAAGTTTTTTCTTATATCACCACAGGTGAATAATTTTAGATAAAATTCATTAGAGCCAGCCTAGGTGAAATACGTATTCTTGTGCATGACTCCAAAATAACATATTATAATAAAATGCTTCTTGCGAAATAACATTGGTCCTAGGATAGAAAAGGAGGGCTTGGACAGAAGAAAAACAATTTTAAAAAGTTGAAAACAAAGAGACCTCCATTCTTGAAGATGCCTAGTTTCAGTAACTGACTTTTCAAACCATGAGTAAATGGAAATCAGTAGAGCTAATGGGGCCCCGGTCACAGTCTCAGCTGTGAAGACCCAGCTAATTTTCCAGCTAATTGGAGCCACCAGTACGAAGCAGATTCACTGTACTAATGATTCTGTTATTTTGATTTCAGAGTATTCTGAGTCCTGCAGAGAAAATGAGACCTCAAATACCGTCATATCAGGATGCCAGTTTCTATCAGCCTTAGTACGAAGAGAACTAATAAAGAGAGAAACTCAGCTAGCTTTGCGTTGCAAGTTATTTTCAAAGTAGAAGATATGTCGTTCCCATCTAAAGGTATTGTTGTTTCACCAGTACTTGTTATCTAAATCAGTGAAGTCTTATTAGAAGGCAAAGATCTGATATAGAATATACTAAGGTTACTGTGCCTGTCCCCACTAATTTCAATTGGCTGCAAAAAAAAAGTAACTTAGAAAGTATTTGGCTAAATTTGTAATTTGAAAGGGACAGATCATTAATCTTGGGATCTCGGAGTCATATATGATACCTTAAGGTCAGATTTCATTCCTAAAGGTCTTAGTTTGAAATTGTAGTCTACAGCCCTTTTTTTGGTATATTGTCTTTACAAAGAATTTGTATGCCTCTTGTTCATTTGTTCTATCAGAGGTGACAAAGAGTTTTCTTAGTCTCATTATTGAAGTTTGTGATGTCTTAATAACCTTTCTCACAGTTCTTCCTCAGTCTTTTCCTTACAGGACAGAAAAAAAATTTGCAAAGACAATGCCTCATTAATCAGATTGATTCTATGTTATTAATGACTGTTAATCACAAATCAAGAAAAAATAAGTATGTTCCCTCAACCATTTTGCTTCCTTCCAGAGACCTTTTGAAAGTTATTTCTAAAATAAATGTGTTCAAGTTCATGAGAATTATAATTTCATTCCAATTTAATATGATTTGAGATCAAAGTTCCTATAAGACAATAACATGATTTTGCTATAGTAAATGGCTTGTATTTCTGCTACATTCATATTCCATCTATTTTCTTCTGATTTTAATATGGCACAAGCTAGCTGATTTTTCATTGAAACATAAATCTCTATTCCAGTCAAAGAGCCCACTTGCCCTATGTATGAAAAAATTAAAATCTTTTAAATACTTTTTGGAAACAGGCATCTTCCTTTCCCCAGCACTTCCTGAATGCAATAAGAAAAAAATCTTTACTTCATAGCAATGTTTCATATCACATTATTAGAAATCTGCCAAAGAAATAAGGACATGTAATTTTGATAATGTTAAAACTGGCAAGTAAGAGCATCACCAAATTCAGATATTATTGCTAAAGAAGGGGAAAACAATAATTTCCACACAAATATCTTAGAAATATGTCTCTCTGCTAGAGTCCCCATGGTAATTAAAACTTAAGAAGACTCACTGTTAAAGTACTTGCTAACTTCAGTGTGTCAGGATGCACTCATAGGAAATTCTTAATCCTCCTTTAAGAAATGGAGAACAAAACTTGCATTAGTAGGCTCTTCATCCTCCTTCATTCATATGTCCACAGCCTAACTTTTAGTCAAAGATTAGAACTTTGTCATCAGGGTATTAGTGGGAATGGTCCCCAATCCTCATCAGAGCTTTTTGGCGGCATACTTTTCAATATTTCCTCATATAGGAATAAGCAACAAAAAGCAGAGAATTTCTGCCTGCAGGTTACTGCTGTTAATGGAAAAGGTATTACGTAATGTTATGAAGAATGCAAGATTTTTAATATGATGGATGGCAAAGAAGTGGAGTTTTAATGAGAGAGAAGTCATTTTCTGAAAAGTAAAATAAAAAATGCTATAGGTCTTTGCATCAACAAATATGAAAAATCATGCATGGATTTAAAAAAGAAGTCTGCCTTTTCATTTAAAATCATAGGAAAGAAAGCTGACAGGGCATATGAGGTGGGAGTAAAAGAGTTATTGACTGTGAGATGCAGATCACAGAGGGAGAGGGATAAAAGAAAAAATAAATGGAGATTTTCCCGTGATAGATTGGCTACTAGCCTATATTCTATATATGAATAAATAAATAGTATGTGAAAAGAAGTGTTAGCCTGAATTGCATGTCCCTGTTAGAGTGATATGTTATCTTTTGCTTTAAAATATGGCTTACTCCTCAGGATATATTTTTAGGATTATTCAATCAAAGTTTAGTTAAAGCATGATGGCAACTGCAAAGAGAGAAAAATAAGAACAGAGAATTATAATTAAAACACTTTGAAAAAAGGCAAAGTTCCATATAAATAATGACAGCCTTAGAGGAGCTGGATGGGAAATGGAGTGTGTGTGGTGTTTATTTAGCAGAGCATATCTGTTGAAAGGACTGATGTGAGCACTGGACAGGAGGAAACTCCAATATGTTGGTATCAGACAGAGACGACACTGCAGGCAACAGGAACCAAATTTAATTGCGTACAGGTAACTGAGATCACACTGATCAATAGCGTGTGACAGGAGAGTAGGAAGCAGCTCCATAGAGGATGATATCTGCATGTCTTTGCACTCTAAATGATGAGTCCTGTATTTTTCCATGTATTCAGACCCCAGTCTAAACTAAAGAGAAGTCAATGTGAAAGTGGAGATCACAAGTGGCACCAACAAATGTTTATAGAGAAAATGATACATATTTTTGTTAAAATAATCCCCAAGATACATCCTTTCTGGGCAGCATGAAAGAAAACATCTGTTGCAGAGAGAGCAAAGGCTCTGCATTCAGATGGTGTTCAATCTTTTATGCGCAATTTGGTCTTTTATGCATATTACGGGACATTTTTAGTGGTACCTCACATAAACTGTGTCTCCCTTGTGGAATCTCACATTGGGGTAGGTTATTGGAAGCCAGCAGCCATTTCAGTGGTAATTTCAGCTGGGACAGAGTAATGGCACCACATTATGAACCAATAACAGGATGCTAATGTTTGTAGTATGCTCTTGCAGTGCATAATAATGAAGGGGAAGTAAAAGTTTAGAATCAATCCTTAATTAGGCAGACGACTTTCTGATTCTGACAAACACCGAAACTTGCCCAGTTGAGTATTGCACTGACTCAGAGTGAGTATCAGCACTGACTTAGTATCAGCAGTGACTCAAAGTGTTTGCAGCATTTCTGCCCTAGGATGCCCAGGTCCCTGCCAAGCAGTATTGCAGGATCCGTTTGCTTTAGCTTTTACTGAATAAAGCCACCAGAGCCTCTGAGCAGCTTTTTCAATCTATTGGATTTGCATACAATTTTATTCCTGTAGTGCCCATGATCTTATGCCATTTGGCAGCACTCACTGCTGTGGTGAACACATCATGATTTCAGCGGAGTGAGAATGGCAATGAAAAAGAAAAATGCTGGCATTTTGGGAGCAGTCAGCTTAGTTCCAATCAGCGTGAGGAAACACGATGTTTCAGACACTAATGAAAATTATTTCAGCATATCCTCTAAAGTTTCAGGTAGAAAAGGTTGAGAACCTTCCCAGAATAGTTCATGACTGGCTATAGGACACCTTGTGTGGGTGGAGGGCGGCAGTGTTTAAATCAACCTCTTGCATTATATCCAATGTGAATGGCAGCTACAGGGATGCTGTGGATGCAGCTCTTTTTGCCCACTGTAACGCCTGAATTTTGTGCTTTAGCCATATGTGGGTGAGGAATTGACAAAATAAGCAAACATATGGAATGATTCAGCCTGCCACAGTACTTACACACTGGCCCAAATTCCCTTCTGCTGCTTCATGGCATCCATCAGAGTTTATAGCTGTAAATGGGGAGTGAAGTTGGCCTCCTCAGAGCTGAGCAGCAGATCATCTGTTTTTCTGTTTGTGGCTGTGTTTTAATAAGCTTTTTCTAGTTTAGGAAATTTTTTTGGTTTTAAGAACCTTTCATAAGACTTGTGTATGTGCTCTCAGGTTCAGCTATACCAGCTACATAGTCCATTAAGCTGAATGTCCCTGCTTTTACAGATGTGGTGTAAGGTTAGAGAACTCTGTTAAGTATTTAGAAAACATTAAAATCTGAAGATCAGAAACACTCTACATGGAGCATGTTCATCAGTCCATGTCTTTAAACACCTGTGACAGCCGACTGACTGCTTGCCAGGCCATCACGCACATCACAAAAGAGATAGGAGTTAAGTGAGGCAGGAAAGCAGAGCAGCGGAAAGAAAGCTGCCCATTTGTCATCTCCTGATTTATATGCTTATATTGGGAACTCCTTCATTCAAAATGTTATTTGAAGCTCCCCTGTTGAAGCCTCTGGGTCTTTCCAGAAATGAATGGAAACAGATTTTAAATGGTAATCTTCATTGGCTAGGAATTATTAAATAAGCTATTTGTATTTTCCATAGATAGGCATATTCTTTCTCTCAGAATACAAATCTGTTATCAATCCTTCCACAGTTTGTTATTTGCTGCCTGCTCACAGATCAAGTCAACAAATTCAATTTTTTTAATGTCTGATCATGATTTTAGGTCATTTAATTAAGGGCAATTAAGAAGTTGCTAGAAATTTCAGCACATTCCAGGTCAATTCATTAAGTTTTATAATTCTTCTGAAGTTTAAATTTAACACTTTTCTGCAGAATTACAACTCTAATTAATTATCTTCTATGCTACTCATCAAAAGGACTCCTCCTATCTTAACCTGCTAATAAATGTCAGTGTTTATGAAGAGAAAGGTGCCAGATTCTCATTTGCACTAGGGCTCTTCACAAGGAATGACAGTAAAAGAGGCCTAATAGGGATGTAAGATGCTTTGTCTCCAGTTTTAAAAACCTCTCTCTACTGATAGAATGGACAGCTGTTCTGGCAGTGTCTAAATGAGCAAACATCTAAGATTTTGCGAGTAGAATAGCAAATGGGCAGTGAATGACAAATGCTAGTTCTAGGATTTAGAACTCATTACTTATATATACACACTATTTTAAAAATATTGTTTGCTAAACTGCTCATTTGTTGCAGTAGGAATAAGTTTTTTCTCCGTAACCCTAGGGACATGCCTAATGCTCTCCCTGTTGATAAGACTTTTTAAGGCCTGTATTTTTTCTTCTACCAGCTCCATTGCTTTTAAAAGTCAGTCTTAGCAGTTACATAAATTGAAGGGGAGGGAGGCAGAGAAGTGGTTATTTTTTTTTTTCTCTGACAAACAGGTATTTCCAGAAGCAGGCTGACATTTCATCATCATCTGGGCTATTGTATTCTGGAAGAAGGGCTATATTTTGTGGGTGATTGCTTCCAATACACAGAGTTAGAGCTTCATTGCTGTCCTGTATTAGTTTAACCTTTTTGTCCCAAATGAAATTATTATGAGCCGTTTCAAATCCAAGGAAGTAGAAATGAGCAGTAAGCAGAACTGTCCAAGGCAGGTATTTGCACAGCTTCTGTTCTTCGACCTGAAAAATACAGAAAACTTGAAGGCAAGGGATTACTTTTAATCAACCACAACTGTAATGACAGAGAAAACATTGCTGTTTTCTGCATTTCTGTGAATATTCCTTCATTTTTTTTTACTACGTTAGTATTCCAATCTTATTTTTCTTCCTAAGAATATATCTAGTTGAACAGCTGCTGTATGCTTATCCATTGTCAGGTACCGTGGTGGCTCCCTGGGAACAGCAGTGCGGGAATGGGCAGCCAGGACTTGTCCCAGTATCCCAGACAGAGAGCAGAGCAACCAGGGCACAGGGACAGCCCCAGCCCTGAGAAGTGAGCAACTCGCTGGGGATGGACAGAGGCCAGGACATCAGCCCACACAGTGGGATTTATAAAGAGGCAGACTGGCAGCTTTGCTTACAATCCAGGCATCCTAAACTTCTGTTCAACTGTAACTCACCTGCTGCCTAAACCTTCAGGTATCTGTCCATCCATCATCAGCTACCCACCCAAATGCTGAAACCTGAGTAGACACCAAAGCTACACCCCAGGTCCTGTAGACAGGAACAGTCCCCAGCTCATTCAGCACAACATCTGGACAGTCACATCTGTTACATCCTGGAACTGCTTTGCTGCTGTGGATTTCCCTGAAAGCCTATTTTTTTTATTTTTCTTTTTAATGAGGTGAGTGACACAGCTATTGTGCTGCCAGGGATAGCTCAGTTAGTGATGCTAGAGCTGAGAAGCCATTCCCCATCATGAATCCATGTCAAAAGGCAGCTGGTGAAGAAAACACTGTGAGCCTCTGGGAAAGGAGGGGAAAGGCAAGGTCTGTGCTGGAAAGCAGCTATCAGTTCTGTGAAAGGATGTATTAATAAGAGAGAAAGTTTTCTAGACCAGACAAGGCTGGCAGAACTCAGAAATGTCTCTCTTCCTTTTCCTACTATTCAACTTAATTTCCTTTGGAAGGCATATTTCTATCCTCCACAACTTGTAAGGGAAGACATCACTGTTTCCTATTCCACCCTTATCATCGCCTTACTGAGCAGCCACTGCTTATTTTCATGGCCTTGACTCCAGTCTCAAGCTCCTTTTCACAACCTCTCACAAATGACACAGAGGTGCTCCTGGCTTCCCCACGATGAATATGCTGATGATCCCCACATCAGCCTAGGAAAATCAGGGTCTCTGAGCACACTGTGCCTGCTTCTGCTCCCTCCAGGATCCTCCTCAGCCACTGTGTCAGTCAGGCATTGTGGCGGGCAGGGAGAGCCCAGACCCAGCTGGGGCAGGGGCTGAAAGCCCTCTCATCCTGCAGCTCTGTTCCTTGCAAGTTCAGGAACAGCGGAGATCACTTTACTGCCATCACCACCTGGGCTCTGCTTGGCAAGAGCACAACTGCAGGTACCTGTGTCTGCATGGATGTCATTTAAGGCTCCTCCTCTGGGGCAGCACGTCACAGCTTGCTGCATCTTGGGGGTTCACTACATGGTTGACATAAGTTGCTGTGTGATCTTCCACTGCCCTTTCCACACTTCCCACTAGTTCTGTCTTATTTTTATTCAAGGAGAGACAAAATTGGCTTCCAGCCCAGATTTGCAGCTGGTGTCTCTAGAAGAAAGCTTACAGAGGGAAAAAACCCACAAACCAGTAAACAAATAACCCAGATTCCATGCTGAATCTGCAGACTATGCAGTCGGCTTCATTCAGCCTTATAAGACATTGGAGACTGAGAGGAGGTAAAGGCTGTAAGTATTTTCTCCTATGATGGGGAGAGCAGCGGTAGTTGCTCTCTTTGCTCCAGTGGTGTCCAATAAACTCAGAATCCCAGGTGGGGGCAATGCCTTTAGCAATGCTGTGCATTGCAGGAGTTAGAGCCTGACAAAGGAGAAAGAAAATAGGAATTTGCTGTGATGGCTTAGAGAAAATACACTCTGCTACTGACAGAAAATATCTCTACTGTCAGAAATGGTTCTCTCTTTCAAAAAACTTTCAAAAAAAGTAGCTTGTTTTCCCACCTGAATTGCATACTGAATAGCACAGCACAGAAGGTACAGATAGGGTTATTCTCCAAAGAGGAGAATGCACCTTTTCTACCATGCAGCATTGCACTTGGGTAACGTAAGTGGACTTGCAATGCTAAGTGTTGAAACAATTAATGGCAGTGATGGGTCAGCAAATTGTTTCAGACAAGTGCCTTCCACAGAGTCTGGGCAGCCCCTTTTCAGGTTTTCCTTTGAGAAACTTTGGGTGGAACATCTGTTGCAAAGAGCAGAAAAGTGCACCTCCAGCCACCCACCCCAGTACTTCTGCCTGGTCGATGGACTTGGAGAATTCAGTTGTGTGGCATTAAGATGGAGAGACTCTGCCTTGAACCTCTGGAAAGGTCTGGGTCTCCATTCTTACAGGTAGCTGAGCTTTTGTGTTCCTTTTTAAAATTGTTTAACCAGTCTTTCTGAGGAACATGGTGCTCTTCCATCTACTCTTCTTCCACGAGGTAAGATTTCCTGGCTACCAGCTGCATCAGAATATTGCTCTGCCCTGCTAGCACTTGAACAGATGGTAAACTTAAGGACTCAATTTTAAGGCATTAATCCTGCAATTGGATACCCGTGGACAAGAACCCCATTCATATGAACAGACCTTTGACAAAGCATAAGATCTTACTTAAACATTGGGCTGCGGGGCCAAGGCCTGTGAGGAAACACCCTCAGCCATTCAGGAGCTTTCCTGCTTAGTGGCACATGATAAAACCTCTCAGCTATCATACACCGACCAGACCCTTCAGTAGGGGAATAGGTTGTACATGAGCACTCTTTTTCCTATTTTGAATTCTCATTATATGATTTCTAAGTTAGTTGATCACACAGTTGATGAGCAAACAATAGAGCAAAGTAACTGGATAAGTCTTACAAATATGAAGGTGTCAAAAAGGAAGATGGGTAATTAGGAAGATTTGGTGCAGAAAAAGCATGCTCTAGACATGATTTGATTTAATTCACAGGGGGTTTTATTGATGCAAAAACAAAATAATATGAAGAGATTGTGATTATACCCCACACTGTAATAAAATTTAAACAGAATCATTCTAAGGAATACTAATAGGAATTACAATCTCTTTGCATTTATGTTACATTCATTTCAATGGTCCCAGTTCTTGTTTTGCCATTTTCAAGTGTCTTGGGGCAGGAGACAAGCCTTCATGCTTAACTGTACAGCATTAAACATGCAGCTCATGCAAAATAAATATAAAAGTGAATCATGACAGGCATTCTGGGATATTAAGTAAATCAGCACACACCTACTGCATAAATAGTCATTCTTATTGAATATCTGTGGATGACTGAGGAACCTGAAGAAAATGACACATCTTCAGACCTGTGAGAACACATCAACCAGATAATCATGTAAGCATGTGACAGCTTAAGACCATGGCACCTTACCAGCTGAAAAGAATCCTTTGATCATTTAATGGTTACAGTAAATACAAGATATGATAATTCTGGACATGGGTCCAGCACAATATTGCAGTTTTGCTGAAATTTTCTGCAGTTAAGATCATGATGGGACATAGCCCACATCCAAAAAATGTATTTGTGGGAGTAATATATTGCACTTGCACCATTGTTAAGGCATGATCTATGAACTTACATCTGTGCTTCCTAAGGTGGGGCATTGATGCAGTTCTGGAGATGAGGCCCTTGATGGCTGCTATGAATTCAAGCAGGATCTCAGTTCCTGAGCACCAGCTGGGAACTGTTCAGGGATCTGGGAGACTCAGTCCACAGGATGTCCATCAGCAGATCATCACGGTAATCATGTGGGGATGATGCATTTAAAGCACATAAAGATCGCACTGTGCCCCAGGTATTGAAGATGGGAGAAAACCACTCAAATCACTTTCAATGCTGTGGAGAACGTTTTCTTGTCCTGTTCTTGACTCCATTTCCCTCTCTTTCCCCCATGACAGTTTCACTGTGTGTGAAGACTTACAGAGGGACACAGAAGACTTTAGAAAACTTCTGTAGCTTTTCAGAAACATTGATGTACAGCTAATTTACTGAAAGCTTGAATGTGTAAGAGTTCTTCTCATTTCTGTATCTGACAGAGCAGCGTCATTACTCGCCTCCTGCTGAGATGCCTATCACAGATTGGCTCAGACAATTGCTGTTTACCACTGTGTGGGAATAAGACAGACTCACAATGAGTATTAAAACATAGGTCTTGTCAGACAAACTTGACTGATTATTCCTTTCAAATGCACTACAGAATTAGTGGATGAAAGGAATGAGACAGCACAATAATTCCTGATTTCAATGTCAAGAAACCTTACTTGTAAAATTAATTCAAATTGATTTGGAGTGGAAGTAGGAAGCTGTGGTAAAGATGATGATAGGTCTTATTGAGATGAGGGGAAGGGCATAGGGATCACTGCAGAGATAACATGAGTTTTTTAGAAACAGTAAAGGAAAAAAGAGTTACATGCCCAGATCTCAGTAAATGCCACAGGGAATTTGGTATTTCTGTGTGCCTTTGAAGATCTCTTTTGTATGTTTTGTTTGCCATCTTTTCAGAGTTAAAGTAAGTGGAATGTTCATGAAATTTGATTTAAAAAAAAAAAAAAAAGGACAGACTCCAAAGTAATTAGAAATATAGAGAAAAAGTAAAATATTTTATGAACATTTCAAGAAAGCAGCCTGGTTAGAAATAATTGAAACTCTGGGCTATGTATTTCCAGGAAAAAGTGATGGGAAGAAAAAAAAAAAAAGTTACATAATTTGGAATATAAAAACAATTAATAATTAATTCTATATATGGGAACATCCCATCACAGTGCAGGAAGGGAATCTTTTTTTCTTACCTCTGTCCTTCCGTTACTGACCAAAACTAGAATACTTGCATCCTCTTTCCCAAAACACTATTGAACAGTTGGAAGAAGTTCAAGAAGAGTCATGAGATGTATTTGAAACAACAGTCCTTAAATTGCCCAGGAAGCTTCAGGTAATTGTTCACATAAATTTAGTGACTATAGTAACAAAAATAGAAGTCAAGGCTATTTTTTCATCAGAGACCAAGAAGGTGCTCTTTAATTTTTCCACAAGGACATTCAGAACTGGCATCATAAAACCTGTGAAAGAGCAACTTTTTTCCCGAAGACTGGTCTTAGTTCTACACGATGGTGAAAGCAGGCTTGCCCTTGGCAAAGGATACACAAGGGCTCCTCATCCCTCCCTGTCCAGAGATGGAAGCGTCACATGACATGTTGTGGAGGGGCTGGGGCTTTCAATCCTTTGGGATGCCTCCGAATCCACAGCAGCATGGAGGACCACATTTATGGCTGTCTTGTTTAAGCTCATTTCTCGACTGTATGGCAGGTGTTCAATCACTCAGCAGTCACCTAAACTGCTCATGTCAGAAGCTTACTAATGTAATTTAAATCAGGGGTAGGTATAAATCAGAACAATTCAGGGCCACAGTGTCAGTGACTATTTTGTGCTGCATTGAATCAAAGGCTACCTTCGACAGAAAAATGACACCACATGAAACACACAATTCACCTAAATAGGAAGAGAAACAGGGAAAAAAAGCTTTTAAGGGTCATTGATTGATAGTTTTTACAATTCCTCCTAGGCCAAACCAGCAATCCAGTAGGGATGAAAAATATTCTATCAGGTGTTGCCTGCTATCAAAACTTTACATTTATTATGTGCAGTATATATTTATGAAGAAAACAATCTTTCAGCAATTTATCAGGAGGAATCTAAGTTTGGAGCACATTATCAATTGATCAGTATTAAATTAATGAATTGCATGCATGTTAAGCAGATAACAGGTAAAGTGATGGTATTTCAGAATTAAATGTTGCTTTGGAATCTGGAAAGATTATTTATTGCCTATGTATGATTTCCATTACTTTTATGTAAATTTAATTTACTTCTTGTTACTGGTACTCATCTGTTCTGGGGTGACTGCTTGCTAAAAATTACCCTGCACTGTAATTGAAATACTTAACATGCTCAATGCTAGAACTTCATCTAATATGTCTATGAAGGATTTTATGAACTACGGTCTTAGAGCTAATTCCATCAAGCTATTTCTACATTTCCTTTTTTTAAAGGAAATAAAGGAACACAAAGTAACATTAACATTGTGAAAAAACAGAAAAATTTTAAAAGGCAATGCAACATAGAGACATGGATATTCCCACTATATCCATCAGATCTATTATTGTTTTTCACAATTCCTTTTCCTTATTATCTGAGGAGAAGAGATGGCCCAGTAAGAAGAAGACGAGTCCTTAGGGGAGGAGAAAATTCTCAAATACTTCTTCTGTTATATTCATCACTAACTGTATTGAGTCCATTTGTGCTTTTCCCCGATGTGCCTTACACAATCTAATGCCTGCAGCTGAGGATTGCCAGGGTGCCAGGCTCCAAACAGATGGGAATAGTCGGTGCTCAGTTTCTCTTCTGGGCACCATTTTTACTCTGTTTCCTCAGTGCCCCATTTCATGCTGTCACAAGCCCAATTTCAAAGAAGGAAGAGTGTGCTAAAGCAGGAGAGATTACTATCTTCTGCTATGGTTCTACACATAAGAATGCTGGGACTGAATGGCTGTTTTCTGTGCAAACAGTAATGATCCAGCAGAAAACAAGAATCTCAGTTCAGATAGTGATGGAAGGTGTTCTGGTATGAAGGCAAGTACCCACTACAGCATCCTGCAACAAGCTGTATATCGCCATGAATGGCAGTACAGTGTGAGGAGGAGCTCTCACAGCTCTTACCTGCAGCAGCCTCGTGCAGCCCAGCACCACCGTGTCTGAACTGGGGTGTCCGATTTAGCCGCAGCACCAACACACTGCAGGTGGAGGCGGCCAACAGGATGCTGACAGCATCAGTGTGGTTCATTTATCAGTGAATAATGTCTTTGCGGCTTGTTTCACTGGAGGACTGGTCTTTGCTAAAGGGATGTGACACCTGACAGTCTGAAAGAGAGCACAAGCTGTAGGGCAATGTAACTTTGCATTCCAGCTTGTGCTTTATGGCATCTTCTTGCCAGCAGTGCTGAAGTTATTCAAACCAGTAACACTGCCAGTGTGTCCAACTTCCCCCATGGCTTTCCAGTGTAGTCTAGTCTCTTCTGAATTTGAATATATGTCTTCAGGCAAGGAAAGGATAAGCTCTTAAATAAAAGTGACTGTAGAGGTGTCCATAATAACAACGAAAAGGAGAGGGGCAGAGTGGAAAATATGAAGCAGGCTGAAAACCTCTTCTAGATAACAGATCCTGGAAAAGAAGAAATTACTTGCTGGCCTGTAATATACAAGCTAAAGTAATGTGTGAATGCTATTTTTATGATGAGCCACACCAGTGGTGCAATCCTGCAAAAACCTGAAGATTTCTTGATAATTTCTGAGCATTACAAAGAGCCTGGTTCAGGACATGAGTCACTTGCAAAAGGAACCCAACATTGCCCTCTCGTTACTAATTTGGGTTTTCCACCTCCAGCAGGAAGTATATTTTTAAATATCATTACTTGAACAAAGACAGCATTAGCAAGTCAAATGATTTTGCATAAGCACTATTTTTTTTTACAGGAAGCCATAAAATTTTGCATTTCATGCAATTTATCATTTTTTTGTTTATTCAAAGGAAATCAAAGTGAATTTTAAAATTCTATTTTAGAATGAATTTCAATTATTCTAAGACTTAAACATTTTTGTTAATGGAATAATCCTTCAGTAAAAGACTAGTCCAACATGTTATTCTGATCTTTGTTCACACATTTTAAAGTGTAAACACCACTGTATGGCAAAACTGTGTCTCTATTCGCTATCGTTCAGTTAGAGCAATAAGAACGGGTGCACCTAACATCTATGACAAAGGATTAAAATTCACTTCTCTAGTGAATTAATATGGGCAATAATAACATTACTTTGGCATCAGATCCTAATTCATTACTCTCATGAAATATTAGCTTAACTGGGAGATTACTTATAAAGGAAGATTTTAGTTTTATCAGTTTCAAATCTTTAATCTGCACCATACCATTCTATATTTCTGAACATGTTAAACATTAAGAATTAAAATAATTGGAAAAATATAATGGGATATGTATTCCAAGTTGTATTCCCAATAAGACCATAATGTAAGGATTTGTGTTGATTTAGAAAGAAAATCTGCAAAAGCAAGAATTCTACTTTTTTAAGAATTGCTTTCCTTCCAGAAATATGCTTAATTTACATGTTAAATTATGTCTTTGTATTTTTTCCTTTTTTTTAAAATAAATTTTATCAAAGCAATTATCACCTACAGTTTATTATAATAATGATGACTAAAACCTACCTAGTCTTTAATTACACTAAACCAAATCTGCACCCATCTTTGAAAAGGATGGAAAGGAGGACCCTGGAAACTACCAACCTCTCAGCCTCACCTCTGTGCCTGGGAAGATCATGGAACAGATCCTCTTAGAAGCTGTGCTATGGCAAACAGCCAGCATGGCTTCACCAAGGGAAAGTCTTGCCTGAAAAATCCGGTAGCCTTCCATGATGGAGTGACTGCATCAGTGGACAGGGAAGAGCTACAGATCGATCTGTATTTATGTAAGGCCTTTGACACAGTCCCCACAACATCCTCCCCTCTGAAGAGGAGAGACACAGATATGATAATAAGAAAATATAAGATTATAAGAAAAATGTGGACAACCATTTAGTAGAGCCTGCTGTGAAAGGAAAAGTGTTAATGGTTTTAAACCAAGAGGGTAGATTCAGACTAGTTATGATTAAAATGTTTTTTATGATGAGGGTGGTGAGACTCTGGAACAGCTCTCCGAGCAACCTGATCTAGTTGAAGATGTCTGTGATCATTGCAGGAGGGTTGGACTACATGAGCTTTAAAGGTCCCTTCCAACTCAAACCATTCTATGATTATAATTGAAGATTGACCAATATCAGTATTTGGATTTTTTTTTTCAGAAAAAAATTATCTTCATAAGCTTCAAATGGAGGGGAAATTTAGTGTGCTGACCACCTCTGCTGAAGCACAATAAAAGGCACAGATTCCCATGGTAGACTATTCCAGTGCTTAACAAAGTGAATAGCTGGAAACAAGAGAAAAAGAAGACTAAAATGAAAGAAGTAAAAGCAGCTATCATAGGAAAATAAGAAGAATGTAAGACAATGGGAAATAATAGACCCCCCAAACGCTTCTGATATACAATTCTCTTGTAACACCTGGGAGCTTCCAACCAACCATAGCTGTCTAAACATCCACAAGCTCCCCTGTTCCACTGAATGTTTCAGCTTGTGTTCTTCCTAATTGTCTGAAAACTGTAAAATAATAACTATACAGATAGGGTTGGAGCTGTAACTGGGTGAACTGGAAGAAAATTGTGATGGGAACTAGAAGATATGAACGAGGGATTCACATTACCTGTGGTTGCTCCCCTCTCTCTCTGACTACAACACATGGGAATTTTTCACTCTGGAATAAGGGCAGTATACACTGTCTAATTCCAAAACCGAACACTTTGTCTTCAGATGCCGCTGTGGTTACCAAGTAACAGTAACGTCGTTCATCTGCCACATCACTCACATGCCTCATGAACACATGGAAAGTGGTCAAGGTTATCAAAAATTTACTCGAATACTGTACTGATGTATTAAGATACATCCTAACATAATACTCTGTTCTCCTGAAGAATGAATCAACATGTTTTGAGACATTTTAGCCAGTATAATAAAAGACAAAAAAAAGCTCATAAAAATATTTATGTACTGACACATTAAAACCGATAGACAGGTCAAAAAATCACCTAAGCATACCTCAGGCAGTTACTTCCTGGATTACTGAGAATAACTAGGAAGGCAAAACAAACCTCCAAACTCAACAGCAAGGTTTACTGGGAATGCTCAAGATGCTGTCTGCATCTAAAATGTATAATCCCAGATGCAAACAAAGCTCTCAGTATTAGTCTAACTTTGGACTATGTAAAACTAGAATTGTATCCACTGGAGGATAAATCATGATTAAACAGTTGGAAATTTAATCAGGTTAAGACTAGGAAGCCAAAGATTAGAAAAATTAGAAAGTAAATGCTAAACTTGTCTAAGAAGCATTAAACTTTCAAAAGAAAGAACAGGTCTTTTGGACCAGAAAGAAGCAAGCAAGGAGCACAAAGGCAAATCTGAGAAGCCAAATGATTTCATACTGGTCTGCATCACTTCAGACTAGACTTATCCCAGGTACAGTCTTTCAGGTTATAAAAATGTTGCAAAAATATGTTGAAGCCAGATGATTAACTGAACAGGAGAACAACCAGTGCTAGATAGGTTAGGAAAATAATTGGTGAATGAAGTTGCTGAGCTACTATTAGAAATTTTTTAAAGTGGCCTTTTAGAGGATTAAAAAGTAATATAAGTATCAGGAATAACCCTGGAAATTATAATACAAGAAGTCCTCTTTACTTTAGCTAAACCAGTTAAAATTACCGTAAAATGTAAAACATCTCTTCTGACATCACTGTGCAGTTAGTGCTATAGAACATGTACGGAGATTAACCCTCCTAAATGTGTACATTTGTGTGCTCACAGCAATAATTTAAAGTCTGTAAGAACTCAGCAGCTCTTTTGTCAACTCCAACAGTCCTTACCCATTTCAGCTATGGCTGTCTGAATCACAGTCGTCTTCTTGGTGTTCCTGTAATGAGAAAGGAATTTATTTTCCCATATCTGGGCTGAGGTAACAGGTTTGCCATACAGAGCTGACTATTCACAGAAACTTTTCATTTGTAAATGTAGCACACTCTGCTGTGGTATTTTAAATCATCTATTTCTAAGCTGATTTTTGTGAACTTGTCAAATTGGAACTGCTTTCCGCTCTGTTTGTAAAACCACTCAGTTTTTTAGTTCATCCCCTGCTGCTTCTTAGTGTAAGTCTCTTTCTCTCAGAGTCTGTATGGCAGTTCCAATTAAATGGCACTACCCTAAATATTTTTCTCACTCTTGAAATATGATTTTTTGGGGTTTTTTTTTTTCCAGCAGAGTAGTTATGAAAATATTGAACACAAAGTAAAAACTTGCCTGATTCTATTTAAAAAGCAGAGGAGATAACAACAGCCAAGGAAATCTACCAGATGGTTCTTTTAATAAATACATTAAAGTCTCTTTTATTTTTCTCCATTTTTAGCGACTAACATAACAAAAACTTTCAGACCATCAAACCAGTTTTCACAATCTGCCATAAATTTGCATTTCACAGAAATAATCCTGACAAGCACTAATAGATGAACGTTGTTGGTGCAATAATAAAACAATATAAGGCATATTTACACCATCCTTACATACAGAACACTGTACACACAAAAAAATCACAGATCCAGAACAAAGTAAATTCAATCCCTTAGACGTTTTACGTTTATAGGCTTAGTATCAAACAAGTAATTCTCCGAGCAACAGACAACCTCTTGTTCTCGTGTGATTTATTTGTAACATTGTGCTCATGCAAAATAAGTATTTGCTTTATTGCATTAACATTGAGAGAATGTCGGGAATTAGTTCCAAAACCAGTTCAATTGAATTTTAAACCCTGTTTCTCTTCATCCTTAGCAAGTCTGAGTCATTTTTAATGGTGACATAAAATGAGGTGTTAACTGATGATTGAGATTTTTATTTGTTAAGTTCCAAAACAATAATGAAGCTCAACTGACTACAGTTCGAAAACCATCTTTCTTGACCATGCACTTTTTTTCTTTGCTATTATGAAGTGGTTTAGATGAGACACCTTTTGCATTTTTTAAGTTTCTATCTTTATATATATTTTTTTTTTAAAGAAAAACATGTACTATCCAACATCCACTGTTCACAGAAAGAAATAAGCAGCAGGAATAGCTCTGGTGGCAGAATCGGCCAGGAGGAGGACATCAGTAAGTTAGCGGCAATGTAATAAACATCAAATGCTCCAGAGATAGGTCAGGAAAGAGTTGAATACTATAACCCATATTTCTGTAAGAGTTCAGACTGCCAGGGACGTTTGCGCTCTGGAAAGTAATCTGGAATGTGGATTTTTTTAAAATCTTGAATACATTTTCTCATTTCTTCCTCAACACTCAGCTTCTCACACACTTTCTTTTTGGAAAGATTTGTTTCTCTGGACTTGCTGATGAGAGTTTGAAAGAGTTCACTGTTCCTGCGTTTGTCTGGTGGTGGCATCCACTGCACTGGGGCCTTCTTAGATGGACGATCCAAAGTCAGAGTATTTGGCTGGTGGGCTGTGGATGGCTGAGTGCTGGTGGCATTTTCTTGAGGGGTGCTCGCTTCCGAGTGGCTGTCACAGCTTGAGGTGGACAACTCATTACAGGAAGTCCCACTTTCACTGCCCTTGTCCAAGACTTTGTCGTGCTTCCTTTCTTCATGGTCTTGTTTGGGGGAAACAGTTCGCTGGGGGGGCCCTAATATAAGGCAGGAGAGAAAAAGTATTAAGCAAGCACTGCTTTACACAGAAAACTGATCAGATACTATTTAGAAGAATGCAATTCAGAGTCTCAGCTGGCAAAAGTTGGTGTCATTTCCTTGTAGGCAAAAGAACTATACACAACTGGTACACAAATTGAAGGTCTGGTCCTCAGAATTCCCACTCCTAAAAATGTTTACAGCAAGAGTAACTTCACTGCCTGCCTGAAAATCCAGGTAACAAAGCATGCATAATGCTCACAGATTAGCTGCACTGGAAATCCTTGCACACAAGTTTAAATGAGCTAATTTGCTATCACACTGCAA
This sequence comes from Falcunculus frontatus, assembly GCA_013398115.1. NCBI lineage: Eukaryota > Metazoa > Chordata > Aves > Passeriformes > Falcunculus > Falcunculus frontatus. Next base: position 2,005,310 of record VZRV01009655.1, read on the forward strand.
GAACTTTATTATGATAAGATCTTATTGTATAGAGGAAATACTACTGTGCAATCTGTAAGCTCTTCACTTGAATATTCCAAGGGCTTATATTTTAATTTTTTTTGAAGCTCTTAATTCACCTTCCCTGAAAAGTCTGCTGAAAATGACATCTGCAGATGTCAACTCTGCAGAAGCCCCGGACAGAAAAAAGAGTATTAAACCTAGGATAACAGAGAGATCGCTCACTACTGACAGAGTCTTTAGGGGTTTGGTTTTTTTTATCCTGTAATGATTTCACTGCCCTTCTTACTGTCAGTTGTTATCCCAGACTTGCCTCGGTGCAAGCTCAGAATTCAGCTGCACACCTCCTACCGCACAGGCTGGCAAGGAAAAGGAGGTTATGGAATGATGGGTAAAGAGGCATTCTGCCATGATAGGGGGAGCAGCCCACCAGCCTCTTGGCAGGCACTGCTCAGCAATTCACACACCTGAAAATCAGATCTAGGCTCTTGCTCCTTCCATATATTATTTTTGCTTTGAAGTCTTCAGCAGAATATGAATGTGAAAATTAAGTGGTAGCCACTAAATCTGTATGAGCATTTTCAGTTTTGAAGCCTTATTTCAAAACTCCAGCTGTGAAGTGAAATGATGCTATGCTGACATCATACAAATGTCACAATCTTAATTTAGGACACTATCTAAAGATGACAGAAATATCTATGGATTTCAAGGGGTGTTGGATTGGACCAAAGTGAAAAATTTCAAAGATGTTTAAGGATCTCAATAAAAACGTAGAGTGGGGATTCAGTGGCAGTTTAGTGTTTGCTACAAATCCTGAGTGTCCAAACAGGTTAGGTATCTAAATATCTTATGAAAACTAGATTATCCTTACAGTTTATCCAGACACCACCAGCATCAGTTAACTGCCTTTGCCAGTACCAAAACTCAGGGTATGACAGCTCTACCTTGGGTCACTGGGACAGAGTTGTAAGATTTTTGATTCACTTAGCATTTTGTTGTTCAGAATTACAAATTAGAAATGCAATTACAATTACAAAGAATGCAGAAACAATATGAACACTCCAGTGGTCTTTTGACAGTGCAGTTCTGTGACTCAAAGGAACCTAAGAAGATTGCAATATTTTATACGAGACGGGGGGGGGGAAAACAAAACAAAGCAATACACAAAGGAAAATAAAGATTAGTCTAACAACAACAGCATTCAACAACCTGCTTGTCTTTTGTTTTAGCCAGCATCCCAGGATGCTGTGTCCCATTTCTGTAGTCCATCTAGAAAAATCCATGAATAACCAAGAGCCAAAGAGAGACAACAATCCTACAGGGCTTGTACTTACATTATGCAGAGTGAAAAACACAAGCAATTTTCTACTTCATTATATTCAACTCAAATATTTAACACATGGCTGCAGCGATTTCCCTCCTCTTTCAGAAATATGATCACCTTCTTAAACAAATTCACATGCCTTCCTTCTATTGTTGTATCTGGCATTTCATTTCATACCTCAACCGATTATATGAATATGCTAAATTGAGAGTCAGCTGGCATTATGGAACTACTCTGGCTTTGCAGCATGCAATTATAAAACCGAGTAGTTAATCAGACAGTGATTTCAGTATTGTTACTCTGATTTTCAGTAACATGATTAACATCAATATCTAATCTAGTTTACAATCTTGGCTTCTTCAAATATAACAACACGCTCTATGACTAAGAAACGAAAGCTTTTTGTTAGCAATATTCAGTAGTCTTCAAGTCTCTTTCCTGCCCTTTTTTTTTTTGCTGCAACTTCATATATCAAGATGTCATTTCTTGTTGGTTGCTTTGTACTTAGTTCTTTATTGGTACTCCTTTCTTCTCATGGGTTCAAACCTGCAATGTCCTAAGGATCTATTTCAAAAAAGCACACTGAAATGCACCTTCAAGAATATAAAAAGATCCATTTCCTGCTATAAGATTATTCAGGAGCATGACAATAGGCAGATATTTAAATGCTTCCTTGGATCACAGCCCTGAGGTTCAGTACTTTATAGCACTGAGCTCTGTATGCTCCACTGAATCGCCTAAATTCACAATGACTTTAATCCAAATACAAGTTTCTCCCACACCTCTCCTTTTAAAAATTAACAAATCCTCCCTCACAAAGAATTCTTAATATGCCTCTTCACTGCTTTCTCAGTAGTGTGTTATTAACAGATGCAACAGTTCTGCTACAGGGGAGGTTTTCCTCACAGTATTTTCTGCCTGCTGAAACCCAGTAGAATTTTAAAATATATACAAAAGGATCTACAAAATATTTGTTTAATTTTCAACATCAGGGATTATCGGATAAATTTAGCTACATTTCTAATTCAGAAAACATCTCCTTATTGCCCTTTGTGCTGCCATACTCTCCACTGTTCCTTCTTAGCAATTCCAGAATAACACTAAAAACATTCAAGCAGTTCAGTCTACGTGAAACTCCTTATTTTCCAGGAGTGCAGAATTGTTCTTAAAAACTCAGAGAAAGTATATTTGCTCCACTGTGCAGATAGAATCATAGGATCATTTAGGTTGGAAAAAAACTTTAAGATCATCAAGTCTAACTGTTAACCTGACACTGCCAAGTCCACATGTAACTCTAAAAAAAAAAAAAAAAAAAA
>VZRV01009655.1:2008153-2097524 GCA_013398115.1 Falcunculus frontatus
ACCTTTATACTAAAAAAAAAAAAAAAAAAAAAATCACTGACTTACAACCTGTCTCTCGTGCTCCTGCCTGTTCCAGGACCTCCACCAGATGCTGGTTTCCCAACCTGGAGAGGTTGAAGTGAGTCACTGCATTTTGTCCCTCTCCAAATTATTCTCCACTGCAAAGATATGTCCAGTTGCCCTCTCCACTGCCCAGTTCTCCAAACAGCTCCCAGGTAGCACTTCTCCTCCAGGAAGCTCCAGTAGACATCGAACTTCCCACTTCTTTTTCCTTTAATGCTCTTATGTGGCTGCATCTCTCATAGAAAGTTAGAAAGTGAGCTAGCCCTTTACCTGGGCTTACTCATCACCTCTACTATGGTGGTGTCATGGTTTAACCCCAGCCAGAAACCAAGTACCACATAGCTGCTTGCTCACTCTCCCACAAACAGGATCTGGGAGAGAATCAGAAAGGAAAAAGCCAGAGAACTCATGGATTGAGATAGAGACAGTTTAATAGGGAAAGCAAAAGCTGTGCACGCAAGCAAAGCAAAACAAGGAATTAATTCACTGTTCCCTATGGGCAGGCAGGTGTTCAGCCATCTCCAGGAAAGCAGGACCCCATCACATGTAACAGTGACTTGAGAAGACAGATGCCATCACTCTCAATGTCCTCTCACTTCCTCTTTTTCCCCTCACTTTATTCACTGATCACGATGTCACATGTCACATCCCTTCGGTTAGTTGGGGTCACGTGTCCTGGCTGTGTCTCCTCCTAGTCTCCCATGCACCCCAAGTTCCTCACCAGTGTGGCAGTATGAAAAGCAGAAAAGGCCTTGGCTCTGTGTTATTGCTCAGCAATAACAAAAACATCTTGACATTATCAACCCTGTGTTCAGCACAAATCCAAAACACAGTTCAAGCCACTGAGAGGAAAATTAACTCTACCCCAGCCAAAACCAGCACAGGTGGCTACTAGCCTCCCAAGTCTAGTAGACTTGAAAGAATATGTCAAAGACATTTCTCTGATCAGGAAGGCATATTACATTTACTTTGACCGCATTTATTCCTCATCTGTGTTGCGCTCAGCACAGATTTTACCCAACAAGAAAGAACTGACAAATAAAAGAATCCCTTTCAATCTCTAGAAAATATGCATGGAAAATTATCTAGAAACTTAGAAACTTAATTCTCTGAAGTGAAAATATGCTTTTATCAGTCATGACAACCAAAACAGAAACCAGAAGAAATTCTCTCTGAATTCCTGATCAAACAATAACAAAGCAACAGAGCTCTAGTCATCGAAAGAACATGCCAAACACCACAGCAAACCATTCAGTGGCCACAAACTGTTGGCTGAAAGTTGTAACCATGTATTTACATAAATTGCTGCAGATAATCATAACGTGCAGTCTGAATAACTATTTGAAAATTCTTTTAGCTCTACCTCCTGCATCAGAGAAAAATACCACACTGGAAACATTAAAAGTAGAAAATAATTATATTTTGCTTATCTATATTTGAATTTTTGTGCAGACTTATTTTCTTAAATATTAGTACAACTGCCTTTAAACAAAAGAAATAATATTCAAATCCAGTTAACCTGAGTGCTCCTTAACTCGGCTGCACCAAGAGGAAATCCTTCCTCACCAGCCTAGGGGGCTTTTATGGTGCAGTGACAATATCAGTGGACATTGCAAGAGCCATGGATGTCACCTATCCGGAGTTCTCCAAGGCCTTTGACATGGTTTTTCACAACATCCTTCCCTCTAAATTGGAGAGACATGGGTTTGCTGGGTGGACTGTTTGGTGGATAAGGCATTGGTTGGAGGGTTGCATCCAGAGGGTGCAGTGGTGGATTTTTCAATATCCAGATGGGCATCAGTGACAAGTGGTGTCCCTCTAGGGTCTGTACTGGGACCAGTCCTGTTTAATGTCTTCATCAATGACACAGATGAAGACAAAATAGAAGATTCATGGATGAATCAAGTGCACTCTTAGCAAATTTGCAGATGGCACCAAGCTGAGTGGTGCGGTTGACATGCCTGAGGGATGGGATGCCATCCTGAGGGACCTGGACAAGCCCTAGAAGAGGGCCCAAGGAAATCCCACTTAACAAGGTCAAGTGCAAGGTGTTGCGCCTGGGTCTGGGCAACCCCCAGTATAAACACAGGATGGGGGATGAACAGATCATGCCCAGCCCTTCTGAGAAGGACTTGAGGGTGCTGGTGGATGAGAGTGTATTTACATTTTTAGAGATTGGGATAGCTACTGGATGCTGTATGATTACTCGTGTTATTGTTCCTGCTGCTGTGACAGTAAAAAGTTTTTAACTACCTTGGGACCCTTACCACCGAGAATTCCAGAAGAAGGACAAACAGGATGATGCTGGATCCATGGGTGGTAACTATCTTCTGCTTGATCTCTCTCTCTCTCTCTCTCTCTCTCTCTCTCTCTCTCCCCTCCCCTTCTCTTTTCTTTCTATCTCTCTACCTCACATTTACTGTTAAATAAAATCTGTATAATTGATTTTGGCATATGGACTCATGTGCATCTTAATTCAGGCAGAGGCATTTCTCATTGGATCTTAACAGCTTGTAGCTCAGAAAGTCAATTGTATCCTGGGCTGCATTCAAAGCAGTGTGGGCAGCAGGGTGAGGGAGGGGATTCTGCCCCTCTGCTCCGCTCTGGTGAGACCCCATCTGCAGTGCTGCATCCAGCTCTGGGGTCCTCAGCACAGGAAGGACATGGACCGTTTGGAGCGAGTCCAGAGGAGGCCTCAAGGATGATCAGAGGGATGGAGCACCTCTCCTAGGAAGTCAGGCTGAGAGTGGGTTGTTCAGCCTAGAGAACTGGAGGTTCTGGGGAGACCTTCTGCAGCCTTCTAGTCCTAAAGAGACTACAAGAAAAATGAGGAGAGGCTTTTTAGCAGGGTCTGTTGCAATAGGACAAGGAATAATTATTTTAAACTAAAAGACAGTAAATTTAGACTAGATATAAGGAAGAAAGTTTTTGCAATGAGGCTGATGAGGCACTAGAACAGGTTGCCCAGAGAGGTGGTGGATGCCCCATCCCTGGAAATATTCAAGGTCAGGCTGGAGGGGACTCTGAGCAATATGATGTAGCTGAAGATGTCACTGCTCATTGCAGGGTGGGGTTGGACTAGATGGCCTTTAAAGGACCCTTTCAACCCAAATCATTCCTTATGATTCTCTTCTTTCTTTGGTCAAATACCTGGTTTCCTGTATGCACAGTGTCAGATGCATGAAATAAGTTCCTCACTCAGCTACTTTTTTCCTACAGTGTCTCAAAGATAATTTTTTTTGTTTATAATTCAGTTTATTTTTACTGCAGAATATAAAAGAAGTTGTGAACATATGCATAGATTGCTGCAGTTAGCTATTTTAGTAACTACTGTGTTGAAATGAATAATGGAAAATCTTAGCTCTGGAGTACAATGGCTAAAGCTGGATGCAAGACATGCAGATAAGAGTTGAAGCTGATATAAAAATAGTCATTTGGGGAAAAAACCATAACCAACACTTTATATGTGTTCAGTATGCACCACCTCAATCAAGAAGGATGAAATCTGCTGAAAAGATGCTTTTACTGTTGTTTCAGAACATATGCATAAAAGAAGTGAACCGATTTGAGTTTTATCAATTCCCTTGCTAGCACTATAAAATAAAGCCTGTTTGTTGATTTAAGTAAAAACCTAAACCAATTTTAAAAATCAAGTCAGCAAACCCAGAATCTTGAGTCTTTCTGTGATGTAATTTTAGTGAAAACAAAGTTCTTCAGGGTATTTTTTCTTCATACTTTCCTGTTTCTTCAAATGTACTTAAACTTAGCTCTACTTGATACAGTCTATTGAATTAATGAAATAATCCAATTAATTAAATCAGTTCCTTTGAAATTATATAGCCATAAAGAAAAGTAACTCTTGCATAAACAAAAAAACTTTTTGTAAATATTTTATATTTATTGAGAACTTCAACAAACATCTTTAAGAACATTTTTTCTTTCAAGAACATCTTCAAAAAATTGAAGCAAAATTGTTAACACAATTATGATGTGAAATACTGAAACTAAATAAATTTCATGTTTCTAGTTGATTTAATAAAAAATGAAAACAGAAGGGCAACAGGGTTTTAAACTGACATTATATTGGATGGCTCAGGAACAGAATAGCAATGAGAACAAAAGTTATTTTTATTTGTATCCACAGAAGAAATTATATCTAATTCAACAATATTATTTTCAGTTTAATTCATAATTTTTGCGGTATGTGATTTGTCTTTGATTTTATTTAAAATGCAATTTTTTCCGCATTCTTTCACATAGTGAAAAGTCCTTATTTTCAGGGGCTACACAGGACCCTTAGTCTGGAACACAGATACGTTAAACTCCTGAATGAACTTCTCCTCCACCTGCTATCTCAAAATTAGCTTATAGACAGAGTGAACGTAAGACGGAACATTGTGTTTTATGATTTTGTCTTTAGAATCTAAGTAAAATTAACTATAATTAATATACAATCACAGAAAGAAATACTCTTCAAATCTCACATTGATGACTTACTTATCTAATATATCAAGGTTTTTATTTCCTTTCACCAAGGGTGGAAGTATTACACTAAACTGAAATCTTAGAGAGAAGTCACCTGTGAAATCTGATGACAGATTATGGCTACTGTGGGAACACTTTCATTACCATAAGTTTGAGTACTTAATATCACACTTCAACGACAAATGATTAGCTTTTATGTCTAATTTCACTTTATTTATAAAAAAGATTACTTTTAAGAGCTCTGAAAGGATAGCTCTAAACCCCTGACATTTTCAGTGGCATATTAATGGTATTTCCAGTTTTAGAAGAAAATGCTGTTCTTAAGAGCTCAGCTTGACACATGAATTCACTTCGAGACCTACACAGGATTTGGCTTGACTCTTACCACTAGAGCTGTAGGTTAACACTGTACCTTTATATGGCTGGCAAATTCACAAGGTGCTTCCTGACTACTGCACTCTGTCCTATTTAATGCAGTACAAAATCAAGCTAAAGCCACTGCTTGGACCTAGCAGTGAGAGTTTATGTGGGATTAACTCTATACAGTTTGTCAAGGAAACTGTACTACTAATTTTAGTTATCATAACTTACATCTAACTTAGTTCTGGGGGAGGGAGGGGAGGGAGGGGAGGGGAGGGGAGGCCATGTCCCATTAAATGTCTATTTTAAGGCTAATATGCAGGCCTACACATGAATTAAGTGGTGTGAAGTCCGTGGCTGTCCCTCTGCCCATGGATGAATTTCCTCCATTATGAACATACCAAACAAACAATAGTAATAACTGAGTATATAATGTGAGAAATATCTAAGTGCTCTTGACAAGCTCTTCTCTGGATAGCTTGCACTTATTGAAAAAATTGAAGAGTTCAGCATAGAAATTTCTGTGGAATAAAATTTTGTGTAGGAGTCCTTGTGCTACGTGGCTTCAAATTGCTTCAAGTAAAAAAAAAAGCCATTCAGTTTCCAATTTGGGTTTCATCTGGTACAAAATTTCAAACCACTCCTTGAATTAAAGGCTTGATCCAAAGAATGCTTAGTATATAATAGCAAAGTATTTTTGAGAAAGGAGGATTGAAATTCAGCCTTTCCTATTTTCTTCCTCCTTTGGGATGAGTGATGCATTGCTCTGGATAGCCAAATGCTCACACTTTCATGTTTTTTACCCAACTGAGCCTTGGCAATAGTCAATGCAAATTAAAATAGCTTCAAAAAACCTGAAAATAATGTCCCTTTCACTTTCAATTAATTCAGGGTAAAATATTCATTTGGAAGAAGTAAGTTAACTTCCCTGAGGCATAAGGGAGAATTAGTATCTGTGAGGCTTTGACTTATTACTGCACTAAGTCCTGAACTCTGGGGTAAAAGGCCAGCACTATTGACATATCAACTTCAGTGCTTTGAGCAGAACCCAAATTTTATGTGATTTAAGAAAGCCCAGCATGTTGGCCTGCAAATGAGACGGCCACAGAGAGGATTGCAAATCTCAGCAGGGGTTCCCTGACATGAAGAGTAGCACTTAGGTTACGCATATTTTATCAAAACAGTTTTGTAAACATGCCCTATGCTCTGGCAAAACTTCAATTCCATATCTACAGGGCATGTAAATTGGTTTGGCTTCACTAATAAGATGATTCTAACCTGTGAGTCAAAAACTGAAAAAAATTTTTTCAAAGTTTTAGACATAAATGTTGACCCCATTTAAGTCAAAGACAACATACTCTGTTACCTTAAGTTACAAAAAATTAATTAAAAAATAAAGCCTGCTCATTCTAGTGTGAATGAACAAAAGACCTAAGAAGAAAAGCAATTTAATGGTGAAAATAAGGCTAAAAAGTACTATCTGTTCTTAAAGAAAAAAAAGATTTCTATAACTTTTCAGTACTTTACCCAGAAAGCATATTTTTATTGGCATCCCTAGACAATTCATCTTTAGATGAAACCAGGCAATATTACTGGAGATAAAACTTTAGTCCCCAAATATTTAAGCAAAAACATTTGAATACTATGTACTAAAGAAAATCTCACCACAGACTTAATTATCAAGTTTGATAGAATATAGAACCCATAATAATAAACTAAAGAAATGATGAGAAAATTAAAAAGAAATCATGATGATTATAAGACATGAAGGCAAAATATACTCCTTGATTACTTGGAACTGTTTTACTACATTCAGAATTTAATAGGACATGCAAATTATCCCACACTATTTCCTGTCCTCTACTGCCAAGCCCATGAGGCATCTCATATGCTTTGATTTCAACACAAAATTTCAAAGTGTGAACTGTACACTGAAGTCTTCTTGGTAATGTTTCAGAGTACTAAGATTTTTAGGAGTGTTTATTCTCTATTTCATGGATATTTCAATAGGAAGAATATGTCTGTGATTGCACTCTTGATGAAGACTCTTATTTAAATCTCCTTACCTGCCATGGAAAGATAAAGAGACACTGTGTAGCGACAGCATCTGTATTGGGCATAGCTCCCACAGGGGAAATTACCCTTTAATAGTGTTAAGCTTGATGGTGTGTGAATGGTTATGCGGTACTTGAAGTGAATGAACCAATTCATCTTTCAGATTACGGCCACATGCCTCTAAGTGATAAGTGCTTTGTCTCAAAAGAAAAAAAAGAACACAACAACATAAAAATATTTTACTGTCACATTTACTACCACCTGATGTTAAACTAACTTCTAGAAAGGGTGCAGTCGAATGAGTGAAATAAATCAATGAGGAAAATTTCTTTGCTCCTTTCCAGTCAAGCTGTATTTTAAATACTAACACTATTCATGACATAAAAAGACTAATTAATATATAGAGAGGGAACTATTTTTGTTATATGGAATGACAGAATAATAAATAATAAATCATCTGTGCCCATCTTGAATTCATTAGATATTCACCTGAATCTTGTTTTGAACAAATAATCAACCCACATTTGTTCATTCGTTACTTTTACAGCTGGGTTTTGTGCTAGGCCAAACAGTACTTAAATAGGAGAGAGACAGGGAAATTCTGACATAGGCAATTTGTTGCATCCCAGTAAAACCAATGAAGAGACCACAGCTTTTTATTAAATATATTAATCTGAAAATTCTGAAGTCATTCTGGGAAGTGTCTTTTCTATGTAGATAAGCTAAAGATGACAGGAAAGACCACTGGTTTTCATATCCAACTGCAAACAGAGTCCAATATCGAAGATGGAATTTTTATTTGTGAAGTTAGAGACGCTGTGACATTAATGCACCGCTGGACATACAAGAAGAAAATGAAAAGTTTGGAATAGAAATGTTTGGAATAGATAAGATACAAGCTGAATCTGTGGCAAAAGATTCAAAGTCAGGAAACCACCAATACTGCCAATATCCACCCACCAAGTATTATGCATGACAGATTTATCCATTTCTGGATTATATCACTAGGTCAATATTTTGCAGACAAAGATGTCAAAGCTCCTGATTACCCTTGAAGAGAGCACTGTTTATCAATCAGATTGCACAATCTTCTGCAAAATCCTAGACTTAGAAGCAAAATCAAAAAAGTCTATCCCAGCTAAAGGAATACTGTATAATCACCCGACAATTTCCTAGCAGGCAACACAAACTTCCAGAATCAACCAGATACTTCACATTCTCCATGTTAAGTTCTGGGTAAATCATCACATTCTTCAGTGGTAGTCATGTGCTCTATCATTCTCCACTAACAGCAGAGTAATAGCAACAAAATAAAAATATTATACTAGTAGCAGTATGACTGAGTGATTTTGTTATTTTAAAATGAAAGTGATTTGATATAAAAGTATTTTACATGTAGAATGGTTGATTTTTTTCTCTCTGCCTACAGAAATATTTTTCCCTTGCCCAAAATCTGAAAATGTAGGTACTTAAAATAATTTTGATGCTTGAAGGGGAATCTCAGAAATGAATGCATTGATATATATGACAAATGAGTATAGCTTTTATAAAAAGCATGCTTCTTTCATAACTTTACTTGTTACAGTGAATAGCTCCAATTGCTTTATTTCAGTAACATCTTGGCAACATCTGGCAGATGTGCTTGTCATTCATTTACAAACTGTAGAGTCGGTTCATGCTCAGATCTGATCTTGTCTTTTTTTGACTCATTGAGTGGTTATCAGTTAAGAGCTAAAATATTTTGTTCTGACCATGAAAAATGTTTATTAGTTACCTATTAGATGCAGTATTTTCCCTAAAAGAAATAGTTTATATTATTAAACTCCACCAAATTATAAATTTGGCCTTTGAAAGTCAGAAAGACTTATCTAGTGATATTCTCAATATACCACAGAAAGGAGTTAGGGGAATGATCAAAGGCAGGATATTTGATCATATTGCTCTTGTAAACTCCCTTAAGACTTTGGTGCTTCTTTCCCCTAACTGGTGCTGGAAGAAAGTTTACTTCATTAATGCTGAACACTGGAAGAGAGTTCCTTGACACAGATCCATCTTCCAGCTTCTACTCTAGCCCTTGTAGCTAAAAGCACAGGTACCTTCGTAGTCTTTCAACACTCAGGATACCGGACAGTATCAGAGAATCAAAATGTCCAGAATGTTCAGTGTCTTTAAGCTGTTCTTTCTTAGCCATCTTCTTGAAATCACCTCAAATGCAGGCTTGAGTTACAAAAAGGAAAAAAAATAAGATTAAAAGCTAACAGCATACTTGCAAAAGCTCTATAAGGGCAGAAGTGACTAAAAAGAAAGACGATCACTCCATTTTCACATTACAGGAACACATCTCCCTCCCATGATTCACAGGACAAACTATAAATGACTGCTTGACCTGTGGGTTAAGAGTCTCAGTTCTATTTCCTATTCTATTTGGTATCCTCAGATAACATTCAGAGAAAGTAGCTGTTGGGCTGGGGAAGGATACTGACTTCTATATCCCTCTTTATCCCTGATACAGCCCCCCATTCCCTGGGGGTCCCTCTGAGGCTGCCCATTATTATCATTCCCCTTTCTCACCTTCCCCTTTCTTCTAAGAACATATTTATCCGTTAGTCAATCAGGCATTTCAGTCTGTAGTCAACCACATTACTGGCTGCTGCATTCTGCTTTGTAAATATTAATATTGGTTGGGCATCTGCTCAAGTGTGAAATAGTCTTTTAGCCACCAGGCTGTGTTTGGCAAAGCCCTTATCAGACTTCTAGGTAACGTGAAGCTGAATCTCTTTCCACTCAGATAAGCAACACTCTTCTTTGAAACACTCACATTTCTTTTTACCTAAATTCATTGTAAATTCTCAGCTGTCAGATGTGGCTCCCTATGCGGCCATATAAATGTTTGTGCCAGAACAACAGGCGCCAGAGTGAGGGATGGGAAAGCGTATTCAAGGGAAAGGACTGCACTTCTCAGCGATGGCTTAGGGCAATTTGAAACTTGTGTGAAGCAATTACTCGCCTTCTTCTGACACACACACACGTTAACTATATCGACTTAATAATGCCCTCATCACATACAGTTTACTTTCAAAAAAAGGTTACATGGAATGCAAAAAATGCCATCTCAAATAAGGTCTATCAGTCAGAAACATATTTCAGTGGAACTTCAGGGATTCAGTCACTTCCAAAATCACTGCTTCTCTTTTACAAGCTCCAGCATGAGTTAAAACAGAGGGAGAGTGACTAACATGGAGTTTCAGGAATATCTGCTTTGATAGTTCTTTTGAAGGAAAGTTTATTCACAAATTTATTCACAAAACTCTCCTCTTTGAGGATTGTCAGTGGGCTCAGTCACTTTGTTCTAACAGTATGAGCAAGAGGAAAAAAGCAAACAATAAAAAAAGACAGGATCAGCCATCCCCTTTGCAGCTTCCTTCCCCATTCAATTTCAGATACTACACTAACATTTGTCCTTGATAATTTTTATTTCTGTTTGTCTAGTATCATCTCAGATAACTTTTCTTTGTCAATTACACTGTCAGTTGCTTTAAAGAAAATAGGAAATCTTCATTTCTTCCTTCCAGCTCTTTCAATTTTCTTTTCTTTCCTTTCCTACTGCCATACAAAACAAATTAATGCTAATGTGACTTTACATAATGTGTGTAAGACATGCTCGTAGAATGTTGTCAAAATATCATGCATCGGCTTTGGCCTAAGAAAAAGTCTCACGTTAAAGAAATATTTCAGACATCAGCCACCTTGGGAGGCTTACCCGATGCTGAATAACAGGCAATAAGGAAGCGCAAAACAATGGGAAATGCGCACTTGGTAAGTTTTGGTTATCAAGAACCAGCAGTGAATATACGAACTGGGCAAGAGTCCACAGTGAACTACCCTAAGGGTTCAAGCATTAAGAGCGAAGCAATTCAGAATATACTCAAGATCATATTTGTATAGTTTATGCCTTTCCTTGCTGGTCCCTGGGATAACAGAAAGTTCTCAATCTGCAAGAATTCTGTGAAAAGACGAGAAATGTTTGCTGAAAGCTTTCTGTAAGTAACGGTGCTGGTCATCAGAGAGGTCTTTCTCACTTCGGTGTGGGCAGCATGAAGCATATTTCAGACTTAAATTTCAATTATAGCAGTGCTATTCACCTATTTTATCATTAAGGTGTGGTACGTGAAAAATAAAGTAACATTAAATGTTACATTACATAACATTAAATAAATAAAGTAAAATTAAATGTCTGGGACATTCCATCCTAAACCATGTAAACACACGCCAATAATGACAACTCACTTTTTTAGATCCAAATTCCTAGGTCACCCTAATGGAATAATTCAAAGCATTCACTCAAAGTAAATTGCTACAGAAAATATGAACATACATGCAGAAAACAAAAATTATTTATATGGCATATATTTAAATAAAAAAAAATTACTCAATATTTAGGGGATAACGAATTCACTCTGCACAAAACACCTCATTTTTCCTCTGCAAAAAGAAAAATAATTTGTAAATCATTTCTATGGTAAAGTATTATATACACATACGAACAAAATATTGTGACTATATGACGTAAACCCTGAAACAGATAAAAATCCTAGAGGCTGAATTCTTTAAATGAATTCTCCCTGGAAAATAGTGGAACAACACAGCCAATCAAACTGAAATCTGTGATAATAGCTGAGGTGGTGCTTCTTTTCTGTCACCATCCAGAGGTGACCAAAAAGACCAGTGTATGTGCATTAGGACTGGCAGGGGCGAACAATGTAACTTCAGTTGCTCAGATTTCCAAGTGCAATCTGCACAGTGATTAATCAGGGAAAGGGCTATCTATTCCTTTCTCATTTTTAGCATTTCCCAGAAAGGAACTCAGGATCAAAATACTCCTCTCTTGCTATACTCACTGGCCTCAGGATTCTTGTAATGTAATATTTTGCTTCCTACATACTTGTTTTTCCTCTGTTTTGATTCCCTTATAAGCTAAATTAATTTAACCAAGCTTTACCAATGATAGTGTATCTTTCCTATTCAGCTGTACATTGAGCTTTCAAATTCAAGGCAGTTACCCCGAACAAATTGGTTTTTTTGCCTGATTTTTGCCTAATTTTCTTTTGCTTTTCAATGTCAATATTAAAGTCAGGGTTGTTCTGTCTCAGTGCCTGAGTTTCTCCATCTGTAAAATATAAGTTGTCCCTTCTGTAACAAGCTTCAAAACCTGCTGCTGAAAATATTATATGACAACTGGATACTAATGATTTATTATATTAAATTGTGCTGATTTCTTCAAAATAAATTCCAAATTTATTTTGGGGTTACAGATTAAAGTACAGCTGGGCCAAGAGAAATTAAAATCCAAATCATAAACTAGGTAACAGTTTTATCTCATGTGACTGTAGAAGATGATCCTCTTTTCTATTCTTACTACTATTTCTGCCCTGCTAATGTGTGTGGTATGTCACAGTATTACTGTGGATCGACAAATTTAGGAGAGCAAAGGAAATCAAAGTCCCTAGTGGAAAAGATGAATGAAAACCCCGGGATTACAAGTTCGATTCTTCAGGATGCTTCTGACTGACTTTTTCTGATTTTCACTCTACAGTCAAAAGTTTATTAAATTGTCCCTTCTTTTCTTTTTTTTTTTATTTAGCTGTAAAAAGTGTAAACAAATGTTGATAAAAGGAAGAAAAATATGCTGATACATAGTCCTACATTCTTCTCACAAGATACTGTAACTTGCACGTTTCAGATCTAGCTTTGTGTCATGCTTAGTATGCACAAATGGCAGAGCTTTAGAGATTCCTGTATTCCAGGCAAGGTCACAGGTAGAAGATTCACACTGGCAGAGACTTTTAGTGACAGAAGAAAACCTTTGATACGTCCTTTAATTTCCCCACAACCAAGCTGAAGGGATCCACAAAGTGGGAATGGTGCCCGCACTATGTTGCTATTCTGTTGCTCTAGCTGGCTGTGTTCTTCCTGATTATACAAGTGAGATGATTGTATTTTTGTAAAATAATGTAAAATAAGTGGGGAAATCCATGTAAGTTAAAAGAAAAAACAAGGATCAAGGTGATGTAATAACTTTCAACACTTTTGGAAATTACCTGTTTTTCTTCTTAAAACTACCTTTCCTTTTTTAAGAAAAAAAATTAAATCTATGTACTTAAAATATTTTAGCTTTTGATGAAACATATTTTTCACCGAAAAAATATTTCAGCAGTTTTTTGTGAAAATGACTAGTGCTTTAAATATATTTTCCACATCTTACATCACTTTACAGTAGCCCATGACATAACTGAACCAGTAATTCCACAGGTCCCTTTTCTGATATTAGTCCGAAGCTATTTTGTTGTCTTTATATGAAAGAATGGAAGGCAGAAAGGCACAATAAATTGGAGTAATTTTAGTGTGTATGACAAGGTAGTTAGCATAAGGGTATCTCTGGATTATGCAGCATCTATGGTTAATATAGATGCAGTACTAGAAGTATAGATACAGAAATACATTTCTACTAATGGCAAAACAATATATAATATTTCCATATAACAAAAAATGACACTTACTTCCTCAGCAGGTAGAGGCAGGCAATTATTTAACAATCATCACCTCCTTTGCTTCCTACTGCTATTGTTGCACTCAGTAAGGAGAATTTCAGTTCTGGTATTCATACGGTTACATTTCTTATAGCATGGCTCAGATTCTGAACACAGTTACACTGCTGTGAATGCAGCTTCATACCAGTAGTGCTGATGAAGGTGCTCTGGTCTTCCATCATGCTTACATAAGACCACAAGCCAGGTTCTGTTGTCTCTTTTATTCCTATACATTAACCTGAATATATGCAAGACAGACATGCTCCTATATTCAGCAATGTTACAGCTGGACCTGGAGGTTCTCAGCTCCCTTTCAGCATCTGCTAAAACCTCCTGGTTTTCAAAAACTTGGAAGTGTTTTCATGGTTATCATCGAAAAACTCTGTTAGGATTATATGCTGTATGGGAACTATTGTGTTGCCTTAGCAGTTCATTTTTTATCATTTCTTTATTTAGGTATGTTTTTTAAAACATAGCTGTTAGAAAAGGATTCGTCATTTTTAGACGACAAATTATTTTCTGCCTTGTGGAACAACCTCAGTAGGCGGTCCAGGCACACACATATGGACAGCTAAAAGCCTGGAAATTGGGAAACTTTGCTAGAGATTGCAAGTGTTTCCAGAGTGAAGTGATAGCTGAGTTGAGTTTCTTAGGATGACATGCTGCACTTAGCTCTCTAAGTCAACCACATACGCCTAAATCTTCTCTTTTTTATGCAGATTTCAGTTTTACCTTAGCTGGAATACAGCTTAGATATATTTGCCACTCTCCTGTCATGTAAGCAATGAAAATTTCAAGGTTTATCCCCCTCATGTTTCTTTGATAAAGACTTTACTAAGCACATCAAACATTTCAGTTTAATGATAAAGTACGAGCAAAAGCTTACAGCTGGGACATGAATAAGTGAAGGAGGTATGGAAATGGTATATATAGTAGCTGATCAGAGACAAAGCTAACAAAAATAACACTGGACGAAATCCACACAAAAATCCTTCTTTAACTGGGACATAAGTATCCACAGGAGTGTGCCATGCTCCTTTTCTGCCCTGCCTGCCACTGCAGGTTCCTAATGTCACTGAGGGGTGCCTGTCCAACCCTGCTTTGATGAACATCCATGTAGGAGAATGGGCACCTGCTTCATGCAGAGGTCCACTGCAGTGCTGACCATGAGGGTGGTGGGGCCAGACATCCTGCTCATGTTTGACGCATGGCTGGATGTGTCAGGACAGTGTCACCCACGGCAAGAGCCCTCAGGGAAGAGATGGGAGCTAACGCTCTCTAAGGAGAAGCATCCATGCTCAGCTTCAAGACACGCTGCAAACCTACTTCCCACTCCCCTCTGCTCAGGGACACAAGCTAGACAATCATGTCAGTTAAGCTTATTGTTTTCACTTGAGCATTTTTTTTCAGAAATAAATGAAATTTTTGCTTGTATCAAGGGACACCCTGAGAATGTGCTCAATTCATAGAGAAGCAAGTATTTTCTGATGTGCATGACTTCAAATGTAAGAAACAGTGACAGTCACCGAGTAGCAGTCTGCAGCATTAAACTTACCCCCTCTGTGAGCAGCATGTCTTTTCAGGATTAACAATTTATTAAGTTAATGCACATCTAAGTATGCAGCTGTCCTCTTCTATTTTTAATAACCAAAAAAAAAATGTCACCAAGTAAAGGAGAAAAAAGTTGTTTCTCAGTTGGGACTGTACAGAAAACAATGGCAGAGTTATTCTCTGTGTTGCAAAATGGTACTAACAAATTTTGTCATGGAGCTTAAAAATACTAGATAGACCAAAAAATTTAAACTCTTCATTTTGCTTTTATGTTATTATTGAAATGTTCTTCAAAAGAACTTATTTTAAC
Source organism: Falcunculus frontatus (assembly GCA_013398115.1). Classification (NCBI taxonomy): domain Eukaryota; kingdom Metazoa; phylum Chordata; class Aves; order Passeriformes; genus Falcunculus; species Falcunculus frontatus. Next base: position 2,023,565 of record VZRV01009655.1, read on the forward strand.
TCCGGTCCTAAAATGAATACTACCCTATATGTGGCTTGGTATAAGCAAGCATTAAACAAAACTACTCAAGGTACTCCATTATTTAATTGCATTTTCTTTCCATTTTACAGAAGACTTAATATAAATAATCCCTTACTTTTCTGGGCATTTTTGTATGGAGAATCCATAAATGCTTTGCAAAACTACATGCATGAAGGAAAAACTTCCAGTGTTTAAATGCGGTAGTCCTCTAAAAGGGTTTGTATGTAAACACATATTTTTCTGCTTGCCACCAGTTTCTTGGACTTTGGTGATGGATGTGCTATAATTACTTTGATAGGAATAGAATCTTCAGCTGCATGAAAAGATGAATTTTGAGCCATAAATATTTTGCTAGGATATCGGTACAATTTCTCACTCATTTGAAAAGTATTGTGAAACTTGTGCAGTGATGATCTGCAAAAAGCCAGACAAGAAGAGGACTGATACAGAAATATGAAGGTGGCCACAGACTTGACTACATGGGAGGTGAAGATGCACTGAAAATTGAATCGTTGAGCTAAAGAAAAGTGGGTTCTTTTGTTAGAATCATACTTGAGTATCATTTAATATCTGTAGTAACGACCTTTGCAAAGAAGCAGGCCGCAAAAATGTGGTGACACAAAGTTGTAAGATATTACAGAGGAAAAATCATACTGGAGAAATGAGGTGATGCTGAAGACCTAAATAACAGAAGCAGGATGAAAGGTAATGGTACAAAAATGCATCTTGGACATCATCAACAAGAATTTGTTCTTTAAGCGTCTGGGTGGAAACAAAAGGAGAGCAAAGAATTGGTTGTGCTAATTGATCACAGTTCCTCCAAACAAAGTAATTCAGTCATTAAAGAAGAAGTTGTATGCAATTCCAGAACATAACAAGTGAGGAATACCCAGAAGGAAATACTGTACCACTCTGCAAGGTACAGGTAAGACCTGACCCAGAACACTGTGTTTAATTATGGCTTCCCACGCTTGTGAAAGACAATTCAAATTAAAGAAAGTGCTTCTAGCTTTTTCCCTTTTTTTCTTTATTTTTTTTTGTTTGAAAGCCCAAAGAAGAAAAAGCAATGCAAACAGGCTGTTGGTACAAAAATAGATTGATTTTAACCAATTATGAGTTTAGAAGCTTTACAACAAGCCAGAACAACAAGGTTTTGCAGTTTGATAAGTTTATACACATGTGGTTGCTTGCAGTAGTACAAATTCAGTAAACTGGGAATTGCCTTCCAGCCACATCTGTGATGAGATCCCCAAATTAGCTACAGCTTTGGGTTGGATCTGCATAGACAATTTCCTTATAGGTACTTCTCAAAGGCTTTTGATAAATTAAAGCGAAAAAGAAGAACAGAATCAAAACCAGGTTTTCCTTGAATTGCTTGTGCTGTGGGCCAACAAATTTTTTTCTGGGAGTTGCATGCTTAGCAGCTTTGCAGCTCATGTCCACTCCCAGCACACCTAATGGGGCACCAGGCAGAAGCAATCTTTCCTCCCTTTGCCCAGCCTACACAGCAGTGCAGCACACCAGCTTACAGAAAAATAAATGCAACTTGCTTTCTGTCAAGCCTCACAATGAAGCTGGTCAGTTATACAAAAACCAAAATTTTATAGATCCTGCATTCTGCCCAGAAAAAAACCCAAAAAACTCCTACCCAAAGGGTCTTCCCAGGAATTTGCTCCTCAGTTGGAAGCAGCCCATGCATGGTACGCATGGTGCTACAAACATGGTGGTTAACAGCCAAGCTCTCAGTAGAGCATGTGGAATCAACAGTCTGCCATTCTGACAAGAAAGTGCTAGAAAATATTTTGAAGGCAGTTGAGAATAATAATACAAACCAAAAAAAAATTCACAAACTTTATACTGGTAGGAGACAGGATGAGACTGTGTTAGAAGATCAGCTGGATTCAAACAACTTTTACTTTCTATTTAAAACTATATATGCTGCTCTTGATCTTTTGGAAACTGTCTTAACAACTCTGTTTATGTGTAATGATAGCAGGTCCACCTTTTAGTGAAACCCTGTCATCATAATTGGAGAGTATGTACCCAACATGCTGTTGATTTCATAAGACTTCATCACTTCCTTGGCTGTCAGTCTCAGCAATTGCAGTGTTATGTTCCTTCCTCCCACACTGCAATTTCTTTAGCACAGGGCAGGCAGTGGAGCATGATGTTTATGCTGCTATCTCCACTGCTGTTGCTACTTCATCGAATGCATCTGTGATACAAGCTGCTCAACCATTATACAAATAATAATGTATTATGAAGCAGGCTACTTATTATGCTAGAATTATTCAGTAATGGTATTTCTAATGTATATGTAATTTCCATCATCCCTACAATTTGCATACAGATGCCTATAAGTCTTGAACAAAACCTAATAATTGTAATCTGGAGTCATTAGTGCTACTGGTTATGAAGTAAATTCATACATATATGAAAAACTTTCTTGTTTCAGAAAGGTAAGTCTTTTGGGGTTATGTTAATAACCTGTTTCCTTAGTTTATCTGCATTAAGGATCAATTACAGTGTTTAGAAAAAGTAGTATGCTGTATTTACTTTTGGGATAACGTGTAACATACTTTTCTCCTTTGAAGGTCTCAGCACCACCTGAATAGAATATTTGCTGCCACTGGACCCTAAATATCTGTCCGTGGAAGAGGAACATTTAAGGTTTCTTCCATATTCATTTTGAAAAACCTACATTTATATTTATACAGCTGTGCTATGGTTTCAGGGGGGAAACTTAAGACTTAAAATCCCTTTGGAAGCCAAAGCCATTTATCTTTTTTGTAATATATTTATAAGGCAGATACCCGACACACACCAACACAAGTGATCATCAACAGGGGCAGAATTCAAGAGACATATATAAGCAGCAAAGGCAGACATCCTCTGCCTTTTTGCTGACGGGGAACGAAAGATCTGAAGTTTAAACTCTCTCTTTCTCTCTTGTTCTCTTTGCACCTCTGGAAGAGGTTATTGCTCCCTGAAACAGTAAAGAAAGTAATACGCTGGAACCTCTGGTGCTTCAATTGACAGCCAAATAACCAAATCTATTAATAAAATAACATTTCAGTGTTGTATTAAAAAATAACACTTTTGTTCGGTTCTGATGGAGATCAGAAATGTTCCTTTTATCACTGAGATACCATGTATTTCTAATGTAAACAAAAGTACAGCCTTTTAATCTATATTTTAGAAGCTGTTTTGCTCAATAATCCTGTAGTCCATAGATAATATTCTTGGTGAGCTGGTTTCCTGATATGTAGCAAATACTCTACCCATAACAATATATTTAATATGATGACTTTATATTCTCCATAATTTCATCATTAACACTTACTGAAAATTAAGAGAAAATGTACAGAGGTAAAGCACATAATTAATTAGCATCGCAGTGTGTGCAAAACACTACATAAATGCAGCATATCATATATTATGGAAACCTATTGTGAAGATTATCTATTATGACTTGTATTGGGACACTAGATATAGTATACAAGATGATGCTTACATAAAGTAATTTTCATTGATTTTACTAATATCAGTGCAGTTATAACTGTTGAAAATATCCATCTGGACTTATTTTTCTTTCTTAGAATTTTATGTAGCCCAGTCCCACTTTCACTACTCTGCACAGACATTTCAGTGTTGATTTTCTTTACCCTGCAATATAAATTAATGGAATACAGTGAAATCTTTGAATTGTAGCACGAGGCTGAACTGTGCAAAGAAAATCTCTACAGATAAATACATATATAATACATAAATATAAGAAAACTCATGATAAACTCTACTGGTCAAGGATTGGCCAGATGCTGTATCTTTTGGCAGTCTTCCCTGAACAGTGATATACAACACCAACAAGCTCTTTTCCTGACAGTGTTTGGGCACAGCTTTAAAGAGTGTGGGTCAGGGTTTGTTCTCACAAGTCAGTTGCGCATGGCCTCAGTGGTTTTGGATGAAGAGATGTTTAGTGTATAAATGGGGACCTTTCATCTCAGAAACAGTATGATTTAAGTTGATACAAAGAACACAGTACAGCTGGCCAAAATTGACTTAGCACTCACTTCTGCTTAGCTTTTTTCTATTCCTTTCCTGAGAAGCCTAAGGAATAGTTCATGAGGGATCCAAAACATACAATCTAACTGGTGTTGTACAAGCACATCTGCCTGTGTCTGCTTTGCCACTGCTTTTCTCTAATGACCGGCTGCAGAGACGGAGAGCTAACAGGCATTACGTGACCCTACAGCAGCTCTGACACCGGGTTAAGCTTTCCACAACAGCCCCCCATGCCTTCAGCACTGCAGTGTGCCACAGAGTCACTCTTCTGAAGTCTAAAGATACCCACTGGTACAAGAAACTCAGGACAAGAAGTGAGGGGACAGTCACTTCTCCAACAGCATCTCCAAATGAAACACACGTGCATTACAGTTTAGCAAGATATTACAGTTGAAATCATTAGGAGTCTCTTGTTGCAAAATGGTTTGGAACAAAGAAAGCAATTCTAGCTTGAAAGCAGATTTACATACAGGAGCCTAATTTATCAAACTGTGGGATGTATTTTGGAAAAAGAATACAAATGGAGAAAAGGAGAAGCATATTTAAGATGATTATGCCTTCCAATGACATACATCTTCACGCCCTGTACTTATCTTCTGACATGTAAAGCTTCTATTTTCCAAATAAAACACCTCAACACCCTAATTGAAAACAAATATGTTGAAAATCAGAGGAAGAATAATTTTCTAATCCTGTAAAGTAAAGTGATATAAAGCCAGCTAAGAGCATAATAAGATAAGGAATACAGCCTAATTGGTGATAAAATGTCAATATTTCAATAGATGTATACCAGCAGTCCATTAGATTTAATTAGGCTCTCTCAGCAAGAAATAAATCATATAAAAGAAGAATGGAGAAAGAAGTCAACTGACTGCTGGGAAACACTCATAGGTCGGTGTACCAAGGCTAATCTTTAGAGTAAATTAACAACTAACCCAGACACGTTAAACAGAAGATTTGAAAAAAAGAGCAATGTCTAATATTAGTACAGGATTAAAAGATTACACAAAGGCACTGTTGATCTACTCAAGTTTTAATTATGATCTCACTTATTGATATCATAAAAAAGTATTAAGAAAGATTCAAATGAAGGGAAGCACTACACTGGAAAACTGGGCTCCTTACACACAGCCCCATGCTGAAAACTGGTAACAATTACTGCACAGCAGGTGGACACTGAAGCATCACCCTGTATTCAGCAGGGCTCCATGGAACTGCCCCTCTACACTCCCATCAACTGGATTAAAACCCACAGTTCACAGGGTGTGCATGGAAAATGAAATGCAAACGAATTGGTGGTCACATTTGCAGAATCAGAGCAGAAGAGCAGCAAGTGCAACACATGCTGGCTGAAAATGAACAGAGAAAGGGGAGATGATGATGAGAAAATAAAAGCCGTAGTTCTTGCAGCATTGAAGAGCAAAAATACAACAGAATTTAATGCATCTGTCAGAATAAAAACTATGCTTTTTTCCTGAGATCAATGATGGGATTTTACTTTTTCCATGGCTCTTCTCAGTTCTTCATTAACAAGATGTCTGAAAAGAGCATGTGACATTTTAAAAAACTTAAAAGCACATGAAATACAGAGCACATGAAGAAAGAGAAGGGGAGGTTTTGGGTTACTTTTTGGTGGAGGCCAAGGCATGATAGGAATAAGAGGATAAAAGAAAACATATTTTCAGATTTGCTCAGAAAGTAACAACTTATTTTTTAATTGTTTTGTTTTGTTTTGCAACCTCATCACAATAGTTGTCAATTCTACGTATTTAAAATGGATCTGATGAGACTTGGATAGAACTGACACAAAGTGCCATTTCCCACAGGATAGACCTTCTCTTGTCAAGTGTAAAGAGCAACAAATAGTCTTCTTTTATTCAAAAGTGATGCTATGACAGCTTGCATTAAGCCTTGAGGCAGACTTTTAGTTTGCATATTACAAAGAGAATGGGACTCATGAGAGGGGAAGACCAAGTTTATATGATTTTTGTCTTTCAGGAAAAAAATCTATATTTTTTTAAACTTCTGGTCCTAATCTTTGCCCTTGCAAAATTTCATAGCGGAACGGAAGAGAGAGGAAAATTCTCCAAGTGTTTGTAGATTTAACCATTACTTTGTGTTTGCCATTTTTAACTGTATATTAATATTCTATTAAATAAGCTCGGTGGTAGGGAGGTAGGTAGCCAGGAGTAGGGATTTATTTTCTTAACGTAGGTACAAAACATTCACTGGCTCCATGCTACTCTTCAGTTTGAGGCTATCCAAGTTACTGACAGATAATACATTACATCAAGAATTATCCATGGCATATTTTCAGTGCTAGACCTGAGCACCAGGGCAGTACTAATGCACATCGAATACATCACTTCTGGCATCGGGACAGGCTTCATCAGCACTTGCTGGAGATGTGCTCCACTGCCCCGTGTAGACCTGTCCTGTGGGAGGTAAAGAATGGCCAAGTTCCACTATGCCTTCAGCAGCTTATTCTTCTTAATTTTGTTTTTATTAATTTGGAGATGTCCTTCTCATTTTCAATTTTTAGAAATGGTAGCATATCCATGCAACCCCTGCATGTTTCCTGTGTTTAAATGCACTATTACTATGACAACAACCAATGAGTCCACGTAGCAAGGGGAAATTTGCTCAATGATTTCTTTGGTATTGTGCACGTTTTGGAGGATTGGAGCCTTTCCCTGGAGTTTTCTGATAGTGAGGTCAGCTAAATGTGTATTTTTCAATAAATTTCCTGGTAAAATTGGTGGGGTTTCCCTTCTGGATAATTATTTGAGAAAGGTTTAAATCTCCATGTAAGTTTATTTGCTGGATTTCTTCATTATTATTACCTTTTAGAATGTAATTTAGTTATTAGAGCACAGCCTTCTGGCAGTACTAAAGCACTTCCTCAAGGAAGAGCTGTCAAAGCCACCCAGGTAACACCTGAGACACACAATCACCGTTAATGATTCCCAATCACCTTCTGGGTTAGAACGTGACTTATTGAAATTATTTTTAGAAAGAGCTTTGTTGTGAGAGGAGGGTGCACAGTGCCCCTGTGTCTAGCCTGATCTTCTGGATCTCAAAGTGAGGATTATTGCCTCGGCTGTAGCCTTGCTACAGGCTTGCAGTGAAAACTAGTGGCATACACTGGCTTCCAGTCAGCATCAGGGCCACCCTTCGCAGACAGCAGGTGCACAGACACAGAGTCTATGCATTTCCAGTGCAGAAGAGGCACCCAAAGCTGGCATTAGTGTAAGAGCTTGGACAGGGGAAAGAAACGAGAGCTTTACTGACTACTTTCTCGTGGAGATTCACAACGTAGTTGGCCACCAAAACAGCTGCTTCTTACCATTTGCTGGGCTGCTGAAAATTCATCAAAATTTACAAATAATGTATGTTACTTTTGGGGAGACCAGGGAGAAGCAGGTTATTTTAGTCTCCATTTCTAGTACAGAACATGGGAAAGGGTAGAAGATATAGGAGTGTTCTAATAGGTTATTACATTTTTTACCTCAAGAATTTTACAACTTCATATATTGGGTCAGAGTTACTGTGTCTACTTCAAAGTTTTCTGTACTTCTATTAGTATACTCCCCATCACCTGTGCTTTCCTTAAATTTTCCTTCAGATAAAGAACTAAAATGCATTGATACTTCTAATAACTAATGTTATAAAGAAGGAAAACTTCTTTCAAATTATCATATCTGTCAAAATATTAAACCATTTTGTCGTGGGTAACAGCCATGCCTGATAAATACAAAGATGAGGAAGATTATGTATTTTCCTACCCCTACATTTCTGTGTTTCATCAGAAATTTGCGCTTCAGAAAAGAATTCAAAGTATCCCTGGTTTAGGTATCTTTTTTTGTTATCTATCATACCATGTGTCACTGCATCACTGCCTATATGGCATTACTGCCAGACTGTGAAGAAAAGTGGTTTATTTACTAACAGAGGAACATGGGCAATAAACCTATTTAGAAAATGGAAAATAAGTGACTCTGAATTAAGTGCCTATTGGAAATATTTTTAATGTTACACACAGCAGTTCATTTCTTTTATTCATTGACTGTTCATCCAGATAATATGAATATGTTCTAATGAAGCTAAATTTAACACCTATAAGTGTTCAGAAGGAAAATGCTTTTCCTTTGGGGCGCATATTCATTCATTTGTCGTACCTAACTAGTATCAGCATCCAGACAAATTCCATTATTAGAAATTGATAATAACCATGTGTGGTATAAAGTTTGTGATTTGTGACTGAATACTGATTTGAGTTTTGTAGATACGAGACATCAATTTCCCAACAGTGATTCTTCTGTAAGAAGCTAAAGAATTGTGAAGGTCAGTACTTTCCGAAGTTCAGAATATTTTAAAGCTTAAAGAAATTTTTTTAAAAAAATTGTAGGGTACAGGAAACCTGAAGGAGGTTTTTAGGCTGGATGACATTAATCAGGCTGCGGACCATGACTTCAAAGTTCTATATACAAGACTGTAAGTACTTAAAGGTCACAGTTGCGGGTCTCAAAACACTGCCAAGGCCACAAGAGAAACTTGCCATAAGCCATGACAGCAGGAACTTGAGATAAGCACAGATGGGAGAAATTTTCAACAGGAAGGAGCTAATTCCAGGCCTAGCAGATGTGAGGTCTGGTTAGCACATCCTGGTTAATGCATCCAGTCAAAAAATTCCCACTGAGGAGAACTGTGGGAAAGAAAGCAACTGCTTACACACATACCACCCCAAGCTATGGAAACATCGGCAACGACCCCACGCGTGGACACGCGGAACTTGGACTGTATAAAGGTGGTACCCTCAGAAGAATGACTTTGGGACCCCCACCACCACCAAGCCCAGGGTGAAGAAGGACCAACGGGTCTACTGGTGGTGACTATCTTCTGCCCTCTCTCCCTCCCCATCCACATTTCTTTCTATCTCACTACCTCACAGTTACTATTAATAAACCTCTATTACTGACTTCATCATATGGTCTCATTTGCACCTTAATTCGGGCAGAGGCAACTCTCACTAATCAAGTCATAAAAAAAAATACAGAGTAATATTTTGAAATCTTTGAGATTTGCTTTTCTGCGTTCAATCTTTTAAACATTTTGAGTCACGCAAATACATATGAGCAAAAAACTTTGCTAGCTGTATTCTTTGATGAGAAATCATTATAATTTGGGGTTATTTTCATTTAATCTGTTCATCAAATACAAAAGTCTTGATTTCTCATGTCTTTTAAATCAATGAGAAAACATTAAGAACAAACATGTAATCAAGTGCACAAACTCAAGATATATTTTCCTACATGTAGAAGACTGAATTGTATCGAGAAAGTTACAGAAAAAAGGGGCAACAAGGTTAATGATAAAATAATTTCATAGAATCATTTAGGCTGCAAAAGTCCTTTTAAATTAATGAAGTCCACCCATCAACCCAGAAGTGCCAAGTCCATCACAAAACCATATCCCTAAGTGCCACATTAACACATCTTTTATACATCTCTGGGCAGCCTGTTTCAGTGCTTGATAACCCTTTTGGGGAAGAATTTTTTTCCCAATATCCGATCTAAACCTCCCCTGGCACAAGTAGAGACCATTTGCTCTGGTCTCATCACTTGTTCCTGGGAGACGAGACCAACCCACACCTGGCTACAACTTCCTTTCAGGCAGTTGTAGAGAGAAATAAGGTTCCCCCTGATCCTCCTTTTTCTCCAGATCTAACAACCCCAGCTCCTCATAAGGCTTGTGCTCCAGACCCTTCACCAGATTCTTTGCCCTTCACTGGACATGCAAAATATTTAGATTTCTAAGTATTAAGAAAGTCTCTTCTTGAAGGAAGAAGCCTATTTACCAAAAGCCTTCCAGTTTACAAAACTTAACCCCAGTGACTACAGACTGGAGGAGTCACAGACCTAGAGTATCAAAACTTTTGATTTTTAGAACCTGAATTCAAGTTTTATCAACCACTAGTGCAGGATAAACACCACAAAATTAGTATGTTTTTGGTGAAATGGGTGTTTATTTCTGCTTTACTAATTATCCATAGACAGGCTGATTCATTATTTACTCAATTGTGTGGAAAGAATGTGAGCTGGAATTTCTCTGTTATGGATAAACCTCTTTTGATTATCCAAAGTCAAAAAGCTAAAAGATTTGCTCTATCAATAAAATTGTATAGGCTATGTTCTGCCTAAACATCCTAAACTTTGAAAACTGAAAATGTAATACACAATTAATGCTTATAGATACTTCCAGAAAATTAATTATAATTGTTTATTGAGCCAGATTAAGTCCTTCCCAATTGTGATGGGTAGGGCCATACCCCAGAGGTAGTCCTTAGATCTCTGCTACAGTCCTTGCTTAAAAAGCTGCTAAGTGGAAGAAGTAAGAAATCTCCATTCCCCACAGCACAGACCAAAAAACCCAATATTTAATAATAGCAATAATGAAATCTCCTGTAAGGGGCTGATAAACTGTCTGATAATAAAAAATTATAGAATGAATCCTAGTGAGCTTAAATTACTGAATTTTACAGTGAATACTATCTATGAAAAAAAATCTAATGTCTAGTAATAATAATTTGGTCTCCTCCTCAGGAATTTTACAGTTACTACGGTTATATTCTGGATGCTGAAAATAGCAAAATAATAACATTTAATTGGACTGAAAAACAAAAATGCTAAGTCCTTTATTATGAACTCAGTAGCATGAGAAGCACCAGCATATCCTAAAGGCATATTTTGGAAATAATTATTTCACTTTTATATAAAACAAAGCAACTAAAAATTCTTTTCAGATGATCTCACTTATACACACTTATCTATTTCATTCCTGCCACTATATTGTGCCAGTAATCAGCAGCAGCAATCATATTTTTACTGTTTCCATTTAGATGCAGAAGTATTTTCAGCCTATATGATGAGATTGTGTGAAATACAACCCTTTTCTCACCTGACAACCACGTCATCCCAACAGAGGTGAAGCGTTATCACCCTCTCCAGAGAAAGAAATATGCTTGCCCATATGCTTGTCCTTGATAGCACATGGATACAATAGAATTTATTAATGAAAAGTCAGAGAACATCAGTCACTTTCTAGACCACAGCAGTGATGGGGAAATTAAGCTCAATAATCTTACGCTTTTTGGCGTCACCAAAATGCTTAGTTCTATTTCTCCCCACTGTTCTACCTGTTGCAAGAGTCCACTCGCAGCAAGTAAGCTGTCAGGAAAAAAGAACGTGAATGGGAAAACAAGTACTGAATCTCTTCCTGAAGAGTGGCTACAAGTGAGAGTAAAAGGTACTTTGCCTTCTTCAAAATCAGGTTATTAATGCAGTACCGAAAAGAGAGTTTGAATTTTTTGCACCTAGCTTTAAATTCTAAATTCCCTGTTCTTTGAATCCCACGAGCTCCAGTAACAGAACAATCTCTCCAGAACAGGAGAACACATGCTTCTCCAGCTATATTTGCAAATACACATCCGTGTGACCAAAAAAACAACCCAACAAAAAAATCCCCACCTTTCTACCTGATGTAACCTAATAGCAAATGTGACCTACAGACTGAGCTGTCAGGCTGACCCAAGCAACTTCACCTAACATACAGCAGCTGATGCCAAACACTGCAGGGTTATGGGAAAGCCACTGTTAGAGATCAAGACCAAAGTCAGTGGTGACTGCACTGTGGTGTAGAAGCACAATTTAGCTCAGTTAACCCAAAGCTACCAAGATCCTATTCCACTAGACATGAATTATATTAGTAGACCTGAGCCCAATCTCACACCAAAGTGTTCCTTGAACAATACTGTGAACACAGCTACAAACCCTGTCTTGCAGCCAGGGCAAGCAGTAGCAAAGACTGCAAAAGAAATAAATCCTGTTCCTGGAAGAAGGCACAGAAGGTGTTAAGTTTACTAGAGCAATGAAGAGAGATATAAATCTTGCAGCATCATCTCAACATCTTCAGTTTGCAAGGCAGGAAAAAAAAATCACCCTGAATTTCTTCTTTTCGGTGTGTAAGAGACAACTATTGACTTAAGAGTGATGATAAATGAAGGAGTAGTTAGTTTGAAGTCTCAGAAATGACACTTTCTGAAGTAAATTCCAACTTGTATTGCAGTTAGAAGCAAAAGAGCTGTCAGAGAGATTTAACTCTCAAGAAGCACTGTTTGGTAGGATGGTACATTAAGTTTTATGTTCTTATCAAAACACACTAATTCAAAACAGATTTACACTTTAGGGATCAAAGTTGATAGATAAAGAATGCTTAAATTATCATAAGTAAATAAAAATCGTAAAAGATGAATAATTCACTTTCATTAATGCTTCAGGCCATCTTTCTCTTGAGAATTCATTCAGGAAGAATAGTTATTTGTCCACTCCAACCCAGTACTACTGAAATTGTCTCTTACTATTCAAGCAGTAAGGAAGCATCCTCCCAGATCAGGCAGAACAATCAACTGTCTTTTGAAAAAAAAAAAATTTCATATAATTCCAGTTTGTATGGGCAGGTTTTGAAGAGCAAATGACAAATTGACTGGTTTTTTCTACATAATATTCTAAATAAGGAAATTTTACGTATAATTTATAGCCCAGATGATCATGTACTTGGTAGAACGCTCTGAAAGTGTTTCCAGGGTCTCTCTCAACTTCATTTTCCTGATCTTCACTGTACCTCAGCCCCAAACAGAGAACAGTCTTTCTGGTCACCAACACATTTTCTCTCCTCAGCCAGTTTTCATGAATGACTACTGCTGTCATTTCCACACAAGAATACTGTCAATACATATTCAAAAAATCTGAATTCTAAGGTAATATTCACATAATCAAGCAGTTATGTCATTTTACCAGCTTAAAAAATGTATTTTATTTCTTTCTGTATTATTATTATTATTTTCTTTAAAGAAGGTATAGAAAAAGGAAGTAAGTGGCAAACTTCAGAAAGGCTTGCCATTTTTTATTTATATGGTTAAAATCCTTGATGGCTACAGGTACTGTAATCATAAAGCTCAATTAATAATAGCCCTTTTTATCTCTCACCAAATAATATTGTGTTAATTTTTTTAGCAGCTTCATTCTAAGGAGGAAGATTAACAGAGTGTGTGATTTTTTTAGAACTAGTGGGTCTGTAAATTCTGTTTGAAAATGATTTTTATTGTAAGTGGAATGAGAAATATTTCACATACTCTGCTGTAGCATGAGATGCAAAAACATTTTAAAGGAACAATATACACACACAAGGAAAGAATTTCCGGAAGAGAAAGAACAAAAACTCAAACAAAAGCCTCCAACCATTAAAGTAAAACAGGCATTAAGTGAAACTTAGACAGGATTATATTCATAACTCTTGAATGGATGATTCTGGAGTTCATTGCCTGTAAGGAAGGCAAAAAAAAAAAATCTATTGGCATCTTATTAAAGTGTTGGCTAAACTTGAATGACATACAGTAAGCAGGCCTCCAGCAAAGCCAAAGCACTCTCAATTTGCCAAATATAGAAATACACCATTAGATATTGATTCCCAATGCACTATATGACTTTGCCAATTTTCTCACGTGAAGCCTCCCTGTAAGAGATCAAGAACCACAAATAATAAACTGGGAAATTTCCTACTGATACACAGGTGTGCACACATACACATACACAGAGCACTTGTCACCTGTCTTTTGAGACAAAAGCAGGCAGGAAACTGTGGCATGAGAGGAACACGTCTCAGATAATGAGCTCTGCTAAGAGAGTGTGCACTCCTGTTGAACCAGGCCCAGCACATGTTGCAATGCCAAACTCAGAGCAATGTTTGGATCAGAGCTTGCTCAAAACTTGGACAGGTTTCATCTGCATCACCCTGAAATCCACCACCTCTGGCCTCAGAGGGGAAATTACCCTGGTACAGAGACCACCTGCAATAGGATGTGAAGACTAGAGGCTCTTTAATGCATCTAGCGGGGACCTCAAGCTTCTACTCATCTCAAGTACCTCAGAGTCACCACCACCTGCCTTTGAACAGCTTCTGAAAATCAGCACTTCTACCTGTACAGTTTTCAATACCAAAATACACAGTGGTAAAGGTTTTTCTGTCAGAGTAGTTATGTATTTCTTCATAGAAGATTAAGAAAAAGTCCAACTGAACAACAGCAAAAGCTATAGATGGAGACCAAGAGGTTAACCCTAAAGTCTTCATATGCTTTACTTCACTGAAGTCTTAATATTCTTCTCTTAATAAGATTTATAAGTGCCCTTGAAAAAACAGTATAATTTTCAGAAAAAAATCTATCTTTATCTACTAGAACCAGAAGACAAATAAATTTTAAAATCCTAATTACAGGAGCAGAGATACTAGTCTAGATGCCAAATCAAATCCAAAAAAGCAATAGGGGCAGATGCCTGAAATAAGAATTCTTTCATACAATGAAAAAATCTCTTAATCCTTAAAATGGAAAAACCCCAGAGTTTCCAAAAGTTTTTTGGCTTGAAGAGTTATATTTTTAATGTGTTAACTACTTCTGATGTTTTTCTTTATACAGTGTTCAGTGTAGGCTGTAAAGCATTCTCAAATATTTGTATGCTAAAGTGGGAGAATACTTTACTTAAAACACTTTCTCTGCAATATGAGGTTTAACAATACTTCATCGTATTAAAGAAGCCCCACCTCTGATAGCCTTTGTTAAAACTGCATTTCCTTTTTGGTAAGATTTTCTATATAATTTCTTTTTAATCTCTTCCATTTGGTGATGTCATATGAAAATTGCAAAATATTTCATGATGCATTCTCGGAAATTTGGGGTTTTCCCTGACAAATGTCCACAGTGGATGGAGACAAAAGATAAAACAAGACCACTGTTTTCCGTACTCAGCTTGGAACAAACTTGGGAGACATAATTGATCCTTAATATAATGAAATAGAACTGTGTATTTTTTTTTAAAAAAAAAAGCTATATACTTATTGAATGTAATGGCCTAAAGATTTTCAAGCTTTTCAATCCATACCGTATGGCTCTGGATTTCCAAAAACTTCCAAGGAAGTTTTAGATGAATTCAAGTTCTTATCAGGGTCTGAAGCTCATGACAAAATCCTCATAAATAAACCCAAATTTACAAGTCCTGTTATACTAACCAAATAAAGTGAATAGTAATTAACAACTGCATTCTTAGCTAGGGACTGCTCTACCAAGTCCCTGCATCTCTTGAAACAAATAGCTGTGGTGTGCTAATTATGAATCAAATATGTACGTGACCAATTCAGATAATGAGAGGGTTTAAGGGCTTAAAAACTGAACTGATCCTATGACCTCAGTTATGTGTCTTTGCAGGACTGAATCCAGTATGTCTAGAAAAGCTGATTCAACTCCTGCCACCATCAATCAGTGGAATTAGGTGAAAATGAATGCCTGGCAGAGATGCTTAGTTTGTTTGATATTACTTCCTTAAACATATATAAAAAACCAAATAATTCCTTGTAATCGCTACGGTCACCTCAGCTCATTAGAAAACAGGAGGCTTCAATATTGGGCTCAGAAGCTGACTTCTTTGACCTTATTTTGTAAGGAACAATCCAGACAGTGTAACCTTGCTGTTGGCAGCATTAGAGATGAAGCTGATCTTAATTCCAGTTAAAGTGTTGCTTGCGCTTTGATCACATGAAACAAGGTCAAACCTATTTTACCTGAAGGTGTACCCTGTAAGACTCAGAAAAGTGCTACAAAGAAGCAATAGAAGCATTCATAATTTAAATGACAGCATGTTTTATACAAAGGACTGTCAAGGAATATGACAAGGCTATGAAGTAAATTGAACAGAATTCAAGGAATCAATTGCAAGTGGTAGAGCTAAATGAGAAGGATTAAAATCATAGTTAAAAGAAAGGGCACTGGAAATGAAAGTAGTTAGAGACAGATGTAAAATCACTTTAGTGATTGCCTAGCATATTTCTAGTATTTTACAAATAAAAAATAATTGCCTATTAAGAGGAAATAGTTATTAACAGCATAATAAAAAAGAGAATGGAAAGACAGAAACTTGAAGAACCAAAAACACTCAGTAAAGAAGATGGGGCAGCCTGCAAACATACTTCAGTTGTAAGTCGAGGTGCTTTTAGTGATTTTCTTTCTAATGAAAACATTTAGAGGGTCTTACACAGCTCACATAGTCTTGTGTAAATGTCAGCAAAAAGATGTTGCATAAAGATATCATGCAAGTGAGAATGGAGTAGCTAAATTCTGATTTTCCCACTAATCATTTCAGGATTTTTTATGCAATAGTGAGGAAAATTGTCTCAGGTGTTTTACTGGATTTTTTAATGGTAAATAAATCAAATTCTTTTTCCTGTCTCCAATGCATGCACATAAAGTCTTATAAAACATTAAAACAGCAGAAGAAATAATGTAATTGTTTATCTAAATATAAAGCTTTACGCCCTGATTACCAGCAAGCTTCATAAGAGACGAAACTAAAGTAGGGAAAATGAGAAGACCCACTGAAATGAAGCAATGAGACATCCCAGGGATGGTTTCTATCTGTATCCACGTCTCTGAAATGCTCTCATTGCCTGGCAGTATCTCATTAAGATGAATGGGTCACTTCACAAGTCTTTGGAGACTTTCTGAAAGGGCATTGAGACATGAAAGGGAGAAATAATAGCATTTACTTTCTGCATAATTTAATAGATATTTACTGGCATAGCAATCAGGTGCTTTACATTTAAAGAAAATGGTGGAGAGAACCACTCAAGTTTTTCGAGATTTTTTGCTTTTCCTGCCCAAACTTTCACATGGATTTTTTGTTTTGTTCTGTTTCTTCTAATTAACTACCTTAATGTTTCGAATTCTTGGCAGTTAAAAGCTTCTATTAATGTTGGTACCTCTCAAATATAGCTTCCTGACAGGTAAGTGCTAACATACCTTCAGTGTGTATAGGTTTCTTTGAAAGACTGTTAATGCAACCCTCTTCCTTTTTAGTACAGGTGTACCCAATGTACCTTCTCCAGCTGCTCTGAAAGTCGTTCATTTGTCTTCAGAGTTCACACAGACTGAGATACAATTAACCCTTAAAGCAGCAGGATAAGCCTGCTGTTACACTAGCTTAACAGCAATTTCAGCTTCATTATTAAAGAAACGGGGCTAGGTAGAAAGGTGTGGTGGTAAATGAAGATCTGGAATACCTCTAATTAGGCCAATGTAATTATTCAGGTGGCTGTAAAGGCTTAGAAAATTTCAAATCAATCTCCTGTTCAAAATTTGCTGTGATGTTACACTTCACCCACCACATGGTGGGGATCTAGCCAAGTTCCTTCCCCCTTGAACCAAACTCTCTCTTGATAAAGGTGAAGATTTCCTTGCTGCCCAGGACAAGTGAAGCTTTCCTGATACAAAAAACCAAGGACATTCCACAAACCAGAGTCACTGAGTCACTACTGCATCTCCTCATTCTGTATGGATTCTTTCCCTGCCTTCCTACAAGGAATTATAAAAGTCAGTCATGGTACTATGCCTTCACTGCTAGTTAGTGGAGAGAAAGGATTTTAGCAGTACCTGCCATCCTGTCCAACACCTGTAAAGGAGATTAATTAACCCCACAGCGAGTTAATGGTTAGGTATCCATGTGATGGAACTAAACTCTTCCTGATAGAGACAGATAATGTAATAACATGATGGATGTAATCTCACAGCAACACATTGGGAGATTCAGGCTGGACATTGGGAGAAACATTCACAGTACATGCTGCTCCGAGAAGCTGTGAGACCCTTTCCTTTGCAGTGTTCAAGATTCAGCTAAATAAAGCTGGCTGACCTCCTGTGAGGTTGGCGACTGTCCTGCTTCAGGCAGCAGGTTGAACTCGATGACCTTGGGAGGCTCCTGCCAATCAATACTTACAGCACTCAGTGAGCACTGTACACTTACAAAGGCCAAGCTGGATGCCTTCAGGCAAGAAGAACTGTATTTGTAGAAGTGTCAGATGGTACAGAGGTATTTGAACCTGCTCCTTATCTGTGGGACCTTTGGGATTATAAATTTATCTCTAACTAGGTCATTTAAGCATGTCCTGATATTCTTCAAACAGTCAAAATGGCCTATTAACTTTGTTAGCATAATAGAGCTTTAGCTTTAAGGAATCTGTAGCTTCCTTAGAGACTTTGAGAACAAGAGATCTATATTCCACTCTCACATTTTTAAAACCATTGCCAATGCCAAAGTGTGTTACAATGCAAAAAAAAAATACCGGAGAAACTTCATTATCCTGAATTGGAATTTCTCATATCCACATTTTAACAGCTACTTGAAATAATACAGCAGCCAAAGCCTCAGCTGATAGCACAACACCACCATTTGATAGAATATTTATCACTATTTTAAATTTGCATAAAGGTAATTAACAACTATATAAATAATAAGTTCTTTGAATGGCCTAGCTGAAATTCATCTGTATTACTGAACACTAAAGCTTTTCAGCATTTTCAGTGTTGCTCTGGAGGATCAAGTCTTCAACACCATAAGATTTTGTGACATACATTGCAAACACGAAAATAAGGAAAATGCAGAAAACATACACTACATTTTAAAATTATTTTAGCAAGTATTTAAAAGATTCAGATTTTTCTTGAAGCACTTTAAGTGGTAGTAAGGTTTAAATATCCCAAAGTAGCTAATATGCTGTAAAGTTAAATGCTTCATAAAATTCCATTTCATGAAGAACAACAATCAACAAGATGGCTTCTCTTATGCTTGTATTTTACTTCACTAATTTATATTTTGCTTTGGAAATCTACAATTACTTTTTTTTTAAAAAAAAAAAAAGTGAAGTTCAAAAATATTTTTTATTTTATTCTTTTGAATAAATAATTTTTAAACTGAATTTTAGTGAAAGGCTCTTTATGCAAACAATTTTCCAACTAAGTTTATCGAAAATGTCACTTGTTGTTATGAAAAAAATTATGTTCCCAAGATTTACATTCCAACAGTTTTATAAATGCAAATTCACCTCACATAGACAAAAAAATCCAAAAAAAAATTTTACAAAATACTTTTAAAGTGTTTTACCTAGAACTTTTTTAACAAATGGGATTTTTTCTTACAATATTTCTAATACCCAAGTATCATTTTTCTATTAAAATGCAGATTACATGAAGATTGCTCATCAGATGCGTTCATTTTTTAATCACTGCTTCTAATGTGTCAGTCTTTTCTGTTAAATAATTGAAATAAAAAATAAAAATGTGCACATTAAGCCAGTTGGGTTTAAGGCACCTTTGCCTGATTAACTGTTGGAATAGAGAAATTAGCATGTCTTAAGCAACTGAAAAAAACCCAGTTTTTATGATGCAAAACTATGTATATATGGGCATTAATTCTGTAATTTAAAAAAGTGACAATAACATTGTAGAGGCAAAGGATACTATTTACCAAAAGGGAGGTTTTGGTAACTCACAGATAAAGGAAGCAAAGTTGGCATTATCTTTTCTTCCCGTCTTTTAAAAATTCTAGTGAAAAGAACAGCTCATATGGAGCCATTTAACTTTTCTTTTCCTATGTTGATGTCAGCTTTGCAGTTATACTTGGCATAACAGCTTTGATTAAACATTTTATATAATTGTAAGCTTCCTGAGGGGACTCAGAATGGAACTATCAGGTGCTTGGGTTACATTCCAGATGGCAAGAGATTTGCTCAGCTTCACACTCTTCTTCCCACTGATGATACTAAACCACAGCGGAATTCATTTGCAAGTAATTCCAGGAACCATCAGGCTGAATTTCAAAGAATTAAAAAAAATCATCAACTCTGCTCCTAAAACAAAGCAGATGATTTGCAGATATCTGTTCTATAGACAATTCCAAGGCTTTCCCTTGGGTAATTTTTAAACCTGTCTGCAAGGGCTAGGTTCCAAAAGCGCCACTGTTGCACTAAGGCTACATGTGAATTGAAATGGCTTTCCAGAGTTAATCCTTTCCCACTCCTGATTTGATGTGTAGCTAAATGGAAACCAGAATCAACAATCTCTAGAAACAGACAGTATGGTGTGGGCATGTTGAGGAGGCAGGCTTTAACCAGATTCATTTGGGCTACCATCACAAATGGCCACTATCTAGACAAACTTCATTTACCACAGCAAGTTAGCTTCTGCAAGAAGTTAGGAGGGATCCAATCTCACCTGCAGAAACAGCAATACCAAAGGTACACTGTCAGGATGTTCAGAAACAAACCTGAGGACACTGCTGCTCTATATTCTAGAAAGCCTCAGAAGTGAAGACTTGCAGGACAATCATAGTGACCACTCTCAGAAATCCCTAATACACCTGGTTCTGCTGTTTGCCATTTCTCTGCTCCCAGTGAGCTGTCAAATGTTCATACTTGTTTCTCACTTGCAAATAGAATGTTTTGTGTGCTTATACGCAATGATTGAGCTGGATTGGCTTCAGGAGTTTTTCAACCCAATGGAAATGGACATCTAGAACAGGACTTGAGCATGGCGGAAGTATTTCCACCCAAAGTTTCATCCCAAAAATTCTCTCTGGCAACTGAATATTCCAAAGGTCACTATTCTGTGTTCAGACTCAAGACTCAAGCAAGACTGCTTCTTGTCATGCACAAAACTGAACTAGGCTGAACTAAATACCTGTCACAATAAATACTGAATTGGACTATGTTTTATTTTAGCACCCTGGAAAACTTTATCTGCTGGATTTTAGGCTCAACACCCTGCAGCAGACTGGCTTTCCACTCCCCATTCTCAGTAACAAATAGCTGTTACAGATTGAGGATGCCTAAGGAAGAGCAAGCAGCCATGGGGAAATGAGTACTGGTTTTGTATTTCATCAAAAGACAGTAACAATAATGACGTGACTGTTCTGCTAGAACGCTTTGAAAGAGTGGTTATAGATACATAGTCAGAGGAGAGGAGTTTGAAAAGATACTCTTTTTCTAACCTGTTTTGCTCTATGTGTGGAACAAAATTGTAATGCAGAATGAGAACTGAACTAATGCTAACAACTACAAGGAGTTACTGGCTAAAAATAAAGGCTCATTAGAGCCACTAGGAAGTGCAGATTCACTCAAAGTTAGGGCAACAGACAGCAGCAGAAGTGGTAACTGCTGTGAAATGAATGCCTAATTTGTTGATCTAAAATCCTTTTATTCGCCCTGTGTTATCCACTTTTTTACTGCTAACAAGGAAAGGTAGAAGAGCAAATACACAAAATTGTGTGACTCGATTCTTGTCAAAAGCTACAGAGGAAATGGAATACTTTGGAATGGGTTTTGCTGTAATGCAGTAAATCACAGTTTTCAAACGAGGATTCATCAAAATACTGTCTGTCTGAATTCATCATCCTCTAGAAAACAATCAAGGAATTTAACTGTGGGTAGTAATGTGAAAAATTAACATCAGTAATCTGATGTTGGACTGTCTTAGCAATGTAAGGTATGATTAAGCAGCTCTTAGATCTCAGGTTATTTCAGGACACAGTTATTTCAAACTCCACTTCATTCTGCATTAGCAGAATATAGAAACATTGCACTGGAGCATCTTAACATAATAACAATATGAATATGAACAAATTAATTTTGTGGAATTATCTTGCTTTCTTATCAATATAGTTTGCAGATACTACCTTTGACCGATGGGATGTAAAAGTTAAAGCAGCATTCTACTATAAGGGATTCTTTGAATCAAAAAATTAAAAGTAATGTGAAACAGAATAAAGGTCAGGATATATCTGACCTTGAAAGATAAGAATGAGCCGCAACATTTAAAGCTTCTGAAATCTCAAAAAAAAATTTAAAGGGAAGGCCAATAAGGGATTCAGTCAATTTGCTTATGAATGACACTTTAATAAAATGTAAATCTTGTGTTCTATCAGATGAGTAAAATGTCATTCCTGAACTACAGATCTAGCAACATAAATCAGAATGAAAAAGAACATCCCTTCATCTTATATATATAGGAAAAGTATTAAAAGATTTAAACAGTAATATATAAGTTTAAACTTTTCTTTTTCATGAAAATAATGCTTAGGAATAAACATTGTAAGAATAAGAAAAGTAATTTAAAGTTAATTTAAAAATTAATATATAGCCAAAAGATGTAACTTCAATTACATTTTAAGTTTGAACTCTGTTTTGAAATTATCGTGACAGGCATTTAAAAGTATTTGTTTACAGTACTGGTATTGTTGGTGTAGTTATATTTAAACCTTAGCTCTGCAATTTTGATCAATCAGTTTGTTGGAGGGTTGTTTTAAATATTTAAATACCAGTCCTGAGTTTGAATAGAGTGAAGTCTTCAGGACATAAGCATCGATTATAAACCACTGTTCTGACTGAACTATTGATTTAAAAATAAAAATGGAAAAAACATTCAAGTCATATCATAGTCTTATGGGATAGGAAGCAACCCAACAGCAGAGCTAAAAAAATTACTATTTTATGCCACTTCAGAGACCTGAACTTGTAGAAAATTCAGAATCTATTCAAGGAACAACTACTTGAATTTAAATAACAAAGGATTATCTCTTCTGTTCTTTCTTACAGAAGTCTTTGTTCAAGAGAAGAGTCAAAAATGGACAGTATAAAATTAGTCAGGAAAGAAATCTTCAGAAACATGATCACACATCACCTCTGCAATGGATGCTTTTGCTTACAATTCACTTGATTTAAATCTACTAATTTCCTTTTCTGTTATGTATTTAGAAAATTCTTTACAAGACAATTACTTTCAAAAGAATCTCTGAAATTATTCTCTTTCCATAAATAAAACTGCCAATAAATACCTCATACCTGCTAGAAACTGATGTGTAATTATGTAATATCCCAAATTTTGGAAAGTTAGATTTCAATGTCATAATGTCTGAGATTGATTGGACTTTTAATCTGTCAACGATATAATAGAATAAAGTAGCTATGATTATTCTGTTTATGCAAAATATTATCCTCAATTCCTAATAGGGTAGAAGTACTCATAAAGTAGAGACAAAAAAAAAAATTAAGCTATAGTAATTCCTCACATAAAGCTATTTTTGGAACCTGTGAATTATATAGTTATTCATAGTCACATTTTGTCCCTGCCAATACTTGTCACAAACACCTAGGAAAGCTCACCTCAGAGCAATCTTTATAATTTTTACGAATTTATGCTTTGTCAGCCCTTCTAAAATGCTGTAAAGTAACAAAGTTTTCCTGTTCTTCTTGAACGGATTAACAAATTTGGAAGAGGTTTGGGAGCATGTGAAATGCCAGGAAGTTAAGATGACAGGACAAAATTATTTGCAGCTATAGTGATGCTACCATACTGATGTCTACTTAAGAAACATCTTTGTCATGCTATTTACAATATTTATTTAAATAATAAATACCTGAAACTCCAATAACTTTTAAAACCTTAGCCATCTATTGGGTGTATTCTACATTTTTAACCCAGCAAGGTCTCCTCTGTTCAGTTCTACAACTTTCTCCCTACTTCCAAAGCAGAAAATATGACTATTATCTATGGTGAGATAAAATGGAAAGTGCCATCAAGAAATTATTTATCATGTGAATAATTTCATATATAGGTAAGAAAGAGTCCTCATTTTTTAAGAACTGTGAACAATCTGAGGCCAAGTCTTCCTGACTGACTTGCTAGTCATTACAAGTAATCAGAAAATTTGTGGGGAAAGATGCACTGATGTTGACACCATTTTAATGATTCTAGATTTTTCTTTTAGTGCAGACTTGTATTGCCTATTGCTTTTAGATCTCCCAGGAGACACACATGAACATTTCAAATAAAAATGTGGCAGCTTAGAAATTTGCATTACATATGTATTTCAAAAAGCAGTTATGGGTCACCTGGTGCCTAGCTGCATGGAGCTGCAGAAGGGAATAAATCCTCCCAGCTTCTTTTGTGCACCCATCTGGGAAGAACAGCAGCTCCACCATGGAATAACACAGCTGTTCTTTCTGCATTTTTGCCCCGAGAGAAGTTTCTGGACTGCTTGGAAAATACTTCGGAAGGCAGAAGGAAGTGAATTTTCTGGTCTCTTTCAACAGATGTTCCTCAAGGTGCATATTATCTGCACACTGTGCCTTTCTGAGGTCACTAAAAGGACATGGATTTTTCCGAAGGAATCTAAAGAACAAAGGGAAGTAAACTGGCGCACCTGGTTTGTTAAAATGCTGTTTCTTGTAACAGTCAAGTGTAAATATGCCTGACCTTCCCCTTTAGCTGATTCCTCTGTAAAGGAATCAGGGAGAAAAGCAAATTTCCAGGTACACTAAAACAGAGAAAGGAAATTTGGAAGAGGAGGAAAGAGGCATTTTTTTGTTTTTGACTAACTGAAATAAAGGGGAATTCACCACTTCTAAATATTAGCATAGTATTTACCCTCAAGGCAAATGAGACAGCTCAGATCGACAAAAAAACCCTCCCACAGCAACCAGTAAAAACAGGTTTGGCATTTTTAGGACAGAGGTTCTGAGACTGCCTACACAAAAGATTCATCAAAAATTTACTGAAGCTGGTAATAGGCAGCTTTTTTCCTGATACAGGATTAGAGTGAAAACCCACAAATATTCAAACCTTTCTAAGAAAAGCAACGATGTATGTTCATTTATTTCTGAAAGGACTCTTGCATCTGTATCATCTTCATGTGTCAAAAATAATTTGATTATATGAATTTTTACAATGAATAGAAAGAATTTAAAGAGAAGGAGAAAATAAAGCAAAGTGTAACACAGCCAGGAAAGGGAGAGCAAGGCACTTTGGGATGCTATTTTAGGGCAATGTTTTTATTAATTAATCTCACAATCACATAGCATCTGTCAGCTATGGAAAAACATTAAGGAAGAATGAATGAAGACTGTACTATAGAGAAAAATTAATGCATAATAAGCTGATTACAAAATTATCTCCTGTAGACCCTCAGAAGAATTGTAGGTTGAATCATACAAGGAACAATCTAAATACGTTCATACACCCTGTGCTGGGAATGAACACAGCCACCTCTGGCTGAGACAAGGGAAAAACGCTACCTTGTGCTTTTATTCTCATGGGCAGAGCCCACAGAGCTAAATATTAATTAGAAAAGACATATATTACAAATGAAGGTAAGCCTCTTTTGAAACAATGAACCATTTGCAGGTGTATGTTTTCCAAACGTGTTCGTTTTTTTTCATGATTCAAACAATTTAGCTGGATATACTTTTGCTGGAAAAAATCAAGAACAGCCTGCCTGGACTGTTTTTGCTCCTCATTTTTGGCATAATTCTTGGAATTATTTGTCAATAATGAAATAAAGAGCAGAAAGTAGAGAATGGTTTTCAAGAAGTACCTACCAAACTGCATCCTGAAATTAAGGTTTAAGATTTTCCCCCGTATAGACCTTTTATAGTGAAAAACAGATACAAGTAATGTCATTTTGATATGAATTTTAAACAACAAATATTCTAAAAAATATTCTTAAGTCCCAAGAATTTTCACATGTGACTGGAAATTTTCAGTGTAATCATAGATAATGAATATTTTGACACAAAAATCACATCAGTAAAGCTTTAATTTATGGAGGTATTTTATATTTTACTTATATCTCTAACCACATAACTATTCCCTGTGCATCCCAGGGGTCCCTATGCAGCACCTTCTAATCACTTCTCATTTACTAAGAACTACATGCCCTTTCATATTCTGTGCACTTCTTTTTCAAGAAGAGTCAGTGATTTTAGTCATTTCCTTCAGCTGAGTCCCTGGCCATACTGGTCTGATGTGTTGGTATTCACAGTGCAGTGCCAGACAGATTTCCACCGTCAGTTGTATCACAGGTTGATTCTATATCATCAAAAATGCATAGCACCATTGTCAACTGAAGAAGATAAGGAACTGAAAAGCTCCAACTCTCTTAAAAGAGAGTTCTAGTAAAGGACCTATGTGGCTATGACCAGGAAAACTCCTACCTCCGTGGACTAAATCCATTGTGATACAGTGGTGAACGGGACTGCCCAACTGGCTTCTCTTTTCCTTTCTGCCTGTTAAGTACAGTTGTCTTGTTTTTGCATTTCTATTTTATCTTCTAATACATTGGAGATCAAAACATGAGGAAAAATGTTTCCTTAACAATACCAAATCAATTATTAAAACTGAAGTTGTTTTATTTGTCTTGGCCTCAAATACAAAGCAGATGAATTTCCCTTAATTGCACCTGGAGAATTAAAACTGTGCTGCTAATGTGTAATTCTGCTATCAATATACTTTATTGAATGACATTTAAATGAAATATTTTGTGTGCACTTTGTCGCTAAGTCAGGCTTATTTTTTATTTTCCGGGATAAAGAAATACTAGTTTCACATTCCATTAAAAGCAATCATTGTAGCAGACAGTTTCCAGCTGAATACTTCCCTCTCTGCCTAGGTGTTTACATGTCCCTTGGTGTATGTCTCCTTTCTTGTAGCAGCTCAACATTTCTCCAATCCATGGTGTATGTCACAGGAGGTTACCAAATACTGTGACTTGAAGCTATGAACGCAAAAAAGTAAAAGATAAGGAGGTTCTCATATGTATTTATATTTCTTCTTATTACATTCTTTCCGTATTTCCTTTTTCCCATCTCACTAAATCATAATAAACTTGACATCCACCCTGGGCCCACAGACGCTGGGAAGCAGAAACAAGGAAACTGCTGAGTCTCAGGAGAGGCTGTGCCCAGATACATCATCAGTGTGTTTGCCCAACAGGCCAGCACTGCTCGGAACAAAATGCTTCTGAGCTGCTTCTGCCATAGGAAAACTCTATAATCAAAAAGCCTCCCATGAGCTCTCATGCAGAATTCACTGAGATGTGGAACAAATTATAAAAGAGCCTGACTTAAAAATTACTCATGCAAGCAACTTGTAACTATGTACAATGTTCTTCCATTCAATCAAGCTTTCTCTACAGATCTCTTTTTCCATACAGATGAAACATCTTCCATTCCTAGCAAGATTTGTTTTGAACACCTTATTATATATGATTAAAAGTTTAACGATGTTTTGATACAAAAGAGCTTTTGCATAATTACAACAGAATGACATGATGTTAATACTAAATATAAAATTTTTTCCCTCATTCTATACATGAAACTCAGTTAATCTTTAACAGAGCATCTGCAAAGGTTTCCACGAACTCTTCCAGTATTTGCTTTGGTGTGAACAGGGTTCATCCCTCTAAATGATGATAGCTGTCAGCAACTTCAAATTATTCACAGCTAATGAGGTATAGGAAAGCCCTCAGCACTCCCGAGGTTAGAAGGACAAATGTGGTGTTAGACTGGTATTCTGTCGGCTGTGAAGGCATGATGCTTGTATAGCCACTAAAACAGCCTTAAACTGATAATGTGCCACAACAGCACTGAAGAGTAATGGCTCTGAACCCCAGAGTTCAGGCCGTGCGGTTCTGAGAATCCTGTAAACAGTGAAGTGGAAATAGTTCCTGCTACAAAGACAACACTCTAGTACTCTAATAAACTAACAGATTATTATTATATGCAATCATTTTAAAAGTGACCACTTTCTGGCCTCAGTTATACTACTACTGAGCACCTGTAACTTCCCTGTAATTCATTTATCAGTAGATTTTTTTTACAACGTTAGTAGGTATGAAATAGCATGCATTATGGTGTGTTATATAACAGGCAAATAGCATTGTTCCCATCAATTTCAAATACAACTATTTGGTTTCCTACCAAAATTGGTTTACAAAGCATAATCGTTCATATATTTTGACTGACCTATCCACTTTTAAATCAATCAGTTCAATCTTCTGGATTTCACAACGCTAACAAGGCATCTAGACATCCATAGAAGAAAAGAAAGTGCTCATTGCCAGACGTGAGTACTCAGGTGACAAATGCCTTATGTGTTACATCATCTACTGGAGACAGTGTCCAACCATAGATCTGAGCTGCAGATTGAGTGATCCCAATTAATGTACAAGCTTTGTATTGTAACACAAGACTATGAAGATACTATGGTAATTATCTGCTCCCTGTGTGCAACCTTCAGTGAACAGTGTCTCAGGCATCTGCTGTCTCCCAGTATTTGAGCATTCCTGTAGGACTTTTCCCACCTTTCCCCTTCTTCCTGTCCCAGAAATGGTGATTTTCTACAATTGTTCTGTTCCCCTGAAATTGTACCGTAAAGTATTCTGAATACAAGACACTACAAATTCATTAGAACCTAAAAAAGACAAGTGAACTCACTCTGTGAAGAAAGATAAAATGATTGTGGGACATACTGAACAGAAAACTGCAAAATCAGCTTTTTCTTGTTTCATCATCTTCTCCACATCCTTGCAGAAACACCTGCTGAATTAAATAGCCATAAAAGTATGTGCACACAGGATTGTTTGCAGTTTCTTGCTGAAAAACATTTGCAGCTCATTCTAAAAAAGTGATGACCAAAGAATGAAGTACATGATTTTACAGGTAACTCTTTTTTATGGTAATTGAGATTTAATTTTTAAATTTAATTTTTATCTGTACTGCAACTTGCTGTAAGATTGGGAATTTCTGTTAAGGAGAATCCTTAGCATGTAGGACATCTTGACTATCTAAAATGGCCACAAAAATCACCGTTTTTCAATAATGGTTGTTACAAGTTCTTTGCAGTGTTTCCACAGATCTTGAATTACAAGTATGCATTGGAGAAAGATTGTAAAAAAGAACATACATTTTCCTATACATGAATCATTCGATTGAAACAGATTTTTGTTCCATTTGTAAGATGGAAAGTTTAGCAGCAACCAACCGGCTGAAAACTTGTACATTACGAAGAAATTAAATACAACATATGTAATAGTGCCAGCCAGTAATGCCTATTATATCATGTCCCAATAACAGCAACCTTACTGCAGAGCTCCTCTACACAAGCCAAACATTTCATTAATAAAAATGAAAAATCTCATATCCCATTTAATCTTACTACACTTACTGTTATTATTTACACTATTTTATAATAAAGCCATTTCCTTTTGCTATAATTTTTCTAAAGAAGTGAATGATGCTTCTTTATGATACATTAGATACACATGCTGTATTTTTGTTGTCCATTATGTTAGTATTTAATTCCGAAATACCTCCCAAAGGCCTGCTATCAGTGGACAGCAGATGGAACTTTATTCTTTTTTAGTGGCTGCAAAACTTTCCAAAGTAATGTATTTCTTGTCCATGTATTCATCACTCAGCCCTGATGTATGCTGACTGCTTCTCAAGTTAGAAACATACCTACACAGAAATGGAACTGAACACACAATCTCTTTCTAGTAAAGATTTACTCTTCCAAGACGTTCAAGGGAAGCCCTGAGATCACTCCTTCGGCACTGCTGAACATTGCCTGTGAGGATGTGAACTCAGTGACTAAGAAGATGCTCTAGACTTTGAAGCTGAAATAAACCTTTATAATTAGTCAGAAGAAGAAAAAAAGAGCAATCTATTACATGCATGAATAACCTAATATTAATTGCCAGCAAATGAAACCAGCTTATTCTTTTAATGCCTCAGTCTTCTACACGTTCACCATAAAAAGCTGAATCTGTGGTACTTCCAGGTACTACACAGGCAAGGACAAACAGTGAAAGAGTAAATGCTTTGATCTGAATTTCAGCTGGAGTAAGAGGATACATATTATGACACCTCATTACAAAGCACTGACTCTGGTAATAAAGTTTCCAGGAGAAGGCGACTGGCTTCCATTCACCTTGGCAAAAATGCGAGGACCACTCTTGTGTCAGTTGGAGATTTTGGTTTATTTTCACGTCTGTCTGTAGAATGAAACGAGCTGATCCTGTGACATTAATAGGACATTCAAATACATTTTAATTAATTTGGAAAGGTCCTATTTTGACTTCAGAACCTGCTTGTTTTTCTGCATTTTTCACTCATCACAAGAGTTTGTGACGACTTGAGTTCCTCTGTGCTCTTTTATAGGATTGTGTGTAATGGCCTTGATTTTGAGTAGGGTTCCTGGAATACCATTTTTTAACTTTAGATTTCATTTCCAAGAACTCTTCTTAATACTGTTCTCTTCTCTCTATACATCCAGTTCTGTTTCCATGTGCATGCAGGCCTTCCTGGAACCCCTGTGTTTCAGAAGCCATATGAATATGGTTGCTTTTCAAGTAATTTTCAGTTCAGTGAGAAATAAAAAATTTCACAGCAGGTTTTACTGTTTCAGCTTGGGGCAGGCTGCTTGAACTTTCCAACACTGGCGTCTTGGATAAATACTAAACTACAAGTAGGTTCTCCACCCCCTTAATGGGGAAAGCCGGAAGCAAAAAGAGAAGAAAGAGACATAAAGGAGAAAAAGATGCCTGAGGCTAAATTTTACCTCTTGTTGCTTTCAAGCAACTCAGCACAATTTCACCAAGGTTTTCAGAGGGTGACAGGTAGCTGGCACCACTCACAGCTCACTGCATGGCCAAAAAAGCAGGGGGGAGGCTGAAAGCCACAGAACTGTAGCACTAAGAAAGGTTAATAACCCTTCAGAAACAAAAAACAGCTCTAAGTTTTTACTACCTTTGTTGCAACCTAAGACAGAGTTTGCCAATTCTACAGAGTGAGACACATCACTGAACACATGCCTCCTCATCTGTTCTAGTAAACTGGAAGAGCTTCTCCCTAAAGATGTATCTACTCCCTAATAACTACTGTTCTTCCACGGTGGTTTGGTCATTTTGGATTATGAAAACATTATGGAATATGTCCATTCTCTACACAGTATCCATACATGATTTAGCTATTCTAATATATTTTAACAGACGGACTTATTCAACAGCTGAACTTTCTGGTTCTGTCTCATTTATGAAACATAAGGGGACGTAAGTCCAAAAGGGTGAACTGTATTTAATGGCTAGTGTAGGGAGACAAAGAATTTTAAAACAAATAATACTAATTCCAAGCATTCAAATACAAAAGATAAGCCCACAATCTTGACATTAGCTTTAAAGTCTTGAAATGAAGAAGGGAAAAGGATTTATTGTCTTTGTTTCATGCTACTGAGATGCACTTGTCAATCATTCTTTCTAACTTACAAAAGCCAGTAACCACTTCAAAAAATACTAATAATGAGAGTAATAATAGTAATAAAGACAACAACAACAATCAAATCTTCAATTCTGAATTATCAGGTGAACCCAGTAGTTTCATTGTAATTTTTTGAGGAAGAATACCAAAATAGAGTGGGGGATGAGGAGTCTTGGTAAATCAAGGAAACTGTCATAAAATTTAGGGTAGGTAAAATGTTACATTACTTGATTTTTTAATAAGGAGATATATTCATGTGCGTTATGGTGTACTAACTTTATGTGGCTTTTAAAGACGTCGTCTCATAAACAGATATCAAAACACTTCTTGAAAATAATCAGAATCAGTACAGCTGCCTTACAGATGGAAAAACTGGGACAGATGGAAAAACTGGAACACAAAGGACTGAAACCAGCAGACAAAGGGAGCAGCCAGCAAAACCCTTGTATTGACCTTATAGCTCAAAAATCCAACAGAACTATTCCTTACCCAACAGTATCCCAAAAGAGGCATTTCTACATTTACACATTTTACTCATAGACAATAACATCTCCAAGCTGTTCAAAATGCAGCTTATTATTATGTGTAGTACCCTGCAATTTTCTCATCCCTTTTTTCTACAAATCTTATTTCTATGCTTAGCATAACCACCTGATAAGAACCATTTCCTGTGACCTTCAGATCTAAATATAAATAGCTGTTCATATTGTCTTTCTGAATATGTAAAGCTTTCTGGTTTTATATCAGTGTGAAAACACACCAAATAAATTCTAATAGTTTTGACTCTCTGACACACAAAAAATTAAGTAAAGGCAAAGTATAAAAAGATAAAAGAAGAAAGGGCGATTTCAAGGTAATACCACTGTCTTTGTCATAAGCATGGAAAAAAACCAAGGGGTGGCATATCATTAAACATAGTTTACCAAGTAGAACAGTTTTGTCGCTATTTAGTGTAAACATTTAGCAATCAGCACCTAAATTTTATGATTTAATCCTGGGAAGACTTATGTGCAAATGTAAATTTAGTCCAATGCTTAAAGTTTATTGTGTGCATAAATCTTCAGGATCACGTCTGAGTCATCCATTTAATCCTTGTGATATAAAACAGTGTGTCACCACATAAAGTAATGTATCACTCTCATTATTTTTGGAATAGGAACTTTGTCTGGGAAGCTCACTCTGACTACATGGGCTAACAAGGCAACATTTCCAAAACTGCACAAGAACATTCACGTGGGAAAAGCTGGACATGAAAATAATCCAAATTTTCAGAAATACAGTTCATGTTTACAAATCTCAGAGACTTCAAAATATGAGATAATTTGGTTGATTATTTACAGATTACAACTCTTGCCTAGTTTTGACCTCTCATATATGACAAGCCATTAAGTTCTGAAAATGAAAAAAAAAAAATTTGAAAGGAAGCATGGTCCTATAAAATAAAGCATAAAAATTAGCTTATACTTGCAAAGGCTCTGAACTGGAAAAAGGCTATATTCACAAACAGCTTCTGTTCATTATGGAGCATATTTCTAATTTCCTACTGCTGACTCACAGCAATTAAGCCAGAAAACATAGTCAAGATAGAAAGACAGGCAATTCACCATTGGCAGATAAGCTTATTCACAGCGAGAATTTGGCTCTCAGGACAAGAAATGAGGTGTCATGAAATCCTAGAAAAGCAAAGTTTTCGTGTGCTTTAATTTAAAAATCAGAGCAAATTGAAAGAGGTATATGGAATAATTAGGCTGACAACATTATGATTTTAGTTACAGCAGGCATAGCAAAAACAGGCAGCTGAAAACAGAAGGTATATAAAGCACTGAGTTTCTTTACATCCTGAATATTGCTTTATTGATGGAATAATCTGTCACCTACATCAAAGAAAACGTTTGGGTAAAAAGCGCATTGTTCTGACAATATTAAGCACCTCATGCAAACAAAGAAATAAACAAAACAAATGTAAAGTTACAATGGTGCAAAGAACAAAAGAATCAGAGTCATAAATGGGGCTTTTGCATACAATCTCACGAGCTAAGTATTCAGAGACAACAAGTTTTCAATAGCAGGGCAAATATGAATGCACAGAAGATTGGTTAATACTCTAGTATAGTAATATCTGGCATATTTCAAACCTGTAAACTTCAATTACAAGTTTTTATTTCTTTTATTCATTTAAACCAGCTGTGAAACTAAGTGTGCTCAGTACTGAATGAGAGTTCAGAGACGTTTCTGACAGTCAAATGCAGCCCCTCATACTAATGTTTGTGTGATACCACTTCACAGCTGGCTGCAGCACAAGAGAACTCCAAGATCCCAAAGGAACTGCTGGTAACCAGAGAGCTGGGATAAAACACTGGTACCATCTTCATCGCACTCTCATAAGCACAACCACGGCAAGAAGGAATAGCAGAAAGAGCTACTTCAGCTTTTCCAGCTATCTACCCAAAAGTAACTTGTTAACTTCTTTACCTGTATCTGCAAAGGGAGGAAGAGAGTGCATGATGTTTAATGTTCATTCCAACCCCTTAGCATTCTATGATTCTGTATTTTAATATCTTCTCATTTGAATCCAGTTGTCAAGGTATGCACTTTTCATAGGCAAATGTCTTTTAAACTGTGAGAGGGGAAATCTTGTTTAATTTGCTTCATACAGCTAATTCTTCAAAAGCCATTTTGTTTTCTATTTTCAGAGCTGGCTTTTTCAAAAAAAGGTTTTGTTTTCAATGAAAGGCATTTCACAAAGGAGGAAATGCCCTGCATGCTAGTATTATTTCAGATCACCAGTAGTACAGCATATTTGATGTTTTAAGACCAACACGTTGAAGAACACTAGGGTTAGATTATGTTACAATGGTCCTTGCAAGAGCTGCTGCTGCAATCATCATTAAAGCATAAAGTGCATACTACTGGTCTGGGCAAGCCTTCCAGCATAGATGGGCTGCCCCTGAAGGCAGGGATTTTCAGCTAGCTGAAGCAAGATAAAATTATTTTCCACTTTGCCCCTGAGCATTTAGAACCAAACAAATAAAAATCAGTCTTTGATTGGGAGTGAAGCAAAGAAAGAAATACTTGGTGCTAGCAGAAACACAGGACAGGAGAAAACACTGTGCCTACTTTTCTAAGTAAAAGTAGGTGCCTGCAAAAAGATATATAAAATTTACATAACTACATATATAAGACAAGACAAATATTTCTACAATCAAATGCAAAAAGGGTTATACATTTTTTTCTTGAAAATTATGTTAATGTCCTTCACCATCTTAATGCCATTTAAAACTTGAACTACATAGAAACACTATTTAGAACTTGGAGATTATTTCTCATTCTCAGGGTCAGATGCTTATGTACAACCAAAAGACTTTAATCAACACCACTGCTCTTTAAGAATAAATATCTTATACAATAATATATTCTATTTTACATGAGCATTCTCCAATGAAAGAATTTCAGTATCAGGGGTCCTCAGAACGCCAGACAGAAAATCACAGAGACAACTGAAGGCTGAGATCCTAACGTCCACAAAAAAATTGCTATTTATTCTTATTTCTTCTAGAAGAGGAGTGTACAGAGTCACAACTAAGAGTAAAAAATATCCCATCGGTCCAAACACGTCAAGCATTTGTAAATTCAACAATGGTTAACAAAACAAAAGCATACGGGCTCAAAATTATGAATTTAAACCTAACCCAATTATCAACACCTGAATTTTGATACTGGGAAAGTGTTCTATGTGAAGTATTCATGAAGGAGAGAAAAAAAAAAAAATCCTGCAGATAAATTATGAATTATTTTCTCAGCTCCTTTTCAGGACACCAAGTGACGTTCTTTGGTGTCTCCAAGTTTTCTCTGCTTTAAACATAAAACATTATCATATTTTAAAATTTAATGATCAAGTCAAAAAGATATTACAAAGGATCTGCAAATAATAGTTACTTCAAAAGTATTTTAGATAGGTAAAGTTTAATGCTGACTTTTAAATGAATAGTTTTATCCTTTGCCAACAAGAGTGTCTACCTTTTCCTGGTCAAGTTTATTTTGGGCAAGATGTACTAAATTCTAGGGAAAATACATAGTTTGCAAACTTATTTCCCAAAGTGTATCCACACATCTATTTTCAGGCCTCATGCTTTGGTGCATCAGCATCTACATCTCAAATATTAACAGCCAAATATTTTTGCACTTTATATAAAAGTAGAGGAAGTACCACTACGGGATCATCAGAATTCATACACCTTTCTGGGCATTTGCTATTTGACGTCAATCTTACCTATGCTTCATGACTCTCTCTTTTGTAGCATAAGCCTTAAGGCCATATGTACTACATTTTACTACAGGACACCTTCTGCCAGCAGATCTTAATTTTGATACTTTCAAACTCGGTTTCTTATAAATGGTTAAATAACTCATTTGGTATTGCAACATTATAATTAGCTCCGTATCACCTCTTAAAAACATTTTAGACCTCTTAAAAAATCACAGTTTTATTTAGATGAAGTTTTAATTTTGACAGCATGAACTTAGCCCCAGCTGAAATCAAGTTAACACTGAAGGAGGTCATGTCATTATCTTAAAATAGATTGTGCTCATTTTGGCTGGGGTAGAGTTAATTTTCTTTACAGTGGCTGGTGTGGGGCTGTGTTTGGGATTTGTGCTGAACACAGGGTTGACAACATGGAGATGTTTTTGTTATTGCTGAGCAGGGCTTAGACAAAGTTTTTTTCTGCTTTTCATGCTGACATGCTGGTGAGGGGACTGGGGGTACGTGGGAGGCTGGGAGGAGACACAGCCAGGACAGGTGACCAAAACCAACCAAAGGGATATTCCAGACCATGTGACATCATGCTCACTGTATAAAGTGGGGGGAAGGAGAACAAGGGGGAATGTTTGGAGTGATAGCATTTGTCTTCCCAAGCTACCATTATGCCTGAGGAAGCTCTCCTCTCCTGGAGATGGCTTGAAATTACACGAGAAGAAGGTCTTATGCGAAATATGGTCTAAATGCAACAGTATCATACCTCCAAAGACATCAATTTTCACATGGAAACCTTTCTTTCAATTCATTAACATTGTATCTGTGTACATAAAAACCAAATTATTGGGGTGTAGTTGAAAAATTGCTTCTAGATAAATATTTTAGATATTAATAATATATTATGACTTTTGTTTAGATTTTGTGTATTGTGCTATGCATTATTATTTCTTAATTATGTTTTGCCACCAGCAAGTAATTAATTTTCCTCATACTTTTCTACTTGAAAAACTTCAAGAACCTTAAGGCATTCTGTGAAAACTTTGAACTTCAGATTTCCTTTGTACTTTCTATTTCGCTCCCTATTCTTCTGGTTCACACTTACATTTTGAAAAATATAGCAAAAAAGGTCACAAGTGAAAAAGAGAGCCGTAGCAGAACTAAAACAATACAGTATTGGAGTAGACAGAATGAAAATTAAATCTTTATAAACATAGTTTATGAAGGCAACAGAAACTCTCGTTGAAACAATTTAGTAAATTGGTTTTTAGTGACACTGCTATCACTAGAACTTACATCTCAAATCTGAAGCTACAACAGAATTGAACAGCCTTGGTATTCAAGTTTTCTAAACCATCAGTTAAATTAATTTTTGGGTCATTTAAGCCCTGATGTTTTTCAAATTTCCCCCTGGTATCTCATACTTTCCATACAAGAACCTTTTTATTAATTATACACCTCTTGGAAACAGAAACCATTAGCTATTCCCAGCTAGGACTGTCATTTCATATACAAACAAGTAAAATCAGCCAAGTACCTTGAATTTAGTCTTCTAAATGGAAAAGGCCACTGAGTTTATTTTGGAGCATTTACAAACAGTCATAAATACATGATCCCCAGGTGGAATAATCAGCTTTCTGTAGCAACAGTACAACAAAGCAGGTACAATGTCTTCCCAAAATATTGTTATTTAGGAACGGGGTGTAGTTTTGAAACACAATTGGCAAGACTTGACGTCTGCATAATTTATTATAAGGATCACTGTTTGTGATACACTTAAGGTGACACTGTGTACTACCTTAGGTGTATTTTGTATATTGTTTAATTCTGTAGTGTTACTTTTCATGCAGAGCATATGTCCAGCTACAGCAATGACCTACTGGTGTTGTTAGCTAAGCATCTAAAAAAGGCAGTGTCATTAATATTAAAAACACTACATTTTTTTCATTAAGTTATAAAAAATACCATAAAGTTTCAAGAATTACAAGAGGCAATTAGTAAGCAGCAAATTTATCTGTTGCAAACAATCTCTCTCTTCAGTGCCAGAAATGCCATAACTGCAAAGAAATTACTTATGGTCATAAAACCAGACAGGCTGATAGCCGGCAACGGGGTAAGTGAATACCAAAAAGGACAAAGTTATAACAACCTAAGTCAGTGCTTGCCATGTCAGGCTGTCGGTTTGGTTTCTAAAGAGATGCAATGACTTAAGAAAGAAAGCTTAAGAAAAATCTTGATATTGATAAATGCAAAGAAAGAGGCAATAGCAACAGTGGTTGTGTTGGACTCGTTGATTTTCTCTCTGAAAAAAGACACCAGACTCCTACATAGTCATGGAAATGAAAGCAGGAGGCAGAAAAAATTATGTATGCATAAAAGGCCACTTAAATTATACGGGGTATAAATATCCAGGTAAGATGCCATTACTGAATATGTAAAATATTGTTTCTGGCACATGAAGAAATTCTATCACACACAGCTCCTCCCTGTGAAGCCAATTTTGTCCATAATACTAACAACCAGAAGTCACGCTTGTTTGCTGCTGGCTTCTTCACCAAGACACGTCCCACTCCACAAATACAGTTCTGGGGCTCTGATAGAACGGTGTAATCCTGCAGAAGAATGAGCAGAACCAGCAGGAATGTAGCACTGCTCCTTGGACAAGGAAGCAGAAGTCCTGAGAACATGCAGCAAGCATTCATAGCATAAAGAGCTGCTCCAGTCACTGAAAATAGAGTGCTTGGAAATTGGATCAGCACACCTGAGATGCATTGAGCAACTCAATATAAGTGCTTCTGCATCATGGAATTTGATTTCAGAATTTTCTGAATTCAAGAATAATTTTGAAACGAGAGATTGTTCCCAAAACAAAACATGTTGTTCTTTCAACTGGCCATGTTTGCCATTATAGGGACTTATTGAGCCTGATGTATGGAAGAACAAGATATAAGATGAAATCATAGCCAGTTTTCGGTCTAGACATTTCTATCTACACCCTCTGTCATTGACTGGATATTTCAGTTCTACAAATTCAGCAAACTGATAAGGGTACTGCTGCCTCCACTTCTGAGCTCCAAGGAATCTCTGAATGCTGTTACATTGGCCATTCCTTCAACCACATGTTGTGAGTCTGCACTTCCTCTGTGCAGTACTTCAATCACCAGCCTTGTGATGTGCCACTGCAAAATGCTGCATTCCCTCTGTAGCAAGTCTGGATCTTCATTTCCCTCCTTGGCCAATCAAGTCCTAGAAATGACCACCACATAGCCACCAACAGAACATGTTCTTCCTGAATGTTAAGAGAAAGAAACTGTTGGAAAAATTATTTGGAAGAAAAATCATGTCACTATATTCTTGGAGAGATGGTTGTTGAGCAACATTAGCCATGTTACAGCACATCCCAAAAATTCTGCGTTTCAAAGCATATCCAGGAGAAAGTATTAAATGAGGGAATTGCTCGACTGATTACTCTGTGTGACATGTGGGATGCTATCCAAGAAGCTGTTGTTTCGAATCTGTATTGATGCCTCTGAGTTTTCCAAAAAAGAACACCCAGGCTGTGGCAGACTCTTACTTGAAATGAGTCAAGATCACAAACAACTACTGCAGCAGTTTCTGCTCTTTGTCTGGTGTGACTAATGAGTTACCAGGTCCTGTCATATCCAGCAACAGACCGTCATTTCTAATGAATTTGAGGACTTTGCTAGGAATCTCACTCATTTAAGCTAACACCATCAAACAATCAGGCTAAATAAATGATGTAGACAGTTAAAAGTGCCTTACAAAGAACTGCCAAGGGAGACCAGCCAACAAGACTTGTCAGATCCTTCACTTGTAGCAGGTCATATCCACAGCTGGGCAAAGACAATCCATGAGCAGCAGTACCAGAACACAGATTGCACCTGCCTCTGATGAATGTGTGGGATTTTATTCCACCACCATGCAGCCCCAATTCACAGCCCAATTCTCCTTACTCTTGTTACTCAAAAAAGACGGTGCTGCTGTGCTTGCAGTACAGGGGGACTTGCAGTCTCCTGGAAAACTTGCCCATTTGAGGGAGGTATATGTATTGCAGATAATGTGCTACATGTGCATGTTGCAGAGATGGGTATTTCACATAAGGAGAAGGAATGTGTGTGTACAAGAGAGACTACAATTTTAGCGAATAGAATGAAAGTTTACACAGCTTGTAGGAAGATAATGCAAATACAGATGAAAGAGTAAAATCTGGATTTAAAGATTGTCCCAGAAATCTCATAGATAGACCAGGCAGTAGAGGCAGGAAATGGGAAGTTGTACATACCTGGTATGTATATTTTTTCATGCTGTGAGTAATCAACAAGCTGCTCT
Source organism: Falcunculus frontatus (assembly GCA_013398115.1). NCBI lineage: Eukaryota > Metazoa > Chordata > Aves > Passeriformes > Falcunculus > Falcunculus frontatus. The sequence goes on from VZRV01009655.1 coordinate 2,063,271, forward strand.
AGTAAAACAGCTCTATGGATCTGCTGCAGAGACACTCTGTCATCCCTGGACAAGGTCCTGGCTAAGAGGCACAGGCTAGAGATGGGGAGGTTTTATTCTCACTACTGCAGGAAACCTGTCAGCATGTGCACTGCAAGTTTCAAAGAATCTGGGAGCGCAGGGCAAGAATTTTAGAAACCTTAATTTCTTCACATAATTTGGTTTAGAGCAATGAAAGACTGCCCAGATGATTTGTATCCTTCTTCTGTATTTGTGTTGGGTGTGGGAATACTTGGGGCAAGGATGGAGAGAGTGTTGTCTCGTCCTAGTTCCACACACTTTTCTTTCAGTAAGGGACCTCTGCCAAACATGCACTGGTGAGAAATACAGTTTTCAGCCCCATATAGTTTCAGAGCCAGGAGGGATGAACAGAGTTGAATGCATCCCTCTGCACCAGCTGTTGGCAGGCAGAGGATTAGTGCACGCCTAAGCAGACAGAAACAACAATCGCAAATCAAGTCGTCTGTGCAGAATCCTGTAGCAGGCTTGAGACTAAAGGTGAAGATAAGAGTACAGAGAGTGAGTACAAGAAATAAGGAACAAAAGTCATTGTTTGGAAGGCTTGCCATTGAGGGTAGCTTTTGGTAAAATTTATATCTCCATTTATTTTATCTGGGCTGCTTCTAAAGACTGGGAAAATGGTTCAGGGTCCTTAGAGCTCTTATTCCAACCCTGCCTTGTCCCCCCTCTGTCTTGTTTCTCCTATTCCTATCAGCTTGGCCATGTCTTGTACTCTTCTGGTGACATCTTCATCCAGTGGAGCTCACCAGTCTGCTAGGGCAGTGTTCGTAAGGTGCAGCTGATCAGTGAGAACACAGTCCAACCCTCACTACATAATTGCTAAGACAGAGAGCTGCACTCTTGCTTTCCATGTGTTTTGTGCCCACTTTACAGGCTCGTAGCTGCTTCTGCATTTTGGTGCTCCTAAAGGATGAGGTATTACTCAAGATGGATGCCTAGGTCTCTCAAGTACATCTTGTGTACAGTGAAATCAGCCTGTCTGGTCTGGTCTGGTCTGAAGCAGCTGGATAATGATCAAATGTAGCACTTAGTTTGTGTGGAGTTTAATTGCATCTTAGATATTTAATTTTCCGTCTTACAACATAGAGACATACACAGGCAACAAGAAGTTGCAAGTACTCATGCTGGATGGGTACTGTTGAGGACAGTGCTTGGAAATCGATCTTAATAGGAGGGAAGAGCACAGGAAGGTGCAAAACATAGCAAAATAATTTTTACCAACAACGCATGAGAATGGAAAGGCTGAAGCTGGAAGAGGAGTCACTAATGCTGACAGACTGTAAATAGGGATGGAAGAGAAAAAGCAGATTAAACAAATGGGCATAGATAAAACGTTGTGCCTGGGAAGAATGATGATTCAACAACTCAGTACTACTCAGCAAGAGACAATCTTTGTGAACATACAGCTAAAGTGAACTTATTATTTATACTAAAGCTGCTTGAAACAAGTGTGAAAATAGGTCACAACTGCAACAGCCTAAAGTAGCATGGGAAAAATGAGCAGAGCATCTTCTGCTGTGAAGCAAAGAGTCAGAAATCTAAAATCTGAGCAGTTGTATGAGTGAGAATTACCAGGGAAGTGATCTCAGAACAGAAGTATCTGTATCATCACTCAATTCTCCTTTTTATATATAGTAATTTGCTAAAGATTGTGACGGAAATGTCTAGAAAATTGAAGACAAATAGTTCATTATAAGGGCAGAAACTTTACTGGTGGTTGTGTGCTGTTAATGAGGAATCCTGAAAACTGAAGATTTAATTGTGAAACACCTACTTATCTTTATTGCCATATGCTTAAAAAACAAATCCTACCTATGGTGCTATTAGCAACATCAAAGCTTTTGAAATTTTTCTGGAAGTATTACATTTTCCATTTGGCTCAAAGACACAGAGGAAGGCTTTTCAAAGCCTTTGGGAATATATCACAAGCACAGTTACATATATTAATAAGAAAATGCCCTGGCCTTGTAACAAAATGACCAGCTTGCACATTATAGCCAATTCCAGAGGGACATGTGCAGGTGGGTTAAAGCACAGGTGGACTAATAAGCAAAATTACTGATACCAGCTCATTTCCATTTCAACAGGAGTTTGATCTTACATATTAGATGAAAAAGTTGGAAATCTTTCAAAGAAAAATGTGCTTGGTATTTCAAAAGCAGCTATCATTTTAGCATATTGTGTGGAACTAAAGGCCAGAGGAAAAGATTACTTTTCAAAATGCTCACTCTTCTTTTTTTTTTTTTTTCTTGCTCAGCTACTCCCTGGCAGAAATAGTGAAAATGTAGATTTTAACCTTTCAGATATGTACTTCACATGATTTCGCTGATTGTAATACTACACTTTCATATTTCTCTGTGAGGTAGTTGATGGTATTGATGAAACAAATGGCATCATATGATTACAGACATCATGTCTTTGACTGACCAAGAATTCAATTACAGACATTTCACAGAAAGAGTATGAATGATTCCAAAGCTTTAAACTGGTAGGTAAAATCATCCTGTGTGGTGTTTTGACACACTTTCCACCACGAAAGGAATCAAAAGCTTTTTACATGCAGTTGGTTAGATCTTACATGCTGGACTATAACTCAAACGTAAATGGCCATGCTAAGCATTTGAAATGTTGGCCGTAGACAAAAGATAGTTCAAAACCTATATATTATTAGTAAAATATACAATCGCATTTAATAGCAACATAAGTACTTCTCATAAGTAGATTTTCATTAGACTACTACCAAATGACTGTGTCTATTATAATCTATAAATAGAAAGCCAACTCACCAGACACGGACTGGATTTTGTGGTTGAGAGTCAATTGGTCTGAGAGAGCCAATGATGCCTTCTGTTAGAAATAAATATAGTTCACAGCCAAAAATTACGTATTTGAACGTAGGTGTACAATTGGCACTCCAAAATGCATGGTGTATTATGGTGAAGCATTGAAAACAACTGATGAGAATTTTAAAATTCTGAATATAGATGTGGAAATATCATAAAGTGGGACTTAATTAATACTTGTTGAGAAAAAGAGCTGAAATAAAACCATATGAAATTTAAATCTCACACTACTTCCTATTTATTGCAGAGTGCATCTACTCCACTCAAAGTTTTGAAGTGGACAGTCATGAATTTTGTGCAGAAGAACTACATTGCAGGAATGCTTTAAATTCACTGTGTACCAAAAGCCCAAGGCAAACAAAACATCTAAGTAAATAGTCGCAGGAATGTCTTTTTGACTCTAGAAGAGATAATGAATTCTATTACTAAAACACAGCAGTAAGCCTAATTTTGAAGTCACATGTAAGTTATAACTTTGAAATTAGCATTTTTTATTTCATTCCTACTTTTAATAGAGTTTCCTAGCAAACTGGTACATAAAAACTGCAAAGAGAAAACAGCAGGCAAGCATCAGCTCCTCATTATACACTCTCAGTCTCTGAAGGGGTTGGATAACCTGGATAACTCAAGCTCAGGTATAATACAAGACAAATGTAAAACCTGGTCATAAGAACACACTGCAAGAGTGCAGCGGGGAAAGGGCAGTGTTGCTGATGAGTGTGGAGCAGGAAAATCCCCCAGCTGGCACCCGGCAAGCAGTCAAGAACATATTGTGCACTCAGCCTGGGCATGCCTGCACTCCTCCTGAAACAAACCCAGCTCATGCAGAGGCAGCTCCGGCGTCTCTGCATCAATGGCACGCTGAACCCTGAGCCTGAAAGATTTATCCTTGGGTAATCAAGAGCTGAGTGTACCTGGATGAGCTGAGCCCATTTATTAAACATGTCACCTGTAACAGTGGCTACAACAAGCAAAAGGAAGTTTTTCCTTGCTATATGCTGTTTACTGAATGAGGTTCAAATGCTCAAAATCTTCAGTGCATTAGCTGCTTATTCAGCTACGATAACACTTCTCATAATGACTTTACCCAGTATTATGGATGTTGCTTTAGCCTGTCATTTTGCTGCTGTTAGTTTTCAATTTTTTACATAAGCTCAGAATGGAGAACTAGTTTGCTCTGAAAAGACTAGAAGTATTTTTCTTCTTTCCTTTTCTTTCTATTTCAAACACTTAAGTTTATTCATGTAATTCTTCATCTGTGTTTTGATTCTGCAAAGCAGTACAGTTTCCAGTTTCTCACATGCTTAGTGTAGCCCTTAAAAATGCCTTGCAGATTTGTATTTTATTCTCTGATTGCATTATTACACTTTATTTAAAGGAAATGGTAATCCCACTTGTTCTGGAGATGATATGAGCACTAAATCATATACTTAAAGTACATTAAATTCTTCAACTGTGAGGGACTAAACAAGTCTGAAAATCTTACCACTAATACTCACCAAGAGAAATAAGACATTGCTGGTTCTTACCTTCTCACTCCATTGCATTGCCACTGTCCCTGGTGACAGACACTGCTGTCAGCCTACCTGTTTAGCTTCAGTCAAAGGATCTACAAACATTTTTACTGCAAACTTTGGGAGCCACTATGAAACACACAATATAACTGAAGACTGCTACTGAACTTCATGCCAATTTGACTAAATATTCTTTTAATGTTGCTTTTATTTACTCCTGGGAAATGTAGAATTCTGACAGACTACAACCTAGAATGCTCATTTCACTCTAACACATGCTACGTTTATAACTTCCCCTTCAAATTACTAATGCTTAAAACATAATATAATTAGTACCATTCTTCAACCTACCAAAAAAGCATACTTTGCTTTTAAAACATTCAGGTGTTTAAGAATTCTATGCAGCTGATTTTCCTGAATCACTACATTAAAGTAACATTCAGTACATTCAGTAACAACAATATCGAAAACCAAAGCAACAGGCTACTACGTAAAAATTTAAAAATATATTTTAAATCCAGGACAATTTAGGGCCAAATACATAATGTAAAATCATTTTAACCCTAATGTATGTAGTTGTATGGCTACCATAGTTAAAAGCACAGTTAAAAACATAATTAGACCAATAATTTTGTATGAAGAAATATGCTGCTGTTATCTCAGTGGGAGATAACCCTGGCCTTTAACTTGAAATAACTCTGCAAGTTACCTTCCTGATAAACAATGCAATATTAATATCACAGCTGGGAGCAGTTCTCTGAACACTCACAGCAGGTATCAAATTTGTTGCTTAATTTTTGTCGTAATTGTAGCATCCCTTTCTAATGGATATCTTTAGCATCAAGTAAGAGGAACAAGTAGAGTTCAAGATATAATTAAAGTAATTTCATATTAAGCTAAGGGACAAAATAATCCACAGAGCAGCAAATATTAAATCATGAAAAGCATGAATGTAACAAATTATTCAGGCCATGTTTTAATGGTATTATTAAAGATTCTTAGTTACCAGTAATAGAAAAATAAGCATATAAAAATTGAAAACCCCCAAATACCTAGGGAAACCCTTGTGCTGTGTTCAGGTTATATTGAGATTCCAAGTCAAACTGCATGATTTATTAAGGTGTCCTCGATAACCTTTTAGGAGGGCCTGTTTTGATAGGACAAAGGGTAATTGTTTTACACTGAAGAAGGGCCAAATTAGATTAGAGATAAGAGGTTTTTTTACAATGAGGGTGCTAAAACACTGGAACAGATTGCCCAGAGAGGTGGTGGATGCTCAGTCCCCTGGAAACTTTCACAGCCAGGTTGGAGAGGCTCTGAGCAACCTGACTTGATAGATGTCCCTGCTCATTGCAGGTGGGTTGGAATAGATGTCCTTTAAAAGATCCTTTCCAACCCAAACTATTCTACGATTCTATAACCCACCATTTTTTAATAAAAAAGAGAGATGTCTATTTAAAAAAAGTATCAGTTACAATATTAAGCACTTTCTAGATTCTCAGAACACAAAAACCAGTTTTTGACTAGAAAAGGGCAAAAGCCTGACACAGCTATTTCTTCCACTTTCAACACCACTAATCCCAACATAAGCATTCCACACCTTTCAGTATGCACAAAGATGAAAGGCTTTCTTTTTGACAAAAACCACATTATTTGGTAACAGAATAAAAATCAAATGTAACTCAGATGCATATTTGGCCACTGTGCTCAGTTATGAGATTATTCCAAATTGTAAAACCAAGGAATTATCTTGAAAAAGCCCCAATAAACTATACTTGTCATAAAGATTTCTGTAACTAACATAATTGTCAATTAGGAAGTTGTGATAGATGACAGCAAGTGTTCTGCTGTTCCTTACTCTCAGCTTAATCTTATCCACAGTTCATTCTCAGCTTAATCTTACCCACAGTTCATTCATCATGGCTTCTCATACCTTCTGTTAACGCTTGAGATACAAGATCAGGTGTTTGGTCTAATGAAAAAAAAAAAATCAACGTAGAAAACTATGTTTCCCAAGGAAAAGCAAAAACTGCACTCAAAATTTGAAAAATATTTGGTTTGTGTTTGATGTTTATGACAATCACATTATAAGGAATTTTTTTTATAGTAGTTAGGTTTTCGGGTTTTTTGGGTTTTTTTTTTAAAGTCTTTTACATTGTTCCTATAGTAGCTTTGGCAATTTCAAAGAGCAAGGAGATTTTATAGCTACAGAGTGCTCAGCAGTTTATACACCAGAACAGTCAAAAATAAACTTCTGAAATCCCACAGTCAGCAGCTCTTATCTACATTTCCTTTTAATTCTACACAAAATAAAGTGAGATTAATGAGAATGTCAGCTGTCCCACCTGTCAGTGTTATATGCTGACAGAGTAAACACAACACCGAAAGTAGAGCCTGGGTGTTATAACATATTGATGTTTTGCTGCACAACCAAAAAACACCTGACAGTGATTTTCTGTTGTCTTTCACAGCATCCTTCCTCCAAAACTTCTTTTGTAATCTTAGGTGTTGAGATCAGATATATCCATATGTATACATGCCCACACACACACATATATGATGTGCAAAAGTTATTCTTAAATGTATTCCCCAATACTAAACCTATATTTTTTTAACAAATATAGGTTTACATTCTTATAAAAATAGTGCAAAAAATCCCCAACGAAGACTGACTGTCAAAACATCTGCACAGTATGACAAACAACAGGGGAGCTAAAGCAATATGAAAAAGTATCTGGACTACCTCACACAAGTAGCCACTAAAACCACATGTTAAAAAAATAGTTTATAGAAAGGGAAGTGCTGGGTCCAGCACCTGGGTCACAACAATCCCCTGCAGTGCTACAGGCTGGGGGCAGAGTGGCTGGAAAACTGTCCAGCAGAAAAGGACCTGGGCATGCTGGTGACAGCAGCTGAACATGAGCCCATGTGTGCCCAGGTGGCCAAGAAGGCCAATGGCATCCTGGCCTGTACCAGCAACAGTGTGGCCAGCAGGACAATGGGAGTGATTGTCCCCCTCTACTCAGCACTGGTGAGGCTGCACCTCAAATCCTGTGTCCAGTTTGGGCCCCTAATTACAAGAAGGACACTGAGGTGCTACAGCGAGTCCAGAGAAGGGCAATGAAGCTGGTGAAGGGTCTGGAGCACAAGGCTTTTTGGAAGCAGCTGAGGGAGCTGGGATTTTTTGGCCTGGAGAAAAGCAGGCTTTTTTATTGCTCTCTACAACTACCTGAAAGGAGGTTGTAGCCAGGTGGGGATTGGTCTCCCAGGCAGCCAGCAAGAGGATGAGAGGACATGGCCTCAAGCTGAGCCAGGGGAGGTTCAGGCTGGACATCAGGAGAAATTTCTTCACAAAAAGGGTTGTTGAGGACTGGAATGGACTGCCCACGGACATGGTAGAGTCACCATCCCTGCAGATGTTCAAGAAATGACCGGATGGGGCACTTAGTGCCATGGTCTAGTTGACAAAGTGGTAGTCAGTCAAAGGTTGGATTCAAAGATCTTGGAGGTCTTTTACAACTTAAATGATGCAGTGATTCTGTGAATTTTATATTAAAAAAAAAAAAAAAAGAAAAAGAAAAAAGAAAAAAGAGAGCTGCTTTGCATTTATTCCGGCCACACTGTCCTGTATTTCTAGGTTGTGAGGGCTGTGGCATGGTTGCAACACGGTGGTAAAAAGACACAGCAGCTTATAAACAAGAAAAAATATCCAGAAACAGAAGAGATCAAGAAAAACCTTCCCAACAATAGGGGGTTCAGACAATTCAATAACCATGAACGATCATGAAAGAATCAAAGTAGTGTGAAATGTAATGGGGTGAAATGTAATACTACTACCAAGTGAACTGATTGCTGCACTAATGAAAAAAAATTTCTCATCTGAAGAAAACAAGGCATGTGAAAGACATGACTATCTTAATTGGGTAAAATAATGTGTGCATGATTTGGCTTTGTGAAAATAATTTATGTTATCCTAAAATGTGTGAAAGCCACAGCAGAAATAAAACCACATTACATGTAATCTATACAATTCTCTCTTTCTTTAGAAAATGAACAGTTAAACAGAATCAGATGCAGAAAATAAATCTACTAGAGATCAGAGGTATCAAATAGTAGCACATGACAAAATCATATCTTGTGCATCCTAGCAAAAAAACCCACATAAAATATCTGATTCTTCTCTTAATGGAAGAAGACCTGTGTAAACTGAAGCAGTAGCAGCACTTGAATAAATTGACTCTGACTAAAGCAAAGGCTGGACATTTTAAAGAGTCTTCTAACCAACAAAAGCAGTGATAGTGAACAAAGTCATAGTTCTTAAATTCATGCAGATGTACATTTAAATCGATACAGGATGATGTACATTTACTTACTAATGGAAAAGATTAGTTCTTTAGCATCTAGAACATCGCTCCCACACTTGCATCCTACTTTCCTACAAGCCAGCTAGTAAAGCTGGAAGTTGCACAGAGAGAACAGTAAAAGAAAAAGCTAAAAGTCTCTCAATGGGTTACTAGAGGAAATCTCTTATTTCATCTTTACCCTTGGTCTTAAGATACAGAATGTATTCCTAAATGAGGATTGAGAGAGGCAATAATCCACCTCACCCAATTCTGCATGATAATTTATTGCTTTCCAATAAAAGGAGGTGCAGGATTATACATAAAATTAAGATTCACTACTAACCTGCAAAAAGAGAGACCTATCCTGTGATAAGAGGAATATCTATCACTCCACTGCCACACAGCCGCATTAGAAAGACCTGAGAATCTCTGATCTTCACAGACCACATTATATTGATATGATCAATTTTATTTTAGCTCACAGAAATAAAATTATTACTGTATCCCATTAATTTACATACTCTTTAAAGTAAAAAATCAATCAGACAGAGACTGATTCCCTGGCAGACCTCAGCTGGAGCTAATCCTTCATAGTCCTCAGCAGATCTACTTAAGCAACCATGAATGTGAGGGTTTGTGGCTCACTGCTGTATTTGCAGGAATTGTACCAGCCCCAGAGGTATTACTTTACAGGGATTGCACTTCCAGAGAATAGAAAAAGGAGCATCCTTACGTCACCAAATGGAAAAAAAAAATCAGCAATTTTGAAACACAAAGATATACAACACCAGTAGTTAAGGAAAAGGTTTTCAAACCTTACATATTATGCTATATGTTTTTCATAAGAGAACTCTAACAACATGAAGTTAAAGGTTGCAGCTTCCTTCACTAGGCTCTTCCATTAAATAAATACAGTAGATTAATAAAACTTCTGTGACAGAGAGAAGTTAAACTATCTTCATCTGCACGTCACACTGACTGCTGCCTATATTGCCACGACCAGTCAGAACCTGGTAAAACGTGAAGCAAAATTCATTACGCCAGACTGATCTATTCATACCAGACAACAGAAGCATGTAATAAAAATCAAAATTTTGCAAATATTCTATACATGTTACTATGGAAACTTAATAGGCAGTGCTTTTTTTTTTCCTTTTTCTTTTCACACATTTTAATTTGCTAGAAAATCAAACAATGTCATAAAATCACTTAATTATTTAGGTTGGAAAAGACCTTTAAGATCATGAAGTTAACCTGACACTGCCAAATCCACCACTGAGGCAGGTCTTCCAGGAAGATTCAAAAGCTTTTATAAGCTGGAAGGAGGTGTGAGGTAACACTCATTATTTATTTTCCCCCAAACCATCATACTCAGAAACAAGTTCCACCCTCCAGCCAGGGAAAAGAGAATTACATACTCAGAGTACAAATTCAGCAATCCTTGTCTAAGGATTTTTGGCAAATGCTTCAAATAAAAATTAACATCAACCCCTACTTAAATTATTTTTAAAATTTGAACGAAAAGGAGGAAAAATACATTATATGTGGTTTAAGAATGAAGGGAAATCTATAATGTGATTTGGGAAGCACATGCAGAAATCAGGGTTTTGTCTCTGTGTCAAACACATCTTCTCTAGCTGTTTTGAAAGATTTTTTGATTGGTCTCTCTGATACAGTAAATAAATAGTGACTGCCAATAAAAGGTATAGATTAAAGCTAATGGAAGAGAATGTTTTAGGGTGGATGTTTCATTTAATAAGATTTAATTCCACTGATATTTTAAATGTCAAAGAGGAAACTGAGTACACTAAGACCCCAAATGATAAATATTAGGAACATCCATCAAAGTCCAACAGGAATGTAGCTTTGACTCCACTGTGTTCTGGGATTTGTGTTAGCAGTTGATCAATTAAATCTTTCTCAGCCATTCAGAAAATGAAAACACTTTCTCTCACCTTTCCCTGCTCTTGTTTTCAGCCTTCTATGTCTGCCCCGACTTTTTGTCTCTAGGAAGTATCTCACATCCCCTCCTCGGACACCAGCCTGCTTTGCCCATCCCAGTGCCAGGAGAAACAGCACCACCCCAGGCTACCTACCGTATCAAAATGTCAGAAAGAGAGAAGTGGGGAACTGCACAGCCAATGCCAACATTCTGCATCCCAAACTGTAACAAACTTCCAAAGGAAGAAAAGGAATAATTTTAATAGGGGTAACCAAATTCCACAGGACCAGCCATTTTGGATATTTAAATTAAAATGCCAGATCTGTTTTTGCCTTCAGTCTGCATACACTGCTGTGATCATTTCAGCTAAATATCCCGTGTCTTTTGTTGTTGACTTCTTAAGAAACAGCATGATTGAATATGATGTTCCCTTCCCCCTCAGACAACTCCTCTTGAATTTTAATGGTTCATGATTCTCTTGTCATCTTTGCAGAGAACAGTATTTTCCATAAACACTCACTTAAATATAAAATTTCACAAAGCTAAAATGACAATGAGGCAATGCTAAAATTACACACCTAAAACTGGAAAATCAAGCCCACAGGATACAGTATGAATAACAGAAATAGCCAATGGATGTTTAATTTTTAGGATAGCTTTTAAAATTCTTTTAATAGAATAACTTTCAAGTTGAGTAAAATTAGCCATTTTCCCTTTCATTTCTTTGAAACTTTTTTAAAGATAAGAAAACTCACTACATAATGATGTAGCAATATTAGCACAGATGTTATTATATTTCAGTTTTGTAAGCCTCTAACAGTGGGAAGGACATCTACCTCAGTACCTTTGCTCCTATCATTAGACAGTACACTTACATAAATTCTGGCGAATTTCTGAAATGCGGCAGAAAGTTTAAAATCTGCAAAAACCAAAAAAAAAATGGACAAAAAATATAGACTCCAACATCTTATTAGGTGTTATTTAATCATTTGCCTGCTTTCTGTATGTGTGTCCATCTTAAGAAATAAAAATGTGTAAAGCTTTATTTCTTGTGCACTGCAAGGCCAGCCACAATTTACCACATGCACCAACTTTTGAGTAGTGTGTCGTGCCAATCCTCAGGTCCTCACATTAAAAAACTGACATAACTGCTCTACGTCTGAAGTAAATAGGCATTTGCTAAAGAAACAAAAAAGACCTCTACACATAAATTTCAATAGTAGCCACAGCACGCGTGGGAAACTGGAGGGCCAAATACTTGCCTTGACATAGCTGGTGCAGGCATCTGCCTGTACTGCAGGAAAACATTCACTGGAGAGCTGGGTTGGTGGGAACTAGGACATCCCAAGGCATCTTGCTGCCCATAAGCTCCCTTTTAAGTTTTTTAGAAAAGTGGCAGCATCCAACGAGAAACTGTCCTTATGCATCAGCAAGGGACCTGCACAAGTTGCCAACCAAGTGTACTGCCTATGAATAACCTAGGGCAGTTGAAATGACAGCGTGAAAAATGCTAATCCGGCTGTTGTTGTAGATCCCCTAGCAGAACACAGTCACAGAGCTCTGGGGACTATAGCAGAAGTTTCTTACTTCTCCATTTGCACCTGAACCTTCTCTCTAGCAAAGAACTCAGTTTTTTTAGCTGGACTGAGGATTTGTATCTACAGCAGCAAACAAGAGTAGTAAATGGTTTTGAGTATGCTGCAGAATTTTACTCATAAATCAGTAAATTAAGAAAGCATAAACAGTGAAATTATGTAAATCAGCCCCTATTTAAAAAAAACCTATGAATTGAAAGAAAAAGAAGGAAGCATAGCATTTTATAAAGAAAATACCAATCTCTTGTTTCTATTGTGCCACCCAAAGAACTTGCATTTAGTTACAACAGCATGTGACCATAGGAAGTAACAGTTAAGGAATACCAACAAGGGAACCAGCTGTTTTCCATATGTGTGGCATGATGGAAATGAGAAAAAAAAAAAAAAGACAATTAAGAAACAACCAAAGCTGATGTCTTCTAAAGGTTTTAACTTGGCTATAAATGAAATAAAATGCGATAGAGTGGACTCAATGCAAAAATCCCACATGGGTACGCAGTCTTCAACTGCTGATAGAACAATGTATTCCAGTTAGAAGAAATTGCATGAGGAAACAGAGATTTTTTTAATTAACAGTAACAGTAACAAAAACACCAAAACACACACAAAAAACCCCCAAATGCAAAAGAAAAAGAGCATCACAATAGAAAGCATAATGACTTAATTTATAAGCCTTCAAAGAGGAATATGACCAACATGATCCAGCAATGAGCACTCACAGCCAAGAAAGCCAACTTCGTCTGAGCTGCATCAAAAGCAGTGTGGTCAGCAGACTGAGGGAGGAGACTCTCTCCTTCTACCCCTGCCCTTGTAGACGCCACCTGGAACACTTCATCCAGCACTGGAATCCCCAGCATGAGAAGGACATGGGCCTGTGTGAGAGACTCAAGGAGATTGCTGGCTCAAAACATTTTAGGTGGGGTGGTGAGAGGGAGAGGAGCAGTTTAGGCCTTGCCTTTGCTGAAGCAATGCCCTATTCTGCTGCCCATTTCCCTAGAGCCTGTATCCCATCCTGGCAGTGGTTGCCAATCACTGGCACAGCAAGGCAATGCTCCACTCCTCACCTCTGGAGCCCCTAACCCAGCTCGTAAGTGGCCAGATGAACAGAAGTCCCACCTGAGGGTGGGGCCCAGGAAAGCCAAATGGTATTTAATGCAGGACATGAAATAAGTGCATCTTGACCCTTCCTCCCCTTGGGATTTCTATTAGCTGAATACCACTAGAACCAGGAGTGGTGGCTATGTTTGTTCTTTTTTGTATCTTTTCTGTCTTTCTTCATCTAAATTGTTCTTAGAATTTTGAGTAACACTTTGAGAAACTTAAAGTCAGATGGGCATGGAGTTTGCTAAGTTGAATGGGCTAATCTAATCTAATGCTCTGTGGAATGTTTTAAGTTGATGGAATGTTGCGCAAAAGCTTTTGCCCAATGTCTGTGATTTTCTAAGTTGCCAGTAAAGGGGTTTTTTTGTTGTTGTTTTGACCTCCTGAGAATATCTTGTTGGTGTTTCTCCCATGCATCTAACTCAGTGTATGTAAAGAAAAGCAAGCCCTTTTAAGTGTCTTATCTAGTGAGGTTTTAGTGGCCTTACTGCCTGTTGGAATAAGTCCAGAACCAAGCTGATCGCAGGGCTGGAGCACCTCTCCTGGGAGGACAGGCTGAGAAAGTTTGGTTTGTTCAGCCTGGAGAAGAGAAGGCTCTAGGGAGACCCTTATAGCACCTTCTAGTACTTCAAAGGGACCTGCAGGAAAGCTGGCGAGGGACTTTCTACACGAACATGTAGTGATAGGACTGGGGGGAATGGCTTTAAATTAAAAGAGGGTAGGTTTAGATGAGATATTGAGGAGAATTTTTTCACTGTAAGGGTGGTGAGGCACTGGAACAGGTTGCCCAGAGAAGCTGTGGATGCCCCACTGCTGGAAGTGTTCAAGACCAGACTGGATGGGACTTAGAGCAACCCGGTCTAGTGAAAGGTGTCCCTTTCCATTAAGGTCACTTCCAATGCAAATCATTCTGTAATGGCAAGAGAAGAAAAGAAGCTGTATTTTTTCCAAGTAAGGGAGAGGAGGCAAAAATCCAGAAGACAGCAGGAGTACTTAATGAGTATTTTGCAAGAGTATCTGACAAGAAAAGCCATTCAAGATTGAATTTATGATTAAGATGCTTTTCTGAAGTCCAGTGAGTCAAAAGGATATCTTCCAGGCAATGTTGGAGTAATTCAAGTGCAAACTACAAAACTTGACTAAGAGGATGGCATAAAAGCTGCAATGAGGAGTGCTAACATTAATTTGGCAAGAGTGGCAGCTCTCTTGTTCCTGTGGTGAAGTTACATTTTTAGAATCAGGAGGCCAATAAAATAGTGGGGGGTGGGGGGGAAGCAGCAGTACAAACCCATAAGCAGCACTAGCTAAAGAGAACACCTTGAATGTTTACTTCATGAATGCCAGACTATCAAAACTGGACAGACTTGGCATTTTGTTTGGGGTTGTTTTCCAGGAACACAGCCAGAGTAAAGCCAAGAAAACAATCTAGAAGAGCACAATGATATTTTTAGGAAATAGAAGTTTGAATTAGAGGTGTTTACATTTACCAAACAAGGGTAATCCTTATGCTTACAAAATCCAAATCTTGAAGACAAACCTTCTGCTCACAATTAAATCATGTATATGAGTAAAGAAAAATCATTTGAGTGGTTTGAAGTATCCTGACATTCATTTGTTTTTCAGATTCAATCAGAACACACGAGCAAGACAAAAATCTTCTATTATACTGAGCTTCTCTCAGCTTGCATGAACAAAAAAAAAGAGGGTTCCTTCAGTTTTGCAAAGTGCTGGGCATGGCTGATTAAAAAAAAAAAAGGTAAATGGCTACAGAATGGCTACAGGTATCCAGTGGGCCTCCCTATCACTGAATACTCTCTGTAATCCAGTCTGGAAAGCTGTGTGCTCTGCAAGACTGAAACTCCTTGTATCAAGGGAAAATGATGGTTTTACCATCCACCACAAGATGAAAGAGAACCAAACCATGACCAAACACAGAAACAGTCAACGAGTAACATCCCTAAGTTCAAATTTCTGCATAACACTGTCCATATAAATAATTTTTTCTCAAAAAACTCTGTGTCATTCTTTCTACTGATGTGAAGAAGCATAATTAGAAGGCAAGTTTCTGTTTTATGAAAATCTCTAAGGGTAGATATTTATATTCAAATTCAGAAAGAAAAAAAATCTGTGTTGCAAAATGAATAGGTACATCCCTTAACAATCTAACCTGGCAATTAGAAAACTCATCTCAGAGGTGGGAAGTCTACATTCAATCATTTGTTCTCTCTGATTTAAAGAACTGGCAACTTCTACCTCCTACATAACTGCCCCAAGACTGAGACTCATTTTCCAGCACCAAATTCCAACTTAGAACCATTTGTTGCCTCCCCTAACTAGTAAGGAATCATCTAAGCAGTACTATCAAATATAATTTGAATTGCATTTTTATAGTAAGCCATCTGCATCTTCTGCTCTGGCAGAGTTATGTAATAAATTATAGACAGGACTATCACTTGCTGTGACAAGCAAAAATGACAGCAAATAGCAGCATATTCTAGAAAAACTATTCTGTTTCTGTGAATGCTGTAATAGAAGACAGATAAACATTTATTTGGCCTGCCTTCCTTCCAGCAGAATTAATGAAATTTCAGCTACTATGGCAGATCCAGCAAAAAAGTAAGAGAAAATTTGTTTTCCTGTATTTCCATTTGGCTTTATCCAGCTCATTCAGGAGGGATGTAACAAAAAATAAAACTGAATAAATAAGGCAGAAGCTGCATGCAGTGAGGTCCCAGGAGATACCAAGTTAAGTTAAATTTTCTTTAAGAAAATGTGTTCATGGCAGTATGCTTCCCAGCCTCAGGCCAGAGCCTTACACATTCTTAAATGTGTAATTCCAATGGAAAAGGTGAAGGTATTGCATCAAATTTACCTTTGTGAAGTAGAAATTGGACTGAAACTTGAAACCATTGTATTTTTGAACAAACCATACAATGAGAATACTCTTCACAAATTTTACGAAGAGAAAATGTCTTTGACAACTCTTGATTTTCTGATTTTTTGGGTTTTTTTCAGGTGCTTTTATATCTTCTTTCTTTCAGCTATTTCTCATACAGTCAATCAATGTCAGGTCCCTTTTTTTTTTTCCTACTATTACTTGTACTTTAAGGTATTTAATTTCTCCCGATAATGGTATGTCTATTTCTTTTGTCTTCACTGCAGAATCTATTGGTATTTATTGTTTTGAACACTCCTGTCTTCTCCTTCTAGAGGATTAACCAGAGGTTTTCTTTCAAGAAGGTTGAAAATATGAACAATAGAGACACCTGCTTGCTTTAATAACCCTCTGTTTTCAAGGACCTCATCCATAAATATTGAACATTGTTTCCTAATTTTAAGTTGAACTCCAACTACAAACTTCCAGCTTTTAGCTTTCACCTATTAATGCCACATTTACTCTTCCAGAGCCCATTTGTTTCTAATAATTGTCTCCCCTCAGTCCTCATTCCACAGATGTTTTAGTTAAAATACTTCAAGTCAGCAAACTTCCAGTCTTTCAACTAACATGCACTCCAGGGTTGCATCCCAGCTCACAGGTAGATGGATGAGCCCCGGCTGTATTCCAACGCTAAGCCAGCAATATCTAGGTGCACCCAGAACCTCTCAGCTCTCCAGCACTTGGTTTTCTTGGAAAGAGAAGGAAGCTGTGTTTTCTCTCACTGACTTCTCAGTATAGACAACATATGGCTCAAAACTGTGAGGCAATCTGCTCAGAGTCTGGCTGCACTCTCAGCTCTAACTCAATACAGCTTTTCACTTGAAGTTTCTATGAATGCAATTCCTTGGGGACAGCATTGAAAGACAGCCCCAGTTCATCTCACATCCAGCCAATGCAAGCCTGGTTCAATCAGCTTGAATAGACTTCCATTTGTACAAAGAAAAAGGGGAAAAAATTTGCATTTTTATTTGCCCATCCATATGTGGCTCATCAAAACCCAGTCTCCCACCTGCAATTCTTTAAGCTATGTATGTAGAAGGAAACATGAAACAGAAAGATTTCTTCCCCCCTGGATAAATTAAATCAATTCCCCTGTCATGCACTAGTGCTAAGGCACTGCCATCTAGTGTGGAAAATCAATATAACAAAGAAAGAGGAAAAATAGAGAGGGAAAAAAAAATAAAGAGCATTTACAAAAAGGCAGATGAAATTCTATTGGCTTCCATCAGTCTGGAATACCCACACATGATATTCATAACATTCATCATTTCACATTATGGAAAATCACATAAGCCCTCCCTTTTAAGGAAAACGCCTGACATGATAGGCTGCAATGGATTCCATTAGATGGTACTGCATCATGTCAGACAAACTCAGCAGAGCCCATAGTCTCAGTAGCCTCATTTGGTGTAACTGTGAAACTAAAATTCTACAGTATTTAGTGGTAGGAATCTCTTGGTAGAAAAGAGCTTTTTCTTAATTGCCACATATTTTACTGCAAATTTAGAGTTTCAAGACTTGATTCTCTAAATCATGTTATGTGGATGCTAAAAGCCTGGCTGCAGAGAGACTCTCAGTTTCTAACAGTGTCTGTGTGAAAGTCTTGCTTTCTCACGGACGCTAAAGGAAAACAATTGGAAGAATATGTAAACCGTGATATTGTTTCTCATAACAAAGAGAAAACTTATCACTGTTTACATGTTCTTCCAGTTGTTT
The DNA here is from genome assembly GCA_013398115.1 of Falcunculus frontatus. Classification (NCBI taxonomy): domain Eukaryota; kingdom Metazoa; phylum Chordata; class Aves; order Passeriformes; genus Falcunculus; species Falcunculus frontatus. Next base: position 2,081,323 of record VZRV01009655.1, read on the forward strand.
TCCTTTAGCGTCCGTGAGAAAGCAAGACTTTCACACAGACACTGTTAGAAACTGAGAGTCTCTCTGCAGCCAGGCTTTTAGCATCCACAATTTTATATGGAAAGCATTGCAACATAGCAATCTGCAAGACCGGAAAATGAGAAATTTTTGGATTTTTCCCCTTTGTGTACTAGCTGAAGATTTTCTCTTGCCTTCCAAACATTCCTGTCCATGCAGGCCCAGTTTCCTTTGTTTTGCGTCCTGTGAAATTACCTACAATTGTTCAGTGAACATGCAAAAGATTTGACCTGTTTCGCTTGGACCAGCTTTGTACAGATGAAGTTAAACACACACAACATGTGCCAATGGAGTATAGATAAGATAAATTTACAAAAGTTGCAGAGCCTTTATAAAGACCAGTGATTATAAACACCTATATATTATTTAATATTTCTATAGCTTGTTGTAATCTCTATACTACCACTGTGATGACCAAGAATTTTAAACACTTAAATTTCACTATTGTCTACTTCTTTCCAGAACTGTAGCAAGACGGTTTTATGTTTGGCTGGTGCATATATTCTGTATCATCCAGAACAAAACCGTCTTTAGAATAGAAACTCTATCAGTGACTGAAAGTTTACACAACACAAGTTTGTATAAAATAATTTATCAATTCTTTTGTATAGCAAGCCATACTGCAAAACAAACATTGCAACACTATAAACATTCTGATACTCATTACAGATCAAGGAGGTATTCATTTAACTTTTGTAAAATGTATTAACTAACAACAATTACATATCATATGCCAATGTGATTCTGAGCTATACTGGTACAACCTTCTATTTCACGCAGGTTGTAAAAAGAAATACAGTATCCTGCCAATTAGTCAAAGCCTGTCCATAACGTTATAAGGAAAAATACTTTCTACAAAGAAATCAATTATATGTCTCCCAAGCCCCCATAATATGACTCACAATATTGAGCCAGGATATCACAATCTAGCTGTCTTTTCTTTAAATATTTAGGCTGTTAAATATAGGTAGATAAATTTATATATGTGATGCCTAGATTTAAGATTGATATCTCAGATTTAAGAAATTATCTGGGAATACTGTATTGCTACATTACTATCATAGTTCCAATGTTAGTCTACAAATAAGGGTGGAAAGAGGGAAATAAGGGTGAAAGTGAAACATAGCACAGTAAACACTAGGCTACTGATTCACATGATCATGTATGAGTTTCAGACTTTAAAAATATAAACCAATTATCTGGTCCTCAAGGTTGTGATGAAAAGTTTGTAGCTCATGATGCAGACATAAGCAAAGTTAAGAGGCTAATTAAAAGATGAAAGATGAACCTGAAAAGTCCTGAAATAATGAGGCTGCCCATGAAAATCCCTGAGGGACCAGTCTCCACAAGCCACTGCTTACAGGCCACTGCACCAATCAGGAAGAGAAGGGACATACTGAAACCCTGTGGCTGCTGTTCCTCAGGATCCCTTCTTCCCCTCTCTAGGGAAGCCATCTCCACCAAGCAAAATTCAGCCAAGCCAAAGAGTTTTAAATACTGCATCACTTAATTTTTGACTTACATTTAACATGGACATAGAGTGACAGACTAGCTGACACCATCAAGACAGCCAAATGTTCTCTAAGTGGATGCACGTGAGCTCGTAACAAGGGTATCTGTACCCATCTGCCCAATCCCTCCATCACAATAAATAGTGATGGAAATACACTATACCTTAACAACATGTGCCCCACCTAGAAGAATAACTTTTGAGAAGAAAACATATTACCAGGCATAACTGACACAACTTCATTCATATTGAAAGTGTTTTGACAACCTACAACTGACACAAGAACTTGCTTAAGATCTTTTTATTATGCTGCTTCTCTATGACTATGCATCTGTATTTATCTATTAGGTGTCAGTCAAAAAAAGCAATACTTCTATTTTAGTTTGTTGACATAAGGGAATTTTTAACAGCACAAAGAGCCTCCAGCTACATCACTTCAGCAATCTTTCCAGTAATGTGGGAAAAGGAAGAGGAATATCCAACTTTTTTTTTTTTAATATAATCCTAGTTACTAGTACCTCATGATCTATCCTTACATTAAAATTTCAAGGAGGAAAAAATTCAAACTGTTGAAATATCCTAATAATTAACTACCTTGTATTCATGCTATGCATCCATTCAGCAATGTATTACTAACAAGTAACTCTGTATTGTTCATATTTCCTTTATTATTATTATTATTATTATTATTTTAAGTTTTTCAGGCTACCAAAATAATCCTCTTCAGCATTTTTGCAGTTGCTACATAAATTGATTCAAGCTATGCTAGAGGAAAAATACAGAGGCTGAAAACCAGCAGCAAAAAAATATGTCACAATAAAGGAACTCAACACTGATTAAAACCGTCAAAATGGAGAGAAACCCAAGGAAATCCAAGGTAGTTTGTCACCTTTGTGAGAGATAGCACCAGAATCTCTCTAAAGAATGACAATAAAAATGATTAAAGGTTTAAACAGCAGTGATTTGAGAAATTTGTGAGAGTTCTTTCTTCAAGTAACATGTGATCAACAACCACAGCGGTATTCAAATGATTATTTTTTTCAGTACTTTCTTAACTGTGGCCTAATTAAAATTCTACAGTCTTGGATTTGGGCCAGAAGATCCTATAAGAAACTTTATCCTGAAGCAATTGTTTCCATTCTGATAGGACACACAGATGTAAGTAAAAAGACAACATAAAGCTAAAGCTTTGAAGTTTTTGACTTTGAGAATAATCAGAATTTATAGCTTTCTAGCCTCTACTTAATTTACCCGCAGTAGTCCACTTCTCCTTTCCTGAGACGTGTTTTCAAATAGCCAGTGCCGATGTAAATCACATCAGAGAAGAGAACCACAGGATAACTTAGGAGTAGTCCAGCCTCCTGCTCAAAAGCACGGTCAGTTATGAGGTTGGATCAGGTTAGCAGGGCTTGATCCAGACAAGTCCTGAAAGCCTCAAAGGATGCACAACATGCACAGCATCACTGCACAGCCTGTTCCAACACCTGAATGCCGTAATCTGCCTTTTATCAAGGAACTTTTAAGTCTATTAAGAAGCTTGAAAGTTGAGTGTTATGTGCCTGCCACATGTAACATTTAACACTCTTAATTTCCTGATCCACAATCTAAAACCATATACCTTTTTGAATTGAAATTATAGCAACATGCTCTGGACCAGCAGTAATTATCTTGTAATTTGCAATATTCTTGCTATATGACAGATTGATAATAGAGTAAATAGATTTTACTAGTAATGCTTTCACTGTTACAAACCGACTTAATAGAGCAAATTAATGAATGAGAGCTAACCACTGCTAGAAATCAAGGTGAACTTCGGTAAAATGTCAATTTCTGGATTGCTAAACCTATGCTATAACCACGGGATACGGAAGGAAAGAAATAAGCAAGGTTTATTGCCAGTCACACAGGTGATAAGAAAAACTAAATTTTCCAAACCAGCAGTCTAAATTCAAATTTGTCTATCTCTGCTACTTGCCTGGTACTCAAAGTGCAGATGGAAATTTTCACTGAATTTGACTGGACTTTCTGAAAATATATTCAAGATTGAAGGCATTGATTTGGAGATCAATTTTAGTCTCATATTATTCTCAAATGTGATTCATTATATGGTTCATTAAAAAGGTTAACTATTTTTGCTAGTAATCTCACTATGATAACAAAGGATAATCCTGATTCCAAAATCATGTAATAAAATATTTTCAAAAACCAAAAGATATATTTTCAAAGTTCAGAATATTTTTACCGTGTTCAGAAAATGCAGCTAAGCAACTACCCAAGGTTCCTTCATACCTTTATGCATCATATGTGACAATATAAAAAGTCTTGCATACATCATTAATATTAATTATAATGAAATATTTTGACATAGTCTAAAAAGCAAATAATTTTTTCCAATTTTTTTTTTATTCTAGGTTACCAATTGCTCATAACAGCTGCTTTTGTCCCTCCATGCTTTGCTGACAAATAAAGAATATTTAGATTAACTATATTAAGTTTGAGGTTACTATAGAATTTAAGCTGCTTCAGCAGCATGGTTGCAGGAACACAAACTGTGCCATACAAATGCATAAATATTAGTTAGATGTAACACTGATCTTACTGGTGGTTTTGACCAAGAACCCTTTGGTTTTCCTGCACAAAAATAAGGAGTTATTTCTTGTGTATTTTGCACTATAACAAGTTTTTGAAATTGTGTAATACCGCACCCTGACTCATTGCTCTGTCACTGAAGCAGACCTGTGATTATGGTGCCTGGCCAGAGGTCCTTGGAGGATGCAGCCCTTGGCTTATTTGCTGGTATTCACAGAGTGCAGACATGGCTCCCAGGGGACACCCCCAAGGCTGTATGAGCCCTGACAGACCCACCCACCCAGGAGTCATTCCAGCTGTCCCTCTCAGGATGGCAGACCCCAAGGCAGCAGCACGGACACTCTCCAGCTCCCCATGGCCTTACTCCCACCTTGCCAAGCCCACCCAAAAGCACCATGAGCCCCACATGTGCTTTTGGCAAGGGTGACCAGTGTTCAGCCTTGCTCCTAAGTCCATGTCAGACCCCCCAAATCAGAAAAGCAAAACCATCTTCTGAAGACATGGACTTGCATAGGCCATGCAGCTTTTATTCATGCATCCCTAGAAATGGGATTTAGGAAGGAAGCGCTGCCAGGAGACAGTCGCTGGGGATCTGATTAGACAGACAGTGTTTAACCTAATCTCCTCTGCCACAGGCACATTCTGCTTCCTGTAATCAAATGTGATCACAGATGCAATTATTTAGGGGCATAATTCCACCAATTTAGACACCAAACTATTTCAGCTACAGGTGAAAAAAAAACAAATACTGAAAATAGCGGAATAACAGTGTGAGTGTTGTTATGACTGGAGGCTGAACTACTAGACAGCTAAAAGTCATATGAAGATATGAACTTAGCAGGTTATGAGGTAAAACTTCAAAAATCCCGATAATCTTCAAATATCTAAATAACAAGCATTTCTGAAAAGTTCGTCCCTTCTATCCTAGAGAATTACAGGGTTATTTTGAAGCCAAAGGATATCATTATCTGGTACTCCACATGTTTTGAGGGGAGCAAAACCACAGGGACTGTGTCTGTCTCTGTCTATAAGATTCAGAGAGGTTATATTCATTTCCTGCATCCCCAGAAACAAACTGACAGTGTGAAGATGAAAAATTTCGATTTGCAAGTTATGACAACATTAAGATAGGTAAACAAGCACAGCTTTCTGAGGGATTGGTAACATAGAAAATTAAAGTCTGTGGGTCCTGGGAAAGTAAAAATTCCAAGCAGGATTACTAATTACAGTGGTCTTAGCTCCATTCCTTACAGAGTTTTGTTTTACTCTTTAGATATGATAAGGCTTAACTACACATACAGATTCTGAAAATTCCTGCTCCAAAGAAGGGGTACTTCAAATGGGTAAGTCATGCAGAAAGGCAGGTGTGCAATTTGATGCCAAAATTCTGAAATAAAAAGAGGACTGAAACAACCTTGCTTGAACAACAGTCCCATTCCATCTTGCATCATAAATAGCTAAATTATTTTGTTCTTTCTTTTTTCCCCCCTGAAGTCCATGTAGCTTCAGAAATACTCATCACATTTTTATAAAGCTGTATAATGGTATTTTTAGAAGGACAAAATGAGTGATATTTATACTACCAAACACTGGAAACAGACAAAAATAGATGGAAAGGCAAGAGTAGCCATGCCTCTGCTTTGTTTCAGATCTGCTCAAAAGCCACAGTAGGCATTAACAACAGAAATAGTAACAGCTGTCTGAAAAGAACAATACTGAGAAGTGACTGCCTATAAAAGGGTGACTGTGAGAAGAAAGGGAAAGAAAATGTGTTTACCAAGAAAAACTAGCAAAAAGTGTTGTTTAGTTTTAATCTTTCTTCACTGTATTATCTACACATTACACTGATTAAATTGTTGGCACTCAATTTTACTGATTTATTTTATCTGCCTTCCAGCCCTTCTGTAGTTAATTTTCATATTATTTTGTATTCATGAGTTTCAATGAGAATGAAAAAGCTTGGATTAAGAACCAGAGTGTTTGAGAATAACACTTCTGTATACACAAAATGGACATTTGTCATTACTCTCATAGTTTTGCAGGTATGGTAGTTTTAATGATGATTTGAGTAACAAAAGAGGGGGAATCTCATTTAATTAAACTGTTAGTAAGATGTTATGAAGGTAATCCTTTTGCAGAAAAATTATTTATTTAATCATGGATTTATGCAATTCTGGGCCTTTTTGCTCCCATCATTAAGTAAAATGCGTTTCACAGATCCCTGTGACATATATAAAATATTCACTGATACAAAGCTTTTGGAATGATAGTACACTTTTAATAACTTCCACGGAATACAGTGACAGAGTTGTAATCCTTAAAAGGACCTCTAAACACCTAAATTCAATAAAATATAGAACAAATTCACTATTAACTTAAGTTGCAGGAGAATGTTTACAACAAAATGTGACAGGAGTCCCTGAGCACTAACACTTCTCTCTTTGGGAATATTTGTTAATACTACTAAAGGATAAAACCCAGCAAGGATGAAAGAGACAAGATACAAATGAATCTGAAGGTTATTGTTGTTTGCTTATATAAAAAATAAAATACACTGACTGATTTACTTTCTGAATAATAACTTTCTGCTAATGCAAAGAGAACATCTCTATAAGTATTAAATGCAGTACAACTGAATGTATGCTAAGCAAAGACTTGGAATATTTACTTTCATTTATAAAAGTCAATGACGATGTTGATTTTTCCCCTCAGTTTCCCAGCCCACACCTTCTACCCCTGAAGAGGTGTGCAGAATACCTATTTCAGTGCACTAGTTGCCATGTGTAGTTGCACTTGTAATTGAATTGTTGTCTCTGGATTGAGTTATTCACAGTATTTTTTAAAAAAGTGTTGTACCATTCCCTTCAAAAGCAAGTGTTATTATTTTTTGTTCTATAAGCTACTCTAGTTTTCCTTATTTGCTAAGCGCATGTCACTGGGACAGAAAACAGGTCAGGTACAGGGTACGTGACTGGAGCAGTACAAAGCCAACCCAGAGGCAGTGGCAGTCCCCAGAGGCAGCAGCCCCTCTCTCTGCACCTCTTTCGCTCAGAGCCTCTGCCACAGGGTTCAGGCATATTGAGAACAATGAGAAAGAGCACAACTACATTTTGATCTAGCTATTCTCAGCTGCAAGATATTGATGAAGGAATCATTACACCAGCTGTAACTGAGAGCAGTCTTCACACTGCTTAAGCCCAAGCAAACCCCATAGCACAAAGAATGGGCAAACACACTGTGCCATATCTTCGAAGCCAGATCTCCTCTTTTGAGCAGCTCTGGGAAAGACAAGATACAAGTAATTTCACAAAGAAATAATATTTGCATAAAAGTTTTTAAAGCATTGTATTCAGCTTGTTGCTAGAAACATGAAGCTCATTAACACCACTGTGATTTTTCCTGGTGAAGTCCCCAAAATATTTGGAGATGTGATGATATGAATGGAGTTGCACTTTGCAGCAAGATGCACTCTTTAGTTTGTCTTCTGAAGCTACACTGTCAAAATGTAACAAACATGACAAGTTTAGCTACCACAATCTGATGAAATGCAACCAAAATAGGATGGCATTAGCTTCTAAAGTTGTCATAAAAATTAAAACTCATCACAGCTTAACTCTTGACAGGATTTTGTATATTAAAAACAGTTATGAAACCAAATAAAAACTCATGTAGTTTGAATTTTACTTTTATGTGAGGGACTAGCACAAGACTATTTGTTGCTTCAGTCCCACTGAAGTTGCAATTTCGAATTGAACGTGATTCTGAGTTTCACACACTGTTAATCCTTATATATACAATTAGTCCCATTTAGGTATAAGAAAAAAAAAGGAAAAGGAATTAATTCACTGAATATTCTTTAATTTATATGAGGTAAAAGCTAAATGTGCAATGGCCATTACTGGCTTAAAAATAAAAAATAAAAAATAATACATTTGATTTTCATTTAAATGAAAGTACTCCATTTCTGCTGATATGTATTTTATACGTAACACTTTTTTCTCCTAATGTTTGTTCAATATATGAATTTTAAGTAGAGTATAAATTACTTCTTCTGAAAAAGAACATGCAGTTTGATCAAGGTGGAGTGAACAACCTCCCCAGGAAATCCATCATGAAGCATTTGATTTGCTAAAGGAAAATGAAATTTGCCGAGTAATTTTTAAAAAAAAATTTCCACTGGACTTCCAGTGGCTCAGTTTATAAAAGAGCTATAATTTGAGTGGCACTAGTACTCCACATGCTTTAAGAAATAAAGTTCTTGTAAGGAGAAATGAAAGAAAATCATCCTTGGATATAAAAATAACATCCGTTTGTTGGGTTAGGATCTTAGCTGGTATAGTGCCTCCAACTTTTTTCAATCATAGTCAAATAACCGCCAACCAAATAACCAGTCTGGAGTGTGAAAAAGCCATGCAAACATGACCCTGGCCAGCTTAACTCTGTTACAGACTTCTTACATGACTCTACCAGTAAAGTACTCCAAAACTGGAGATAGAAAATCTGAAGAAAAATCTGAGAGCAAATGCAGAGCAGGGCTGTGCCGTTCGCCTCTCCCGCAGCATGTGACACCCAGGATCTGCTGAGCTGCTGAGACAATGTAGGGCAATGCTGAGCTGGCTGCAAGCTCCACTAAGCACCACACCAGTCTCCCAGGACCCCAGCGGGGCGAGATGGATGCACACCACCCCGTGCACTTTCCTTCTTGACCCATCTGGGTATTCTGAGCTTGTCCTTGAACTGGTAACACACCAGAACATGACCGATGACTTCTGGCCAATTTGTCCAGGCCATGCTGGTGTTCAGCTGGACCAAAAAGAGCTTTTCCTGTGCCTCTTCTCTCCTCACACCCACAGAACGTTACTTTTGACCTCCAAGAGAGCTGCCTGAGTAGTTTTTATTTTCTGGAGACCTGTGTTTAAATGTAGAACTATGGCAGGAAAGGGGATAATGTGACAATCAATGAACTCCCTCTTGGTGCAAATCTTAGTGAATTTTTGTTTGCCACACAAATTCTCACCACAGTATAATGAATGTGGTATTTGCAACAAACAAGAAGACCAGCCATAGTGAAATACCAGCCATATCATACTGAGAAAGCAAACATATTGCAAAATATGTTTTATTAGCAGTAATGTTTTAATTTTAAATCATCTGCCTGGAACAATATTAAAAGGAAAGCTTTTGTATGCATAACTTCTGTGCTTGAAGAGAAGATAACTAGAATTTCATGTTGACACTAAAGAAAAAATAAAATATGATTTGCTCATCTTAATGTGGAAAAATAAACACTTCCCTGCAACTGCTGTCATAAATCCTTGAAAATCTATGAAATGATCTGACACCAAGAAGTGGTTTTCCTGCAAAATATTATAGATCCAGCAAAGTCAGCTTTTCTAACACTGTCACTTTCTTCCCCAAGTAATCCACAAGAAGTACCAGTCTGGGATAATAACAAAACCAGTGTGTTTCCATTTCCTGACATCAGAAATAAGAGCTGCTTCCATCAATTCTTGCTTATTCCTTATCTAGCATTGATCCTGGTATATAATATCCAGGATAGTTGATTTTCTTAGTTAATCTCGAATTTTATTTTTAAAATACCACACAACATTTTCAACACTCGGGTCTAAATATTAAAAAGACTTCACAACACTTAAAATATGATTTTACTGTAGTAAGACCAGAAACTGGAGACAATTGATAAAATGCGATCACAAATCATTGTATTGACTTATGCCTATTTCAACTGAAGTGTAAAAAAATCAAGAGGTTCCTGACATAGTTTTTTGCTGCAGCAGTGTCTTAATACCAGCTGTAGAGGAATGCAGGTTATTTTCATTATTTATTAAAAAGTCAGTTTTGTTCAAAGTTCTTTTTAATCACATATTTTAAAATAATTCTGAAATAAAGTCTATCGGTTGAAATGACGACTAACATCAGAATACGAGTTTCAGGAGACTAGATTATCACACATTATATCAAGTGGCAGCATAAGAGTAATATTCTTATATTAGTAATTATGACTGCACACTTTGATTCATCCCTTTGCATTCAGGAACATATCTTTTGGAAGAATGACAAGATAAGGAGCAGTCTATTATTTATTTATTTTTAAGCTGTATTAAGAGTTGAGGTGGAATCCTAAGACGGAATATCCTAAAGTTCTGCATTAGTTTTCCAAAGTCAAAGAACTGCCTACAAAATCTCTCTTTAAAGGGCTTTGCTCAATAGTCCTGTCAGAAACAACATTTCTAGATCTTGATACTGCTAGAAATTTGAAGCTTTTCTACACTGTGCTTGTGATACTGATTTAATCCTTCACATCATCCTGCCCCACCTCTAATCTTTGAGGCTCTGGTTCAGGTTCAAAGTAAATTGTCCAAATTTATCTCCATGTATCACAGAGAAGTAATACCCTTCTCTTTTTTGTCTTGGTCTACTTTTTCTCCTCAATGTCTTACATATATTTATTCCAGATTAAAAAAAAATAGCACGGATACACTCCAAATATTAAAAACTCCATCAAAGATACAGCGATGGATGAAGAACAGCTGGACATGGCTACAGTAACCACTTGCAGGATGGTTCTCACACCACTCTGCCCTTGAAAGAGCAGTTTAGGGTTATCTGCCAACCCACCAACCCATCACTATCCCTGATGCTGAACAGGATTTGGCACTTACAGAGCAATGAACACGCAATGACACAAACAATGCTGGTTAGGTTTTGTTGTTCTTGTTGGGTGGGGTTTTTTGGGGGGTTGCTGGTACCATTTGGTTTGAGTTTGGGATTTTGTTTTGTCAAAATACCGTATTACCTCCTAAAACTTCATTGCTTCCAGCTGCTTATTCCCCATCTGATTACAAAATTATTATCACTTGTTTATGACAATGTCCACAGCCTCCAATGTAATCTCAGAGTGCTGTGATTTCAAGTGGAAAATAAGCACCATAAATCCATGCTAATGTCACCTGTTACAAAACCAAAACAAGAGAAACGGAAAACAGAAACTGTCATATGTGAAACAGGAGTGTCAACATAAGAAAGCATATCAAAGTTTTCAGGAAATATTACTGTATTCTTCTTATAATAAAGATGTCAGTTCAGCACAGTAAGCTTTCAGCTGAGCACAATACTCTCAACACCGCTAAGTCACATTGCATAGCAGATGTTAAATGTAAAATCCATTAGGACCAATTAGATTCTACAGAAGAAAAAAAACTAGTAATAGCATGCACAGGCAATCTTGCATTACTCAACAGTACTGAGAGATACCGTGGACCACAAAAAAAAAGACATCAGCTAACAGAAGACATGTTACAGTGCTTGCAGCCACTGGAAGAAGCAAGCTCTCCTGTCTCCAGTTAGAAGCAACTTTTATGAAAGCCATAACCTACTGCGTATCAGCAGGTAATTAATTAATCTGTCATCCTCTATGGTAGTGTGAAACTAAGCAGCAGAAGAGTTTGAGCATCCTTCCCAAACTGCAGATGCATTTCATGTTACACTAACCTGACCCAAGTCATCCTCATGTACTAACGTGAGAATGTTAATAGCATGGGGCCAAAAAAAAAAAGTTTCTAGTACTCTCTGATAGATCCTTTTCACTACCATGTAGCAGTTTCCTCCTTTAACTGACCATTAAGAGACAGAGACAGGATTTGTAATGGACACGTGGAACAGATCTAAGAGCACTTTTCAGGACTAAGCCACCAATGCAAGGTACAGGCTAAATTCTGGCCATGTACTAACTGTGTAGACAAATAAATCTGTCACTGCATACACGATAGCTCGAACACCACTGGGGGCAAAGAACTTAATATTTCTTTTATAGGATTTACACATACTAAGAAAGAAAGTCTGTTTTTGTATTTTTCATGATATGTTGCCAAAGGCTGAAGCGTTATTTCCTGGTAAGCAGTTTCAAACAACCTCTGGTTCTTCAATCAGAATTAGTCTGCAACAACTCATCCATCCCTAGATATTAAGCAGTTCATAAATGAGTTAAATATATACAGTATCCCAGGCAAATCTGATCTTCCAGAATGTTTAAAAATATAAAGTAATTCCCATTTTTTTAGAAAAGTGATAATCATTTCAACTCAAAAAACCTACCAAAGTTTGAAAGATCCTAGAAACAGACCTGAAATATGTTTCATAAGCCTCAGATTAAACCTTTGTCTTTCTTTAGTAGCTCTTGGGGAGAAACTCATTCAGCTACTTATGACCTAAGAAAAGGGACAGAATGAGTATATTCTCATGTATGTTCCCAATCATTTTCCTATCTACCATTACTAGGAAATAGAATTGTCCACAGGCCTCAGGAGAAATGGTGAAAAAGAAGTTTATGTGACTGCTATGGACTTACAGACCAACACATAATACAGTTGCTGTCGGTTGCAGATGCTCATGCTGTGAATAACAAATGCAAATGCAGGTACAGCTTTTTCCAGTGGGATATAAAACTAGGTTTCTTCTTCACTAGCACCAAATTAAGTCTCAGGCACTGTCCAACACTGGAATAGGCTCCCTAAAGTCTTTTGTCTTGATATTTTTTTTGCCTGTAAAACACAGTCCAGGGCTGGACGTGAGATCTCTTTAAATCAGCAACTTCCTATCTAAAACTGCTTCCTTTTTGGGGTTCATGAGGACATCTGGCAAGGAATACATTGAAAAACACCTGCTCTTTTCTTTGTGTATTAAGCTCTGCTTGCGGGCAAGGAAGGAACACAGCCCTGGCTAATGCTGTTGGAGAGCCTACAGCCAGTAGCCCTGATCCCTCTTCCCACTGCTGGTGCAGAGCACTAAGGCTTCCAAGGCTTGCTCTCCCTTTGCTGGATTCTTGTGCAGTTGTCAGGCAAGGCAACAACATACACACAATCCATCCAGGGCATATTATAATTATTATTATAATAAACTGTTGTTTTATCAACTGTCTCCATCAATTGGACATCTAGTCAAACTAAAAAAAAGACAACAAAAAACCTAAAGCATTTACTTCAGGCACTGTTTCACATGTTTAGCTTCCCATTTTGGTGATTTTCTTAAGTGTTGTTTCCATCCTGCTATATTTCAGAAAAATTTATCAGATCATACAACAATGTATAAAGTCCTTATACAAAAAGTTTTCTAAATACATAACAAGCAACCAAAATTATAATATGCTCAACATCTTTTCAGCCTACTTTTATCTTAGCCATTTTTTTGCATTCAGAAGTAAAACAAAACAAAACCCCACCCAAAAAATTAAGCAAAACCGTAAATTTTCAGTTAACTGTATCAATTTAAGTAATCAACTAACTATTTTACTTTTCACAACATCAGAAACTTGAAGACTAAAAACCAAAACAAAAATCATGACGTACAACATCCAGTTCATCTCTGGCATTGCTCCACATAAATCAGTCGTATTACACTGGAGCTTACTTTGGAACACTGATGTGAATTAGAGGACTGTTCTATACAGCAACCTCACCGTAACATACGCACAAAAAAATAACCAAAACATTATGAGCATAGCAAATGCACAGAAAAATTTATGCACCTTCAAATCTATTTCTAAGCAAACAGTACATACTATTTCAAAAAGGAATTTTTACTATTTAGAAAATAATTATGCCAAATTTTCTGAGAAAGAAGGTTTAATAATTATGTAAAATACTTGATAGAATTCCACCCAGGAGAATGGGCGAAGCTCCTCTAGAGCTCAGTTTTCACATATCCTATTGAAATATGACCAGTGATATGCAATGAATCTTCAAAAACTGTTTTAATCCAGTTTCAAAATTGATCTGAGTACTCAGGTCTGCTCAGCAAAGGGTAGTCACCACCTATACAATATACAACAATGTAAACTAATGAATTTCTCCTCCCAGCAGAAAACCATTCACCTTTCCCTCCTCTATTAAATACTGTGCCTAAGTTCAGTTTTGCAGGGCAAACAGGTTGCTTCTGTTCAGCTGCCTTACTAGTGAAGTTAGAGGCTGCATCTCCCACCTCACCACAGAGGCAGGCAGATGCTCTGCCAATTCATCCCTTCTTTGCTCAGGGAGCGTGAGACCACACAGAGGCAGGAGAAGAAAGAAGTGAATGCAGAACACCTCTCTCTTCCCGCCGGCTCGCTCGACTCTCAAACATATCTGAAATGTTTAAAGCTGCCTCAGCCTTTCAAAGACAAATCTCTGCCAGGGGATGGTGTTCTCCATCCAGCTGCGGTTTCATGACCCGAGCCCGCTGCTCAGCCAGTGCCCTACATAGCACTACACACTTTGCCTGATGGAAACTCATTCGTCATCGCTCGGTTTTCCCATCTGCGAGTGACCCGAAACCTTTAAGGCTACCCACAGCCAACCAGCGAAGTTGCTTAGGAGCTGTGTACTAGCTATGGAATAGTTTATTTTCGCTTTTCCAATTTTCGTCCACCTTGGAGCCAGACTCTTTCTTGTTCCTTGGGAAGTTGGCTGTGCCCTCGCTGCCCCTTCCCTCACGGGGACCGTGCCCAGGCGCAGTGCGCTCACTTGAAGAAAACGCAGCAATAAAATATTAAAACCCTTCCCTGCTCGGGGATCTCTGCGCCGCCTCGCTGGCGGGGAGCACCGCAACCCTCCGCGCCGGAGCCGGAGCCGCGCCTGCCCCGCGCCGCGCACCGCGCCCGCCCAGCGGGGCAGGGACGCCCTCCCGGGACCGTAGCCCCCCGATCCGTAACCAGCGACACTTCCCCCGGGACACCCCGACACGTGGGGGCTGGCTCTCCCCTCGGCACTGAAAGGCGGGAGCAGCCCAGGCTGCCCCGCGGGGTGTATGGGGGGAAATGCTCCCACGCCGCTCTCTGGACGGGGCATTTTAAGCAGTCCTGTCCCGCCCCCACAACGCAAAAAATGAAATTTGAACTATGGCGGTGACAGAGCGGAGTGAGGGGAAAGAGGGCAGCCCCCACCTCTCTCCAGCTACATGTTGCTTTGGGACAGCAAGGGCTGTGGGGGTGCAGCTGTACTTTAAGGGCACACCGCTACGCACCCGCCGGGGACGGGGACACCGGGAGGGGGAGGACACCGGGGCGCGGGCAGTACTTACTGAAGAAGATGTACTCGGTGTAGCTGCTCCAGATCTTGTCGTCCCTGTACTGG
This sequence comes from Falcunculus frontatus, assembly GCA_013398115.1. Classification (NCBI taxonomy): domain Eukaryota; kingdom Metazoa; phylum Chordata; class Aves; order Passeriformes; genus Falcunculus; species Falcunculus frontatus. The sequence continues at coordinate 2,096,605 of VZRV01009655.1, forward strand.
TTGATGAAGGCGGCGGTGCCGGTGGAGTTGCAAGCCACCATGTGGAAGCCCGCCTCGGAGAGCCGGTCGAAGGCTTGTTCCAGGTAGGTGAATTTGAGGTAGAAGCGGGAGGTGTACTTCTCGGGGGGCCGGTCGGGGTCACGGCTCTCGTTGAGGGTCTCTCCGAAGACCTCCTTGGCCAGGGCGATCCTACCGCACACCATGATGCGGGCGACGCGGCGGAACTTGGCGTCCGCCTGGTTGTCCCGCACCGTGGTGTAGGAGCCGCGGTAGCCCACGGTGAGGAAGCCCGAGCGCTTGTCCAGCGCTGCCCGCTGAAGCCGGTCGCTGCTGCCCTGCGAGTTGCTATCCTCCAGGTCGCTCTGGCAGCCCTCGTCGTTGAGCGAGCTCTGCTTGGTGACCTTGGGCGACAGCAGCTTCACGAGGTCGCCCAGCTGGAAGTACTCGGCCTCCCGCAGGAGCCGTTCCTTCTCGGGGAAGTGCTCGGGCAACGCCAGCTGCTTGTCCCGCAGGTAATCCAGCACGTACCTGAAGAGGAAGCCGTCGCGGTCGATGAAGAAGCGCGCCCGGCTGTCCCTGGGCAGCTGCCGGGCCGCTGCCGGGCCGCCCCGGCACGGGGAGAACATGGTGGCCAGCGTGCTGTCCGGGACGCTGAGCAGCGTGGAGTGCCTCGTCACGTACACCTGGCCCCCCACATTCAGCTCCACCACCTCGGGGAACGGCGAGCCCGACGGCCCCGATACCATGTCGCTGATGGGCAGGATGCTGCCGCCCGCCTCCTTCAAAGCCATGGCTGCGAGCGGGCGGCCGCGAAGGAGGGTCTCCCTCCTAAAAAAGCCGGCCTCCCTTCACCCCTCCTTCCCTCCCCTCCCCTCCACCAACACCTCCCTTCCTCCTCCTCCTCCTCCTCCTCCTGCTGT
>VZRV01009655.1:2100604-2384295 GCA_013398115.1 Falcunculus frontatus
AAAAGAAAAGAAAAGAAAAGAAAAGAAAAGAAAAGAAAAGAAAAGAAAAGAAAAGAAAAGAAAAGAAAAGAAAAAAAAAAGCAGGTGAAAATCTGTCATGGTCTGTTTCCTGATCTGTTAGGAGTATTTTGAGATAGGGCTGAAGAACTCACATTAGTTGGAGATTCCCTTAGGTAGGCACACTGGTGCAAGCAGCAGGCAGCAACAACAACAATCCTTTTGGAAGTAGCCTGGAGTGGCACAGTCTAGACGAGTTCCTCGGATAAAAAACTTCTTTTCACTGTAGTCCTTCCTGCCCTGGAGTCAGTTGGTGTGCTGGTTGGACTAGTCTGCATGATTAATCTCAACTTACCTGAGATGATCATGCTGAGAGAGGGGGAAACAATGGAGAAAAGGGTCAGGAGGATCATCCAGACCACATCATGTAGATCACCCAGGTCGTTCTAATGAAACCTACATGTAGATAAAAGTATGCATTTACTGCTGCTCAGACAGTTCTGAAATGGAAATTAGGAATTAATAAAATTCGTAATAAAATCAGGAATTAATACATTTACTTGGCTTATTGCTCAGTCAGGTTTTGAACTGATTTACCCAGTTAAAGATAACTTTTTTACATATAAAAAATGCTACAGTGATCTCTTGTGAAACTGTATTTAGTAAAATCGTTAAATAAAACATTAGCATTTCTGAGAAGGAGAGAGGTGAACATTTTCTTCACAAGAGACTTGTTTTAAAGACACACTTGAATATGATTTAAAAAAAAAAAGAAAAATCATTCACGAATACAATACAAGGTGATTGGATAACATGAAATGAAGGATACATTACCGCTTTTCAAATTAAATTGTTAAAAAAACCATTACTCTATGAAAATGAACAACTAAGTAGAAGATAATGTGTAGTTAAAGAACAAATACTCCCTTAGAGAGAGAATTATAAAAAAATCTTGCCGTCCCAGGAAGTGAATAAATTAGGTGAACTTTTTTAATAAGGAGAAAATTCTTCTGGTAGGCTCCTGCTGAAGTCAAAGGGACTTGGTCCTTTGTCCTGAGTTTCAGGATCAGGCGGGAAGAGTAGTTCATCATGCAAAAGAAGTTCCAGATGATTACTATGAGCAGGTCTGCAGTAATTACAGAAATCACCTAATAAGCATTTAAGATCATTATGTTTTCTTTCAAACAGTCATCAGTGCAAAAAATTATATTAAAATTGTAGACAAGAGTGTGACAAACGGCCAGCAGAATCATATTTCCAACACTGCTGTACTCTGGCTCAGTAAGCCTGGAAGTCTTGGCCACTTTCACAATTCCTTCTTTCCTTTTGGTTGTCATTTCTGTAGTTTTCACGGTTATTAATATTTTCCTGTTAAGAATTCTTAGATCTAACTTGTTCCTTTACATCTTATTCTCTGTTGGCAACAAAGCATCATTCCAAAGTACTGATTTTTCTAAAGAAAAATTTTCTAAAGAAAATCAGCTTGAGCTTGTCCATTTTCTGCCCACCTACCAGTCAACACTTCAAAATATATGTTACATTTGTTCCTTATTAGCTCATTCGGCACATTTTCCTTCCAGCCATAAGATTCATCCTTTTTAAACCTTAGATGTATTTATGTGTAACATTTCATTTTTCCGAAATGATTTGAATTCTGTCCTACAGGAATTTAGAAATGTTTGTATTTATACAGCTAATTCTCAGAGTTAAACAGAAGCATTCATATGCGTAAATGTGCTGGGGGAGTTTGTACATTTAGGACCTAAACAGCATTGCATACATTAAGGTTAGGACTATAGATTATTTAGGTGCAGTACTGGGACTTAAATCAGAAGAAATTAGCCTGATTCTGGGAATTTAGGAACTTTCTTTACAGTACATAGTATTTCATACTAGTTTAAGTTGCATTTGAAATACAGCAAGTAGTTTTTAAGGTTTTAAAAATTGTTCATTCTCATGGGAAAAAAAAGGCCCAGTGAGAAGTTTTGATAGCCAGGTTAATCAAGAAAGAATTTAGCAACTTTTGCTTCCCAAGGACTGGAATTTTCAGTCACTAATAGGTAATGTATCTGTTTTCTGACAGTATTTACGGAGATTACCACTGTGAAGTCAGCTCTGTCATACTGTGGCTGAAGTGATTTGTTTGAATTATTCATGACAACAGCTGCATTAGCTTCACCTGACAAGTTCTTTGGGTCCAGAGTCATTTTTCACTTGCGAAAGTTAAAATGATGCCTGTGCTTTCATACTGTAGCAGTTTGGAGTATTCCCTACACTGTGCTAACAATACCAAAGTGAAACCAAAAGAAACAACCCCAGGAATTATAAACAAGTCTAGCTTTGTTAGAATATTTCAATTGTATTTTTTTACCCCAACATACTTGAGAATAATTTGATTATTTATATTATTGGATTTATTCCATGCAAAGTGCACAATTTCTTTTTCATCATTAAGATTAGCTCTCAGAATTAGCATTCCAAAAGTACTTAGTTCGTAGTTCCTTTTCAGAGGAGAAATGTGTCTTCTATGTAAATTTACACTAGCTTAAATCTGACTAAATTCTACCTTCATTGTGTCAAACTCTACATTTAACATATTCTGCCTATAAACACCCCCATAGCAAGAATCTGTTCACTTGCTGTTAATTAGGCCTAATAGCCTGAACAGTTATGCAAGTGTATTCCAAGTATGACAATGACATTTTTCTCACTTTTCTCAGTGTAGGCTGTATTTAGCATTTGAATGCACTATTTTTTTCTTTCTTCATTCATTTATCTTTTTTAAAAAAACATTTTTTAAATGTTGATCAATGTGAAGTCATTTCCATAGAAGTACTGCTTATTGATGTTCTGCTCAGCTGCTCATTTTTTTCTTATTCTCAAGCAGCAATTTACCAGAGCCTACTAAAATGAACAGCTTGACAGAACAAACATATATATATGGCATCATACGGTTTCCTTAGAGTGAGGTTAGGCTATATTTCATTAATACTTGGCTCCTCAATATTAAGACATATAATATGGTCACTTGCTATAGCAACAGTTTTCATGCAATTACACACCTTTTTGCTGCCATCAGAACAGGGAATCTCTCACTGACACTTCTTTGTGAACCTAAGCTGAATGAAATACAGAAACTTCAGGTACTGATAGGACGTCGGTGTAGTGGTACACAATTGTGCTAGAACAGCTACAGTCTGACTGTGACTGTTATGTGAATAAAGATTTTTATTTTCCTGTATTTGGATAGAGTCTACACAATCACAGCTCCTTTTGGTTTCAGCTTGTGTTTGCAGTGTTCAGGAGTTCTGACAAGTAGGCACTTAGTGTCTGAGTGGGTATGTATCTGCAGTCTAGCACACAGAAATGAATGCAGAGTGTTTATTTCAGGAACTCCCTACAGTAGTGCAAATTATGGCTTCTCTAAACTCAGTATAGATTTTTCCTGTTTGCTCTAGGTTATCTAATTTTGGAAAAGATGATCATAACAATCTTTTCCTCCTTCATTAAGGGGGAAAATTTCAAAGAAAATATAATACACAATGCTTTTCCAGCATTAGATTATGCTTGAGTTCCTAAATGCACAAAACCAAGAAAAGTCATTATTCTGGTAATATCCTAACTTGCCATATTGTATGTCAATGTTCCTGTTGGCTAAGTGAAAACGGAAGAAAACATGTCAGGCATGGCTCTGATTCTGCAAAACACTTTAGGCCAGATTTATAACAGAATATTCAAAAACCTATCCTGTGATGCCCAAAAGATAGGCTGGAAATAAATCCCCATAGACCGATGTCTATAGAGCAGGTATTTGTTTATTGCAGCGCCGGTGGTGAGGGGGATTTCTCCTCCTAACTCGCCCGCCTTTGTCAAGTGCGGTGATTTATTTATACAGTAAAAATTTGCTTAATGTTGCTCTGTCATTACAGCATCATCACATACGCGCTGGAACTAATTTACATAGCATGATCTCATGGTTATTAGATAATTCTTTGCACTGCGCATGCACTTCCCCAATTCGGGGGTCTTTGGGGGTCTTTGATGAAGGCTTCTAAAGTCTTCTTCACACTTGAACTTTTCAACTTTGTCTTCGAGGCATGCGCAGTTGTGATGGCCTTTAGTCTATCTGGTCTTAACCAGTCTAAATTCTTGGTCTTGTGGATAATTGGCTTGGCTTGCCAATTTCTCATTAGTACTACACTTACTTATCTCTAAAGTACACCTGGTAAGTTTTTTATCTCTTTTCTTTTTCTCTATTCTGCGTATAAGTAACTAGTTAACTATATACTAGCTATTACATTGTATAAGAAGTTATTCATATTAGATTATATGGATATTAAAAGTTATGATTCAGATTATAAGCATCAAGTTATAGGTATAGAAACTATGATTTAGGTTATAAGCATCAGGTTATAGGTATCAGGTTATATTAATATTCTTCAAGTTATATTGAGAAAAGTAATGATTTGGGTTATATTAATATTAAGGTTACATAGATATCTTATGACTCAAGCTGTATAAGCCCTTTGTTGTTGTGATCTGAGTTATATAGACATCGCCCGATTCACAAAATTTAATATGGCTGAAGGTTTACCTGCCTAAACAGGAGGTACTACTTTGGCACTGGACATATAAATATTTTTGCAATATCTTAAGAGCCCTATTGTTTGTGATGAGGGTACTGATTAATGTAAAAGTATTCATATGCAGTGCAGGATCAGAGATTATACTAAGTCTTTGCTTCTGTGTCAGTTATACTGCTGTTTCTTTAGTATAAAATAATACTTCTATAAAGCGTGAAACAATAATTCATAATGCTTTAGAGCTTACTGTCTACTCATGTCATTTGCAAGAGACAAAATAGCATAATGAAATACGATTATTTGTTTGTAATTTCCATATATTTTTATTCTTTCTTTGTGTACTTGATATTTTCTTCCTGATATTCCCTTGTAAAACCAAATCAGAATACAAAGATAGAATTTCTTTGTCATGCAGGGGGCTGCATTCACAAAAGAAAACTGCAGAAGGTGTTATAATGATAAATTAATGATAGCTTTAAAAGAAAAAAAATATGTAAGTGACAAAGCTCCAAAGAATAGCACAGTAAATTAACACATGAGAATGAAAAAGTCGGCAGTACTAATAACAATGTGCATTTGATTTTGCAGCCAACCAAATTGTTATCACTATCGAAATTATATTAAGCCATAAGGAAAAAAAAATAAAGTAAAATTCATAGTGATGGCTGCCTAAAAGGATTTAAAGGTGTCTGGCTCTCATACTTTCAAAGACAATAAAATAAAGTCAGGAAAATAGACAAAAACCAGACACATACCACAGTTAAAGATATTTTTATTCAAATTCTGTACCTCATTATTTTCCCTTACTGTCATGCTGATAGTTTGTAACTGTTCTATGTTGTAATTGGCAGACTTTTTTAAAGATATATCTTAAAAGGAAAGAAGTCAAACGTATAGAAGCTTGGCATACTTGGTCTCACAAAATGAAAGCTGAGAGGAGTACAATTACTGTACATGACTACTGTATGAGTTTTGAAATCCTGAACGGCCTGGCTGGTCCAAGGCCAAATAAGTTGAAACTGATCCCAGATACATTTATGCTGGAGACAGGAAGGAGGTCAGTTTCAGAAGAGGGGGTTTCTGACCCTCATGCTTTTTTGCTAGAGTCAAAAGGACAAAAAGAAAAACTGGAACCAAACAACAGCCTCAATAAAACACCCCTTATTTGTTTCAAGATGTTTCTAGGAAATAATGAAATAATGTATTTGATCTGTAAGTCCTGTCTCATATTCCTGGTTTCTCCATTTGAACTAGAGCACCATATGTGAATACAGAACTACAGTGTTCCTGGCACAGCTGAGTTTCTGATCACTGGCACTGGTTCTCTTGGCACCTGCTGCAAAGGAAAGGGCATTGGGAAGTTTTCTGAAGGGCATCAGGGATGACAGAGGTGCTGGAAGGACCAGCCTGGGGGAATGCTGTCCTGGATGTAAGAGCAAGGAAGAACTGTCAGGGCTGGAACAGTGACTAAGACGCATCGTTGTAGTGATGGGTCTCTAGCCTTACTTTTATCACTGAGATACATATAGAAACTTTTCTTGTTGCCCTTGATGTCCCTGGTCACATATAATCCTGTCAGGGCATTATCTTTCCTAACCTCATCACTGGCTGGTAGGAAAGTCTCTCTGTATCCCTCCAAGGCTACCTTTTCTTGCTTCCAGCCGTGGCTTGTGCAGCTATCTTGGCCCAGGAGGCCTGTAGCCGACTCCCACTATAAAGTCACCTGTCCCTGCCCTTTATTTCATCCTCACCCATAAGCTTTTGTCTGGCTCCTCATCCACCCCCAGGTGAAGCTCCATGCACTCCAGCTGGTTATTGACAGAGAGTGTGACATCTTGCTGTGCAAGATCATTGAGCTTATCCTCCTGGAAACTGTGCTAAGGTACTTGCAAAATAGTGAGGTGATTTGTCACAGCCAACATGGGCAAAAGGGCAAATTGTTCCTGACAAATCTGATGGCCTCCTACAACAGGGTAACATTGTTGGCAGATAAGGAAAGAGCAACTGGCATCGTCTGCCTGGACTTGTGCAAAGCATTTGACACTGTCCTGTATGACATTCCTGTCTTTAAACTGGAGATGTATGGATTTGACGGATGGACCACTTGACTTACTAGGAATTGGTTGGATGGCCGTGCTCAAGGAGTTGTGGTAAAAGGCTCAAAGTCCAAGTGGAAACCAGTGATGTGTGTTGCCCCTCAGGAATAAGCATTGGGACGAGCACTGCCTAACATCTTTGCTGGAGACATGGACAGTGGAATTGAGTTCACCCTCAGAAAGTCTGCTGACAGCACCAAGGTTCACACGCTGGAGGGAAGGGACCTTGACAGACTTATGAGGAACTGGATGATCTTTAACATCTCTTCCAGCCCAAACAATTCTACGTGATTCAACTTCCCTGTCTCTTGTGAGACTCTTTCAACAGCTGCTGACCCCTTCTGATTTAATATATTGAATGGGGAGGAAAGACTTTTAGAAATTATCTGAGTGCATCAGTAACTCAATTTTTTGAGTATTGTAGTGTTAAAAGAACATCTTCTAGTCAGCTGACCCTATTAAAATAATCTTACCTTAATCTTACCTTAATGTGGCCTCTAATAAATATGTACATAGAGAGCATGAAAACAGAAAGAGTAAATGTTAACAAGGGTTTGGGTGGGTTTTTTGTGATGGAAATGTGCTATATGACAGATTAATAGGGAATTTGTAGACATTGATACACGATAATGTAAGCTCAGTAATAAAAGGATGTTAAAATGAATATATAATAATGGAAAGATGTTTAACCAAGTAGATAGGAGGCTGAAAGAGCTAGTCAGGAGAGAAGTAGAATATTATAGGCACAACTTAAATCTGGCTTGAAGATTACATCAACTGGGCTATTAAAAATAACAGACACAAATTAGACGAAAACAGCAGAAATGTGAAATGAAAAGTCTGTGAAATGGGAAACGTGTGCCTTCCTTATGAGCAGCAGCCATCAGGAATGAGACTGCTTCGTCCCTTTTTACTTTGGGGCAAAGGAGAAGGGTGAAAAAATTTTGTAATACCAACTTAAATGAGCCAGAAAATTCAATGTGGAAAGGTGTGGATTTTCCTTCCAGCTGGTCCAATCCACGCTATGAGAAAAGGCAGAGGAGTCAAAACATTCCCTTATGCATGTTCTCCCATGGCTGGTTTTCATGCAGTCATTGACTTGCTTGTTACTTGAGTGAAAAACAAGTGTGACCTGGTCATTCCTAAGGCTGCAGTGTCATTCAGTGTTGAATCTGAATTGGTCTCAGAGAATAAACTAGTTACACCAGTACGCTGTATTTTGCCTTCTTCCAAAACAAGAGCTCAAGTGTGAAATGACTAAGTAAATTAAAAGGCATATGGAAAGGTCAAGAGAGCTGTAGGAGTAATGAGAGATTTTCTTAACCTAGTCATAGATTTGAGAGACTCGAGTGGAAGAAATGAAGCTAGTGGTATATATGTGGAGATAAAACACAGCCACTATTTTTCTACATCATAAGTTTCAAAATACTTTAACACAAATACTGCTGAGAGTGACAAATCCCACAAATATGGAGAAAGGAAGCATGGAAGATGTCAAGCATAAAAGTGAAATTAAAAGAAAAAACTGAGGTGAAACCAAGATGAATCCTATTAAGTGTCAAACCAATGTGTTTAGGGAACTAATAATTAAAATCCAATGGCTTGAGGTACTAGGGAAGACCACAATTGAAAAGATGTTTCAATTATTTAACATACTAAAGGTACTTAGTGCTTCAAGCAGGTAATAAATGTAATATAAATAGCAGCACTAATAAAGCATTAACACAGAATTAAGAACATGGCCGACTAATTTTGGATTTGACTAATACACATTGTCTTAACATTGGTTCCAGTTTTATGAAGCGCACTTTGTGTTATAAATCATGAAACATAGGTGTGGCTCATTTGTCCATCTGCTGGAAACTGGGATTTGAAGGATAATATTTCTGAAGCCTTACTTTCTTTAAAATACTTACTTACTTTATTTATTTATTTATTTATTAATTTTATATGTTGCAAATGCATCTTAGACTTGTCATTGACAGTCTGTGTTCTGTCAGCTCCTGGGATCAACACAGCAAAATTACTGTTATGAGGCTGAGGTTTACTAAATATTAGGACATAACCCCTTGCAGGTGATTCTAATCAAAAGAAGTTGATATCACCACCTTAGCTAAATATAAGACCTGTGCTAATGAAAAGAGCTTGAAACCACCACCTTAGCTGAATATAAGATCTATCTTCCTCACAACAGTCACTTACTTTTATAATCTCAGCGCTTTTCATAAGGAAAAATTATCAAGTAAGGCCCTCCGTTCTGTTGCAGTAATTGAATTGGAGATGGAAGCAGGAAAAAACCAGTACAATTTTGTGGATTATTTTTTCAGACTGTGACCTCCATGAATAGTGACCTACATGAGTACTTACATGCTTTTTCTTGGTTTGATTTGTATCTGCCTAGCTGATGACAGGTTTTGCCGGCACGCACAAGAGCAACATCACCTTTCCAAAGTGAAACATATCTTATTTCTAAGTTGTATGATAGAAAAAGGGAATTTTTCTAAGGCACAATATGGTAAAGGAGCATATTCTAACTATTTAATCCAGACAGTCTGCCTTGCATGTAAATCATAGGAGAATTTGGCTTGTAGGACCATGTTTATCTCTGGGAGAAAACGCAAATTTTCATGAGTAATGTCAAACAAGCAATGAGTGGCACCAAACTTTGCATGTGTGGAGGGCGTGTTCTCAGCCAGTTTTCTCATCTTTTAGGCATTGTGTTGTAACATATAATTAGATTTCTACTACATAAGTCATCATAGAGGCTGGTTTCGTATGAGGCAAAGAGGCTGGCTGCCATCCAAGAATTTTTACTGCATTAAAAGAAAATTTGATGATAATGCTAAATTCATATTATCTGTAGTTGAGAGTGTCCTACCTAGGGGCACATAACACTGCATTTTAGCAATTATATCCAAACAGTCGACACCTTTAAACTCTTTTACTTGGAAAGGGGTAGAAACAAAGTACCTTTTTTCTTCTGGAAAGCTTTTCAGTTTAGTTTTCTTATGGTTATATTTAGTGTTACCGATATTGGTTCAGTGATGATAATGGGCTCAGGAGACATACAACTGAATAGACATTAGGCAGAGTCTACTGTTGAGGAGAGGTAATAAATTATGTGTTGGACCAGATGTATTCCTAACAGAGCAGTACGCCAATATATTTTCATACTGATGGGTAGTAAAACTTCCTAAATAGTTGATTGAGACTACCTGATCATTGGGAGGCATATTTCTAGGGAAGAAAGTGATTGCTTCCAATAGCATGGAAGTCACCTTGGAAGAAAGCACCTTTGTATTCCACTGATCTATACGAATAACTGCATAGAAACAGAAAAGGAGAATGCAGCAAATTAGATCAAGAGAAAAGAAATGTATATCTTAGAAACTTAAAAAGCAAAGAAATTGAGTGAAAACCTAGCTTTAACAAAATCAGCTGCAAAACTCTCATTTACCCTGATGAGATTTTGCCTGAGAAATGTAGAGGTTATCTCAACTAGAACTCTAATTTAAAAGAAAATAAATCTAACTAGACAAATTTTTTGTTATTTCAATGCAGAACAATAATCTTAAGTCTCTACCCTGATATGAAATAACTTGCTTTCCCATGCTCAGCCTTTTCTAGACCAGTGCTGGCTTGAGGGGATTTGTTACACTTGGATGAAATATGTGAGACAAAAAGCTCAATGAATCATGCAAAAGAGCAGTGAAAGTGCTAAGAGGTGCAGAGGGAAAGATTGCCTGTTAGAGAATTAAATAGAAAGGAAAGTGGAAAGAAATAATTTTTTTAACACGTAAAAATATCACCTGAAACAAAAACCTCCAGTTCTACAAAAATGTACTCCAGAGATTTTAGCAAAAACTAGTTTTAAGTATAGTTTTTTCATGACTTTTTTTTTAAAATGGAGGTTTATATCTGGTCTCTAGCTATTAGTGATTAAATCTTCCCATATTAAGAAGCAGTATTGGACCTGTCTACTCATTAAATCTCACTTAAACCTTCCGAATTAGGTGTGAGACAATAAAATGCTGTGCATTTTTGTGAATAAGGCCACAGAGCACATTTTCCAGTTTTTATAATGAGATTGAAATACAAGCAATTTTTTTCTTCAAATGAGCAGTGAAATGCTTTCTCCATGGGTCAACAATGTCCCATTGTTTTGTTATCACCTGCATGCTTTAGGCAAATATTTAATTTCGTATTCAATTGCTATACTGCATAGACTCATTATACAGAGAGTTGTCTGAGGTTACATTTATATTCAAATGTCAAGTTATGATTCATATTTTAAAAGATCATTTGATAAGGCTAAATAGCCTGATTAGAAATATATCATTATGGTACATTATGTCAACCAAGCCTTTATGAGGCAACATTGAGACTGCCTTTAGTGTTTATCTTCATTGACATCCAGAAACAGAGACTGAAGCCAAGCATGATCATCTGGAGAATGGAAATTTGAGGAGTTGTTCTCATTTATACTAAACACGCCCAGCTGGGTGCACAGCTGCTGACTAAGGAGCCAAAGCTCTAGCTTCCTGCTACCTTGGAGGGTCTAATTACAAAACCCAACTAGACTGGCTTTCAGAACTACAAATACAGGGTAAGGCTTAATTTAAGCATGCTCTGGAATACTGACAAGGTAAGACATCTAAAACAACTTCATGTCACTAAGAAGTGAGGATATTTTATACAGATCCAAAGGGCTATTAAATGAAAATAAAGTACTATACTTCCTGGGGTACTTGACTTCAAAGTCCTAACTGACCCAGTTTGCCTGATCTCCTTTTACAATACCATTTGGAAAAAATATAAAAATAAAAAATAAGAAAAAGCACACCAAGCCAATCCACAGGTTCTTCTTCAAAGTGGAAGTACAACACATAAACAGAAAAATTGCCATTTTCAGTCCAACTTATTTAGAACATCTCATTAATTGAAGATCTAGAAGATCAGCTAGAAAAATACAATATATCGGTCCATCTTCCTTATTCTTGCTATATAATGGTGAACTAGGAAGAACAACTGTCTTCATTATATTTAGATATTATTGCTATTTCACCACAATTTCCTGCATTTTGGAAGATGTTTGAGATAGTACAGGAAAAAGATTTCATAAAAATTAAAAACTGAATTTAATTAGTGTCTAGTGCGTTGCCAACAATCATGGACCAGCCATTCCAGTGGGAGGAGCCCTACTATAGAAGTCTGCCAAAGGTTTCTTTTGCTTTGTGTGCATCACGGTATTTTGACATGGGGCTTAATATCTGGCAATAAATCTGTGTTTTAGATAAAATTCGTCTTCCAGGTTTACTGATTAATTCATTTCATGTTTCCGCTTTCTGAACATTTCTCCTTTTTTTTTTTAAATTTTTCCTAGTGTAGAATACCGTTTTCCATGAACACTTAAAAATGAATAGTTCAATTATTGTACAGATGTTGTATTGTAAAAAAGAGTGGGCAAACCAATTAGAATCCGAATATGTCACTTATAGATAATAATATGAACTGCATATATTTTGTCCAAAGAGCAGATCCTCCATTCATTCTTAACATATTGGTAAATATCAATTTGTCAATCAAGTTCAAATATAAAATTCATCGATCAGGTGATGAATGAATGCTGTAAGATAGTAACACAACAAACCTTCACACAGAGGGTGTGTGAAATAATGTGCAAGAAGATCCTTTCCGTGTTTCCTCTGGTATCGGCCTTACCTGTTCTCCCATTCTGCAACTTTGCTGTCACTCCCTGTCTTCTCCCTTACTGTCTTCTCTTCTTTAAGTTTTAGGGACCTCCCACTTTTCTATGGAAGTGCCAGGAGACATTCTTTAGAAGCAGGAGGAAAATGCTTTGTCTTGCTTCTTTGCTTAAAAAATTGGAGCAAGTTGTAAGAAGAGCAAATCCTGGCTCTGTCTCTGGAGCAAATCTCTCTGTCTCCCCACTTCCTTTTGTACCCACATAGAAAGGACAATTGTCCCAGGAGAAGAAAATAAGTTTCTATTTTCTTAGCACAGACTGATAACTTCATGACCTATGCTCAGGAAGTCTGAAAAGCCAAAAGCCTTTTCAGATACCTTTTATTGCTCTTTGGGATTAGTTTGTCTGGTATTTCACCAAAGAGTGAGGCATGAAAAATTTCATGGAAGGAGTGGGGAGTTTTCTTCTTTCTTTGTCCCTTGGAGCATTTTGATCACTAATGAGTTCTTTGACTTCAACAGCCAGATGGTTCACCTGTACAAGAGAGAAGTCTGGTAGGAATTCATGGAGTGCCGTTGCCCACACTGTCAGATTTTCACATGACTTGTTTTAATGTGCTAATGAATTCTGCTCTTGGGTAGCTTCAGAAGAACGTCACATTCAGACAAACTAAAGCAATGTTTGAATGCCAGAGCTCTGTTTAAATGAGATTCAGTAACTACAAATCACATCCAAAGGATCCACATGGATTTTTGGTATGGGGATTTACAGTCACCATGGTTTTGAAAAATGGACAGCACTAAGATAGTATGTCTAAAGTGCTTATGTTGTTTTCCTTCACGTTATATCATAAGGTCATGGCAGACAACAGCAAAAGTTCAGGCATCTGTCTTTCAGACAATTTAAACCCTTTGCCATAATTGTCACTTTTAGCCTCTCCAATCACAATCCTGTTTTCATTCCAAATCAGAGTTGAAGTCTGAGTACTTGTTTTAATTTGTGCAGCTCTCATTAAAGGATACAATTTTTTCTTGCAGTCTGCTTCCCAGTGTGTTTTTCCTTTATTACAGTTACTAAGAAAGTAATATTCTTAAACACTGTTTTAACTTCAGTTTTGTCCCATCTTCCTGTTCTTGCAGATACCCCCTTCACATTCTGGAGTCCATTCCTGCAGCTGCCTCCACTGCTCAACGTGGGACTCCTGGGGGCTGAACATGGCTGAAGAACATGTAGGGATGCACCTCCAGACTCGAGTAGCTCTGATGAACAGCCTGGAAGTGAAAGGGAAACAGTTAAATGGAGGAGAACATTATTTAGCCTTCTTCCTAGATTTCTGCCATCACATTACGTTACGAAAGGGTTCAGGACTCAAGAATAGATGCTGACCTGTGAGAATGCAAGGCACAGACTGTATATGCATTTGCAAGTGTGTTGCAGAGGATCAGAGGATAAAAGCAAGTTTAATCTTTTTTCTTAATTAATCGGCTGCAAATCTGTTTTTTATAAGTGTGTAAGGGTTCTATTATCTGCTCTCTAGTAGTGAGCTTCCCATTGATATTAATGAGAATTATGTAAACGTAGTTGTGATGACATATTTAGTTATAGAAAAACATTGTTGCAAGTAATCTAACTGTAGCTTTCTAGCACATACATGTACCCTTTTTCATCAATAGATGTGCTTGTGGTTTACAGGAACACTAGCTAAGTACAATACAGTATTTATTTCAACATACAACATGGACAATCCTTTTTTCCTTAGTATTTTCTTCACATGGAACAACTTAATTCTGGTTATGTGATACACCTGTACCTCATTGAAATGTTCTCATATTGAAAATTTCCTCATTGAAATGTTCTCATATTGAAAATTTCCTCTTATGGAAAACAGAACTACAGATGCAAAGTGGTTTTCTTCAGTGACTCATCTATTGCTACTGATTTCTAAAACTGTCCATTTGTTATTATCTGGAGTTAAAATTCCTTAACCACACCTTGTACCTATGTTGTCCTAAAGTTCTGCTAATTTAGAACCTTCATTTCTGCTGTAGATGGATAACTGTATTTATTGTGCAGCAGGCTCAGATAAATTTCTACCTGTTCTTAACAGCATAGTAATGGTATAGGGGAACTCAGGATTGCACCAAATCCTAAGCATCCAAGTGTTTATTGCTTATTTAATGCAGGAAATAACATCCTCATGAAATTCATTTTGAACCCACTGCCAGATGATATTTCTCTGGTCCATGGAGGAAAGTACAGCTCTAACATTCCCTCTTTTATACAGGCACATGTATGGCAATCTTCCACCTTGTTCTTCATCAGAGGAAAATTCAGGCAAAAAAATGCAAGACTAATTATCTTTTTAATCCCTCCTGCAGTAATTATAAGGTGAAGTTATAGCTAATGGTACTTTGTTGGTTTTGAGGAAGGTTGTTACAGCAGCAAAAACACACACACCTATGTATCATAGAGCAGTGCCACATCTAGCAAAAAAAAAAAATCTTGATGCTGCCAGTTTCCTGGTAAAAATCCCTTCTAAATCACAATAAAAGACTAAATCCCTAGCATAATACTTTCTGAAAAGAAAAATACAGCCTGCCAGTATCCTGCCTTAGCTGGGAGGCAGGGAAGATTTCATTCACTGTTTATCAGTATTTATGTCCATGCCCTTTCTGTACAGATGGAAATGTAGTGAAGCAGAAGCTATTTGGGAAATAGAAGCAGGCTGGCAAAGACTTACAGCAAGATACGAAAATAAAAGGCTCAGTACTATTTGTTAGAAATGGCAACGCAAACTAACTTCATATCTGGAATGAATGCTTCACTTTTTCAGGTGCTGTTGGCTTGTGGGTTGGTTGTGGCTTTTTCCACAGTTTCTAGTCTTGAATACTTATTTGATGCCATGATGTTTTTTGCTTTTTATATATATCCCCTCCATATACTCTTTTGTATAACTTTTATGTATTCTTAAGGGCCTTTTAGCCCACATACTTCTAATTCTTCAGGTTTGATAACTAGCATAGGCCCAGTATTCCGTTAAGCGAGGAGACCAAACATCCTGGAAGGCTCAGACACCAAGGCCTTCTCTGGAACACATTTTGTAAACTAAGATAGGCCTGTCCATGGGGAGAAGGTTCCTCGGGGAGGGGGGTTCACTCAGCCTCCCATTGGGGAATCTTTGATAGATATGCTAATTGGTAAAGCCTATAATTTTATACTCAAATTATTGTGTGTGTGCATTTCGGGGGTACCCACGGGGGAGCATTTTGGTGTGCATTTGGATGTGCATTCCAGCGTGCTCCACCTGGACGGAGTGCACCAAGGATCCTTCAAATAAATACCAAGGTAAAATCCCTTTTTCCCTTCTAACCGTGTTTGGCTCTTGATTTTAAGACAAAGAAAAGGAATCAATTAATAAGTGTCCTTAATCAAATGGCTAGTTTATATTTTACTTACATAGGAATGGATAGCTGACCAAGGAGGAAGAAAACTAAGGTGTCAAACTACTGTGTCTGAAGGTTTGTTGAACTTTTTAAAAAACTGTTTAATGTGCCAGGGTCAGTGCTGGCTTCTAGCATGTATTCTTCCTGCTCCTGTACTAATAAATGACCTTGATGTCTCCTGAGGGATTGACACAGTATGACCTTGGATAAGAGGGGATATTTTGTTTTTTATTAAATATAGGATATCTCTGTTTCAAAATATTGGTAAGAATGATTGAAATAATTAAATATTCATACCCAAAAATACATAGACACCTTTTCTTGAAGGTTAAACAAATCATGGATCCATAAAACAAAGGCAAGAAGAAAACCATCAGACTCCTCTACACAGCTCAACAGTCTTGAAGTCAGTTCTTAGAAAAGGCATCTAAGGTTGACAGGAAAGCAAGAAATGAAAGAAAATATATGGACATGCTCCAATCCCCAAGGTATTAACTTCTCTGCCCTTCCTCCACCTTACCTGTACTGCCAGAAGGCTCACCCTTGTGCATTGCACTATAGCGCTGATCCAGGACTCACACTTCTTTTTTTCAGACAAAAGCCTATTTAAGAGAGACTGCCTCTGCCCCTGGCACAGAAACTCCTCTCATCTGCTTAGAAAAAGTGAAGGGTTAAGCTGAAGTAGTTAAAGCAGTCATCTTATTTAATTTAGAACTAGATGAAAAGCAAAATGAACAGAGAGTGAAGCGTGTGGTTCAGAATAGAATATCTCTGGAGTCCTTTAAGCCCTTCACAATTAAAACATCATGACAAATTTTAGTATTTTGGAATCTCTCCCGTTCTCTTACTACTTCCAGAAAAACCTTGATGTTCAGTATCAGGAAAAGTTTATAGGTGGTCTAGTCTGTCCCATGCCAGGATTATGTTTAGTGGTATGCCAGTTTTCTAGCCACCTCCAGAGCAGCAGCTTGTTTTTTCTCTTAGTCAAGGATAGTGTTTTACTGGCAAGAATAGTATGAAAAAAAAATACTGCAGTATTTTCTGTGGAGGCCAGCCAAAAAAAAAAAAGTTTGGAGTAAGGGAAAGAAATTGAGAGGGGAGACAATGGAGAAAATAATGAAATAGAAAACAAGGAAAGAAATACAGGAACAGCACAGGAGAATAAATAAGACATTAAGAAGAAAACAGAAGATTAGCAGGGACTATAGCAAATATTCAAAACCAAGACTCTTGGTATTTTCTTGCCCTGTACCAATTAAATTTTTTTTGCCACAGAATCCAGAGAATTACCAGTGTCCCACAGTCATATGATGACTTGGAATTTATCAGGTGAAAATTTCCAGGACATCAGTTACAGTTACTTGCTAATACAACAAACACATCACATCAAGTCTTTTAGAGTCCTCTCATAGATAAATCTTTCATTTCTTTTTCACAGCAACAATACATTGGCATCTTATCTGGTGGCATGCAATGAGTTATTTAATACGAAAGCAATTACTAATACTACTCCTCTTTCATTTTCAACAGAAAAGCTCACTGTTGGTAGAAGAAATTCTTGCTTTAAGCCAATAAGTTCATGCCCTCACATTTAATACTGTAAATTTTCAGGCTTGCTTTAGCCTGAGGCCATGTTTTGAATATGATAATCCGGTCCTTCTCTAAACTGAAAATAGTCACATCTGATGTCTCCACATTTTGTAGCAAAAATTGTGGAAGTACTATCAAAGTTGCAATACAATCAGTGTGACTTTTCTGATACAGATGAGATCTACAAATGGGGAATTTTTATTTCTGCTTGCTTAATTGCTGCAGGGTTTTTATTCTCTCAAAAACAGTGGCAACTGAATTCAACAATGGAAAACAGTCTCACACAGCAGGCTGATAGTTCTTTTCAAGGCTTCTTTCAAAAATTTTCCCTGTTTTATTTATCAAAATTGGTAAAACTCCAAGATGGGTCATCCAAATAACTTTCTTACAATAGATGGCTTGCTGAAAGTGCTCATTTTTTCCTACATAACCCTTCTATGTGAGAGAGCCCAATCTGCCGTGGTACCAAGGACCACACTGTCTCAGGTTTTGGTGGGGAATGGGTGCAAATAAACAGAAATTCTGACAAGACTTCCAAGAAACACTGACCTATGGGTGAAAAAAAACAGCAAATCTTTGAAATATAGAAAGTAATTCAAATAATGTCCTAGGGTCTCAAAACTTGTTAGCTTCCTTTGAATATCTGAAAAGTAAATCCTGCTGAATCTCACATATGCCCACAACCACATGCAGAGACTATAACAAAGTATAACACTGATTTTTCAATTTTTTTTTCCCTGAGTTATTTTGCTTCTAATATAATCTTTCTCCTAGCATTTCTTTAGGCTAGCACCTCTGGTGTAGTTTCTTTAGTGGTAACAACAGGGAGAGTGCTGTCTCAAGGTGGAAATAGTAGCCATTTAAATAACACACTGCTTACAGCTGCGTAGCACAAACCCAGGTAAGATAACATAGTGGTTAAATTCCTCACAGCTGTTACAACTTGCCTAAATTTATGCCCCATTCTAAATGCTGAATAGAGTCCTCAGGACAAAGCTGAAATGTTCAGTCTGTTGCTTAGATACTACTTTCACAGGCTTCATGTGAAAAAGCTGTGTATGCAGGCAAATAAACAGATAAGTTAATAAGCTGAACCCGCAATGGACAAACATTAATCACTTTTTTTTTTACTATCTTTTGTACTATATTTGGGTATGGGAGAAACAGGTGTGGAATACATAGAACACTAACACAGTGCAAAATGAAAATATCTATGCTTTGCTAGGATGCCTCCTCCATGCATAGATATTTGGGACCACTCTACCCTAAATGAAACAAGTTACATGAATCTGCATTCATTTGGGTCACTTGATTTATCTTTGTGTATTCTTGTTTATAGGATACAGAAATGAATATCTTGTTTGTTTACTTACACAGGAGTCATTGCAACAACAGGTCAAAACCAAGATCGTATCCTAAAGTTAGAAAATCACCTTGGTCACATACATTATGGGCATTATTCCATAACCTGGAGGAATTAAATTTGCAATGGTTCAAAAATTCTATTCAGAATGCCCAAATTATATCTAGTGAAAACTGCTTTACTAAAAATAGATGCTGTTCTGCATAAGTATTACATTGGTTCCTGCTATGCCTTTTCCTCAGCAGAAGAAAAAAAAAAAAGAAAAAAGGAAAAAGCAATTTTGGTATGTGTTCTGCTCTGCTAACGTTCAAATATTAATTTGTTAATTTTTTTTAGCACCAGTAATTTATGACTTGGAGCAACGTGCTCAACAAACTGGGTGTTATGTAAAGCCAACAGTTACAACATCACAATACAACAGCATTACCTCTTGTGTAGTCACGGTGATACAATGCTACTCTTGTGAAACACACCACAAATTATAAAGAATTTTGGAGCCAATCCATTCTGTGCTGCTCAGCAAAATGAAATGGCTACACAAATTATTGGGTTTTGCCTTTTGTTATATTTTTTTGTTAATCCCCTGCAAGATAAGTGCACACTTTCATAGGCTTTGCATTAAGAAACAATTGTGAAAGCAACAGAAAAAGCAGAATTCAATAGGCAGATTCAATGCCCAGTACATCTTTGCTGAAGGGGAGAATAGATAGCAAAATCACTCTGAATTAGAAAACAGTTATATTTTGTAAACAATTTTTCAGTCATTGAACCAGATTTAATTGTTTATTTAGTTCTGCCTTAAGCATTACTTTTTATAAGTTTGTCATTTAGTTCATATACTTACTGCAAAGACTAAAAAAAATCAGTCAAGAAATTTAAAATGACAAATCAATCTAACTATCCACATTAAGTGTACTTTCCATCAATTTCCACTACAAAAGTGTATAAACAGTTGCTACATACCACTTCTGTTGCAAGTTCAAGATGAATAATTATGTATATATGCCATTTTTTATATTTCTGAACCTGAATTTTTTATCTGGCAGGGACATAGTAACTACTGAGAGAATTACTGTTCTTTAAAATTCTTCTGTAAAGAGTTATTGTAACAATAATGACATTCCTTACATTATATACTGTCTACAAATTTATCCTACAGTAGATTATCATTTTCCAGACATGGATTTTGATGTGAGAGACTTAATGATTGGTTTCTATGTTTGCTTTTACGAAATGAGCCATACTCAAATATTATCAGTATAAATATGCTTATTAAAAAAAAAAAACCTTAATCTTCTCACCAAGAATCATATCTCAGTAGAGTTGATCATTTTTTTGGGTTCATTTTTCTTTTAAAAAATATTATTAAATACTGTATTTTTATTAAATACCATGCTTGGTTTTTTCTCAACTTTTCCCTAAAATAATGCAGTGTTTACAAGGGTTTATTTGTCTACAGAAATTGGTGGTTATTTAACACATATTTTCCACTGAAAACCAAAATTGTTTAAATCAAGAAAACAAAGAGACACAAGCACATAATCAAATCTTTGGCAATTTATAATCAAACAAATTTAAATAATATTCTAAATTTTCTGATATGAACCAGGTAACATTCTTTAGTTCCTTCCACCTGCATGACACAGTATCTTCCTTCCTTTTTCATCCCAGCAGTCCCCTACATCGTGCAAAGGGATGCACATTGACAAAGGGATGAGGGAATGATGTACTGAAAACCAGTTCAACTATTTGATACCTGTAGGCTTTCCAGAACAGAGAGGAGTAATTTATGTACCTAAATTCCTTGCTGGATGGGAGCACAGAAATGGGGGGTGGGGATTGTCTAATCAGCCTTCAGGTCAGATGATCCTGATGTGCCATTGAGATCCCTGATGGTTTGGGTCAGGGCGATTGGCAGCTCCCTCCTGGCGGGTCTCTGCAGAAATCATGGTATACAAATGCAGGGAACATGTGCTCAGGTCTCATCCTGGCATGGAGTCAGAAATCCTGGAGGTCACCTCTGACAGCACGAGGGCTGGGCAGGGTTCCCATACTGCACAGTGCAGCTAAAGCCTGAGGCACCTACTTCCTTCTTCTGAACTTCTCTTTTCAGCCACAGGCTGGATCTTGTTACACTATAAAAGCATATAGTTCATGGTAAAAAGTGACGAGAAGTAAATCCTTATGGAAGTTAATCTGATATTCAGAGTACCACAGTGAGAGGGAGCAAGCTCATCATAGCCTGCCCTCCCATTGCGGGAAGAACCAGCATGGAGAAGAGGCCTTTGCAGAGGAGTGCATCATGACTTTATGCCTCTTGATATAGTTTTAGTGATGATGTAGAGGTACAGCTGGATAGAGGTTTTGAGTGTTTGAAAGAATTATATCATACATATAAGACTGTGGTTCTCTTTACTGTTAATTAAAGTAGTTTGATGCCTCAGGGCTAGATGGTTCCTTTCTGGTTTTAGTACAAATGATGCAATATATAATACTGGAACTATCATAAATACAGGTAATTCAATTCATAACTTAATTCAGAAAAACTCTACTTTTGTTCATAAAAGTAGCTGTCCTTCAAGAGCTCATGAAATGGCCATGTAAACATAATGAGAGGCACTGTAGATTATTCTTTTATTTGAACATTTATTCATTCATCTGTTCATTTATTTTTTCATTCATGATTTTATTCTTATGATTCTTGCACTCATCATGAATAATGTTGTTACAGAAAGCTGCAGTTCAGCAAAAGTATGTCAACATTTAAGCATATGTGTTGGCACTTGGAAGTCACATATATTATTGGTCAAACCACAAGGTAGTACAAGTGGTCTCAGGAGAGCTTCACCACTGGTAGAGTTTGCTTGAAATGACTGGGTAGATCTTTCAGTCAACCCTTTTGTGGTAGGACAATAAAGAGCTGACATGACATGTTTGATATAGTTTCTTCTGGCAAATAATAAAAACTATTTGAAAATGAATTTGTTTCTATTGTTGTGAACAATCTGTTCAGAAGCTCTCTGTCCTTGAAGACAAGAATCTTAAGAATTCACCATCTGGGCTGAATTAGCTGGATTCATGTGGAATAATTCAAACCATTTACATTAGTCATCTGCTACAGGAAAATATACATGTATGTATGACAGATATATATATATATATATTCTAGCAGTGGAGCTAGGCATCAGGACTGCTTCTGAAGGGAATTCCAGCATTCAGGGAATATCTTTTAGGGTGACAGAATCTCAAGGCTTGAATGAATACAAACAGAGGCAGCTGCTAGTATTTTTCTATTAATATTATTTATTTATTTATTTTTAAAAAACCAAAAATACTAAAACCAAAACAACAACAACAACAAAAAAACAAATAAAAACCCCAAAACAACCTCCCAAAAAAAGACATACATAACAACAAACATAAACCTCCCAAAATACCAACCAACCAACCAAAAAAACAAAAACCCAACAAAACAAGAAAAAACCCAAGGAAACAAGAAACTCATTATTTGCAACCAAACACAAGTTCTAGTTAATTTTTTTCAACTCCCCAAACTAACCTAAGAGCTTTTTTATCAATCTGGGGAAATCTGGAGGAGATTAAGAAGCAAAGTCAATGAGCCTTTGAATACGATCTTCTGTTATATATAATTTATTACTCTGCCTCCATATGGAAAATCAACATAATGTTAACTTAATTTCAGTATATCATTCCAACTTGTCACGATATAACCTTCTTGTCTCCATCAGAAGCTTCCTGATAATGTGTGCACTGACATCTCATGTCCGTGAGCTGGTATGGAGTCAATATTCCTGGTGTGCTAACCAAGAGTGAGAGATAATAACTCTGTTCATGCAATAGGGATTAATCTTGCACTGCAGTAAGGAATGCATCTAAATTGTACAAGATTCATCATGCAGACCAGCCTAGCACTTGTAAGAGTTACACACAGGTGGGCAGCCCTGCCATGCAGCTACACTAACAAAAAAACACAAGAAATTATAAGAGTTCTACAAAGAGCAAAAGGGGGGTAATACATATGTAGACATCTAATTCTGACAAGACTTCATTAACAAGATAGCAACATAAGAAGTAGTAGAAATGAGAACTATGATTGATAACAGAAGGAGGTAACTAACTTAAAGGAATTAAGTAGAAATTACCAGTGCAAACATATCAGAAACACTGAAGAGGTATAAAATTAGGAGCAACAGGAAAGAGTAAATACAAATAGCCTGTTTATTTGGGAGTGGATGAGAGTGGTAAAAGGGAAAAAACTGAGAAGTTGAAAAGGGAGAAAAGGGGAATATGAGCAGTAGTGTGTCATTTAACTAGCAGTTTATCAGTATCTGTTGGATAGTCTTCTGTTGATCCCACCTGGAGAAGGCAAATAAATCTGTTATTATTTTGATAATGTGTGTGACTTTTTTCTGTGGTGAGTGGGGGTACTTGAGGAGCTTTCTCTAAAACTGGTGAGGGAATACATGAAGGGGATGGACCAACCCTAGCAGCTGTGGTATTGAACTTTTAGCAGAATCCAGATTCAGAGTTATGCATTGAAGCTCACAATAAATAGACTTACAAAGACCAGCAAGGCAAATGATCCATTTCTAAATGCTGAGAAACACTTAGTCCCTTATGGTAAGCTAAATTCAGTGTTCACTATGACTGTCGGCTGCCAAAACTGCTTGTCACTTACCTGTATTACCATGGAAGTAGTGAAGGCACATATTTACCCAACACTGTAATGGTTATACGGAATGGGGAGACTCAGATTCAGTTCTCTTCTTACCTGAATTAGACCCACATCTTCCCCAGTGTAAAAAGAAATTACATCACATGGAAACTCTCCTGATCTCTTTTGGGATATTTTCTGCAAAATACTTCTAAAATTACTGGATCAGAATTGATGTTACCCCATCTTCCATTTATGTCTAGAGGCTTAGAGAGCCTCACCAGAGTTATAAGGATATTTGGAGATCATAAGATCTGAATGTGCAAGCGTCATTGTCAAACCTCAAGCACATGTGTGGGTTTTGTATGTGTTCCAGTTGTAATGTCAAAGACCCAAGATACCTTGTCTTGAGTACAGCTAACTTTTGGGTTGCGTTCATCAATTTTTGGAATCTGCAGGAATTTTGCAGTAATTTTATACTTTGCTGATTACAGCTGAATGTCTTACAGTCATTTTCTGAAACAGAAGACAATAAACAACACAGAATTTGCTGTAAAATACAGAAGCTCAGCATATGCTGTTTACAGTTTTACATTACCTTCAGCTTCATAAGGCTCCAGCAACTGATACGTGCTTTAGAAGCACTGGGAATTTCTACAACTTCATGGTTTTAAGTGGTCTATGATGGTCCTGATGTGAAATTACAGAAACAGCACACTTTGTAGCTAGTTCCAGTTTAAGTTTTCCCCCTTCCACTTGTAAAAGGAACCAAATGACACTTCATTTATTGTCTACTAAATTAAACAGTTGTAGAATTACTATAATGTTCCCAGTGGCTTCCATGTTGCTATCTACGAGCTGATAAAACTGAAATCTTCTCATAATGTCCTGCTGGGACGGAGACTTGGGTTTTGTGTTGATTGAACATTTTCTATATCTGCTATAATTTCTCTCTTGCTTTTTATTCTACCAACAATCTTCTGTGCTGCATGACCACTTCACATAAGAAAAGCAGACAATCTAATTTTAAGTGTTCACTAAAATGTGATAATGCTAGACTCATTAAACTAGACTTCTTCAGATATTTCAGTGTGCTGTACAGGCCTTGATGTTAAACTCTTATGTCTCATCTCAGATATTTACTTTCAAGTTATTGGCAATTTTGCCAATAAAAAAAATTCACAACAAAATGTTGAGAATTATCCTGACATTAGAAAACAGAAGATGTATTTGCAGGCCTACAGTAAATGTATCATGAAGAGAAGTTGAGTCACCATAGCCTCACAAAGAGAAGGTTAAGGAGCAAACTAATAGTAGCTTACAGCTTCCTGAAGAACAGATACAAAAATGCAAAGACAATCTCTCCTCAGCAGTGGCAAATAGCACAAGCGGCAATAGCCAGGTTGGACATCAGGAGAAACTTCATAAGGAGTTGGTGCAACACTGGAACAGGTTGCCCATGGATGATATAGACATTCTAGGGAGTTTTCAAGACCTGACTGGACAAATCAATGGCTGACATAGCTCAGTGCCGGGGATAGTAATGTTTTGATGGGGAGGCTGCACATTGTGCCCTTCTGATGTTCCTTCCAAACAGCATTTCTCTAACTCTATGATGTAATTCTGTCATTCTCCCTTCTTAATTTAGTGGAAATGCATGTGGAAAAGTTTTGTGGATTTTTTTTCTAAAAATGGATGAATATGCTACTTGCTAAAATAGTTTAACAGAACTGCATATTTTCGTTGTACAGAAAATAAGCCCATACATGAAGAGCAACAAGGCCTCATTGTACAGTAAAGCTTCAATCAATTCTTTCCTTTTTCCTGTGAAAAACATGATGATGATGGAAAGTCAGAGACTGTAAATTACCTACATGGAGCCTCAGGTTCCAAAGGGGATATTGACTGCGACTCTTAAAGTTGTGGACATTTGTGAGAGATGTTTTATTCCCTACCCAAAAACCTCTTTTTCTTCTTATCCTTCCGTTATTCAAGGAGCATGGCTGAATTATTTGCCAATGACTATAATTCCTTTCTTATCTAAAAGTGAAATCTTTATGCCCCCTATTAAAGAGTGCAGACAGACAATACCACTAAAGGAGCATTCAGAACACTGTCTTGAGAATGTCTTTTCCCTCCTTTCTTGCATCCACTTCTTTCAGCCATATAATGTAGTATCCAATTGTTGGCATAGAAGAGCTACCTGCAACAATGCAGCCAGGGGTGTCCTAGCACTAAATGGCCGGTCTCTGAGCCCGCATTGATGGGAGCAGTGTGTGTTTGCTGCTGTCTGTGTTGTACAGAGAAGGTGTGTGTATGATGCATTATTTTTAAGATTTATGTGAAAAATGAAATAAAACCTATGGGAAGAAATCAAGTCTGGCATTTACCAATATAGTAAAAATTATCAGGTTGAATAATTATTTTTCACTGGACTAAATCTATGCAGTTTGCGCACTAAACATTGCTTGAGAATGTGATTTTACAGGCATGATTTATGGGATCAGTAAACAGAGATGCTTGTCAATCTTTGCATTGCATTGATAGTTTACAAAAATAGCTTTGAAAGTAAATAAGGGTATACTTCATGATTCCCTTAAGAATATATGTGGGCTTGCTATAGAGTAGACATCTCCAAGAGGCATTTCAGAGCTTTAGCAAGGAAAAGCTTTTGGATCCCAGTCAAGTTCTTCAGTGTATAAGTCTGCTGTGCTAAATATGCACCTCATGAAGAGAAAGTTGGGTACTGAATAATGAATTCTGCCCAAGCCTCAAGCTTTGTTGGACTTTTCCCTATAAATTTCTGATGAATTGGTAATGCTGCACTAAAGAAATAGATTAGAAACTGACTGATCCCCTTCACAATAGTGACCTCAATTTTGTAGATGCTAAGAATCACAAACTAATCAAATAGTCTCCTTCTTTTCATTAGAGACAAGCATTTTATTTTACTTCTGATTTGTATTTATTTTTTCCCAAGGACCTTTTTAGATTCTATCAACAAGCAAGATCATTTTCCCTGAGGCATTTTCTTATTTCTCAGCTTCTGAAGCAAAAAAGATATAGATGAGGCTATGGCATGAGTTAATTTATTTACAAGTACCTGCTTCTACTGATTAATGTTTGTCTGAACCAGAAGGAATCTGCTTTCGAGTTTTGTCATTAAAATTGTGAAAGCAATTCTGCTAATACAAACTTTTCTTTCTCAGGCATGTCAAAGCTATTTTACAGTCCACAGAAAGCAGCAAACTGTCTATTTTTCTGTCCTTAAACCCAACCCTTGCTGTTGACCAGCAGTATGATGTTGGCCAGACATTTCAGGTCTTCATATTCCTACAATCTGCCCACTGATATTTGCTAATGAACTTACTCCAAATTTACTATGCTGCAACTCAGAGTAAAAGCCTATCTTTTTTTGCACTAGTTTCCCATCCTGAGCACTGAAATGTTTATTAACATCCCTGACTTGCAGAGAAGAATAATTCCCCTTACTGCAAGAGCTTGTGGACAAAACTGTACATTCTTCATCAGCTTGGAAGACAGCCTACTCGATCAATGCTCCCCATTACTCTAAAATGTAAAAAAAAATTTAATTTCTTTTGCATTCAGCAGCATCTGGTATTTCCAACTCCAGCATGGCTGCCTCCCCACTAGTTTACCAGAAACAATGCCAAGGCGACGCCAACTTCAGTTTAAATGGTTTTAGAAATTCAACATTGTGAGAAAGCTGTGAGGAAGCCTACAGCAGAGTCTTAAGGAAAAACACAGAAACATATAAAGGAAACACAAGGAGCTTGTGGACAGCAGCTGGAGACTGACAAAGTGCCCAGCAGAAACTCATGTGTCTCTTTGCCATGGCTCAGCAGCTCACTGAAGCCCTGAGATACCTCTTACATCTGTTAGACAATGAAGGATTGTTTTATACTCTGAAACCAGATGTATTTTGACCACAGTATCTCTTTGTGCATGCCTAATTGTGCCTGAACAGTATGACAGAGTTATGAGAGCATCATGAATCATCACCAGTATAAAACTCCTAAGGACTGGTCCCAGCCTATCTGCCAACCAGACTGATTCGCAAGTGAGAGACAAAAAGAGAGACAAATTTCCCTTTGTCCCTTGTGTGCTTTTCCAAAAGTTTTAGTAATGTCGGGATATGTGCTGATACCTGTTATACTCTATTTTGTGGACAATTTGTGAACAGTTGAAATGGTATCCACCATCACTATCAGGAACTTAGACATTCTCGGTTTTCATAGCGAACAATGAAAGCTCTACCCAAATGCCAGTGAATCTAGTGAAAGGATTTCTATTGACTTGGGCGGGGGATGGACCAGTATCCAAATGAGGCAGAAAATTATTTTCTCTCGTTGCTGTTTATTAGAAATTAATCTGAAGAGCAGCTGACTTTAAAACAAAATAATGAAAATAGTTTATTCAGTCTAATTGCTCTGATGATATAGAAATATTCATCTAGGATCCAATGAATTAGTGTGAAAGAAATATTTTGGACTGACTGAAAATCTTCTTTCCTTTTCCTTGCTATTAAATTTCAGTTTACATTCCTTAATAATGGAATGTAACTTTAGAAAATGTCCACTGCACAAGAAAAGGGATAAAGAAAACAATACAAGCACCTCTCAGATTAAGGCATTGACCGAGTTCTCTGTGTTTGTATTCAAAAGTGTAGAGAATAGTGCAATATCCTCTTCTCCATACTTCTAACACTAAGATATGCAATGCTCTTTCAGTGATCCAAATTAACTGAAATGTGAGACATAGCAGCTTAAGTCAGCTTTGTATTCCTGAAATTGAAAAAACAGCCCACCCTTGTCATTTCATTTTTTCTGGACATCTTATCTACTTGTGCCTATGCCTGCACCAAATTTGCATTCCACCAGTTATTTGTTTGTAAATGCGATCCAGCTAAGCACATCCTAGGACATACTAAGGTAAAACAGCAAAACAATTTCTACTTCCTCAAAAGTTTTATGGCTGTTGAGATCTAATTCTCCCTCAAATTTCCAGCATAAGGTTGTAATGCTGTTCATTCAGATGGAATGGGAATTTGTACTTCTGTTTTGAACAAATATGAAGACTTGTAAAAAAAAAGTTATATTGAATGAAAACCTTGCACCAGATCTATCAAAAAAAAAATCACTTGTGCATCTATTTGCTAAAATGGAGTATGTCCTATCAAGGACAAAGAAGTTAGTATAAATAGTCAGTAATAAACAGAATATCAAGAGGATATGATGGATTGTAAAGAGTTACTGCTGACATGCACATTGTCTTACCACACTGGACTGCAGAATATAATGTTAGTGGAGTTTACTGCAAAAATATTTCTGGAATGCCTTGCACTGATTACACAGTAACAGATTGACTAACAGAGTTAAAGATATTTGATTCTTTAAAATATCACAGGCTTTTTATAAATAAAGCTTTTCATTGAGTTAGCCTACAACTAATGAACTAATAACTTGTTGAGGTCAAATAAGCAATTTATTGAGCTCCATCTAACGGGGAACAGTGTGCTTAATCTAGTTCTGGCAGCCAGGCTGATCCTGTATAGCTGTCACCCACTGCTGTGGACAGTGATTGTGAATTGAAAAGTCAGAAAACATGCAGAACATACTGAATTTTTTACAAGAAACTAGGACCCATCACATATCAAGGATACTGAATGTCTGGGTAAGAGTCACTCTGTAGCCCAGACTGGGAGTCTGGATATCAGCAGTATTGATTTTTGGTAGAGTCCTCTTCCTAACAGTTGTTGTGGGACAGAGGAGCTAAATCTTCCTGAAATTCATCCTAGCTGACAGTGCATGGCCAAAGTACACAGTTGTGAGTGCGGGGTTTAGATCTGGCTCAAATACCTCTACTGCTCTCAGCTGCCTCACGTAGGATGCATCCCTCATGTCAATAAACAATGTAACTGTTTCCCGGTCCTGCTGTAGTTTATGTCCCTCATATTTTAAAACTGAGACTCCTAAGCAAGGAATGGGAGTTGTCACATTTGTTCATACACATCTTGGCCTTAGGACATCTGTGTTTTCAACTCCTCTGGTTGCTCCCTGGAGGTTTTAATGAGGATCATTAAAGGAAGACAGACACTCTGCCTGAGGTCTTTTTTTTGCCCTCCCCATGCTAGGGAGATATGCTCACTGGGAAGATGTAAGGTGTTGTATAATGACACAGAAAAGGCAGAGGAGGAGAACATGGCAAGCAGGAGAGCATCTTGCTGGCTGAAGGCTGCCCATGTGGCTTCACCAGATTTTGTCATATTCCATCTTTTGTCCTTAGGGCCACTACATTTGATATGACGTCCATTGTGTTTAAAAATTGGGGAGCATGCATGTAGGGAGCTTGAGTCCCAGCGAAAAGAAAACTTGCTAATTTAGGAAAGGAGATTTCACCTGACTATTTTGTGAGAATTCTCTTTAGGCTTCATCATCTGAGTGCCTAAATTTTTAAGAAAATTTTTAAGAAACTTAACTCTCCTCACAGCATGTTTATGAAATGTGAAAGTATCATTACCCTAGCTGAGAAGTCTCTGGGCCAGATGTTGAGAGATGCCTCTGTCTAAAGGAAATCAGTGGGGATATGTCACTAAGCACCTTTAAGATTCAAAGCCCAAACAGCTGCCCAAGGCCTGATAGGAAATCCAACATAGTGCCTGAGTTAAACCAATGTGGACTAAGTCTCAACCCAGCATATTAGCCACAATTCCTTTTTTTAACAGAAAAAACCCTTATCCCCTTAACTCTTTGAACTGCTTGAAAAAATTTTGGTAAACATATGTAAACAATTTATGTAAGAACTGATTCTGTAACTTCACATTTCCCAGTTCATTCACATCTGAACATATGACATTGCATATATAGGGATTTGTAGGCGCAAAGGATATTATTACTGTTGCCATGCATTGTATTTGCATTGTGATTTTCCCTAAATGTGCAGCATTGTTTTGTTAAGCAATCAGAATGCAAATACCACTGGCACAGCTAGAAAACATTCAAGTGCCCAAGCACACAAAGAATGCAAACTGTGCAGTAAAGCACACAAAGCCCAACAAGCTCATTAGTACCATACTGCAGTGATTACAGAGCAAAGTGCCTTCTGAGATGCAGTAGTCGGGCTGTACAGAGGGAAAGCTTTGCAGTGTTTTAATGCTGTGATATTTTTAATGCAATTGTGTGCTGCCACAGTAGTCATATTTCACCAGCATAAGCTGCTCTGGGAAAGAGGCTCTATTCTCTGCTTGTACCTTCCCCATGTGTCATTCTTGATTAGCCATTAGGCACCGTGTAATAGTCATGAGGATGAGAATAATAAATCTAAGGATAAGAATTATGGTCTTTAGTCAGACCAAATCCCCATCTAGCCCTGTATCCCTTTTATGATAGAATTCAGGAATATATTTTAAGCAAAAAACATGAGAAAACAGGCATGTGTAGAGTGACTCTTTCCCTGGCGTGGCCTTCGAGTTTCCAGCAATCAGCAGTAAGGATGAGAAAACTGGAACTAGACTCCACGGGGATCCTCGAGTGGTTTGATTTGCATCGTGGTCTCTGTTGTTACTTACTGACTCAAAACCAGATAACCAACTGTCTATTGCCAGTGTACCTGCCTTCACCATCCCTGCCAGTACATATATACATGCATATATACACACACAGAAAAAGCAACCATACACTGTCCTGAATATGCCACCTACCACTAAAAGAAGGTGCAGGTCTTCAGTACAGTGATTTGAAAGATCTGCTGACAGAAAGGTTAAAGTTTTAAAGGAAAGTCACCATGTGACTATCATGGTGTCAGAAACCATGTCAAGTCTTTGAGACAGAGGATGGACTAAATGTCCTCTTGGTGTTCTTTCCTGACCTGATATTTTTCATGGATCTATGATTATTCAGCTGCTATAACAGCTAGAAAGTTCAGTTTTAATTAGTCTGAAATAGGAAAATGTCTTTCATTCTGCTTGAAATTGTAACACACATAATATTTCATCTGGCGGAACCAGACGAAGACCTGTAAAAGCTGTGGTCATGTAGGGACCATAGCTCTTCAATAAACTCTAGCCATAGCCTAGGAGCTGAACAGCCATACATACATCTTCTGGCCCAGAGCAGCACAGAGAGGCACGATTTATCTTAGCAAAAACTGCTCTACATTATTCACCGAACAAAGGTTGCGGGTCCACTGGACACTTTTGTGGAGATTCTTTCTGCACTTCGGGGTATTCTTAGCAACTGACCTTAGCAACTGCTCTGAGCCTCCTCCTTTGCAGCAGGACCCAAGCAATAAATCAGACTGGTGTGCTGGAAAGAGAGAATGTAAGTATATAGGCAGGGATGGTGGTGAAGCAAACTGCAAAGTGCTCCATTAAACGTATCACCTCAATGTCTGCCCTCAGAAATTGACATCTCCAGGGTGATCTTCTCGTTTGAGAAGTGGTCCTTTTTATAAGGCAGGAAGCATTAGATATGCTCATATCTCAGTCAAAGAGTTTCCTACGCAGTGCCAAGTTATTCAGCAGTACTCATTATGCAGGTGAGCTACATCACCGTGCTGCTACTCTGCAACACTCTGCAGATCTCTATGCACCATGTGCACAATGTCTGAAATATAAGCAAATTTATGCTGCACTCATCCTTTTTGTGGTTATTAGTGTCACTTAGTATCATCTTCCTCCAGCAAATTGACTCACCAAGCAAAATGCACAAGTGCACTTTAAAGCAGATCACATTATCACGCCTACTTCTTCTGAAGAGCCAAGTGTCATTACTACCTTTCACAAGGAATAACTGCCTAAACTGTTTCACATTCTGCAGTGCATCAACAGTGCTCTTCCTCCACTCAGTTTGCAGTTCAGAAGAGTGATGGAACAGTAATGCATGTCCATCTCATTGTTCTACACGGAGAGATAAAATCTAGTGCTCACTTTATACCTCTTTAAATGTTAAGGTTCGTTTCTGGAGTTTTTTCATCAAGATATGCACTTGTATATCACCTCTAAAGCCTTGATTATATTTCAGGTGTCAACAAGGTATTTGCATTAAAATTACTATGTTTACTCAAAAAGCATATTAGATGTTTCTCTCTCAACACTACTGATTAGATGACATATCCTAACTGCACGGTTAATTTCACAGTCAGGTGTAGACAAAAAGGACTAATAATGGCCAAGTGCTGATAGGATTTTACTTCCAAAGTATTTTTCAGATTATTCACTAGCACTCTTTCTTCCTCTGTGTGTATTTTCTAGAAGGTAGATGGAGTATCAAAGAAATAAAAGGGTGCAGACTGTTAAATGGTAAGATTATGACTAAGACCATGAACTTGGAACCAGAAACCAGGAAATAAAATACCAGAAAAAAGAATTTTGGTTAAGAAACAGAGTGAGAAGAGGTGCTAAGGGTCAAAATTGAGAACAATCAGCAGTTTACTAAGCTGAAGAACAAAGCCAGAGCCCAATAAAACTCCATATCATACACTTAGAGCTGAGCTGAGAAGCTGCTGGTGCGTGAGCTAGACAAACTATGGCCACTCAATGTCCAGAGATGAGGGTTAAATAAACTAGAAAATAACTAAAGGAATAAAGTTGTAGCCAGGGATTACATTATGCAACCACACATCGAGAGAGCTTCTTATGCTTGATTGCTACAGCTGCGTCTACCCAGAATTTTATGTCCCACCCTTCTGGGACACTGCCTGTGGTAGCCTGGTGGCTTTTTGCACTTTGCTCAGGAGTGCTTGTCAAGAGGCTGTCAGGAAAACCACCAAAGTAGACACTTGAGCTCAGATCTCAGTGACTTTTGATGGGACTGACTAGCCTTTGTGCTTTTGAAAATCCACCCCTCGTTTTCCATAAAGTAGTGGCTTCCTGCCCAGTGTTCTGTTTACAGCTACGAGTGTTTGGTGTTTTGTGACCTCTTCTCACTCATTATCACTTCACTTAATGTCATGGCAAATGAAGGGTAATGATTCTTTTTTTGCAATTGTAACTAAAATGCTACAGGAGCAGAGGGTAAGTGTTAGCCAAGGTCTTTATGATGCAACTGTATGCAGATCACTGTGAAGTGCATCGTCCATCTAGTTCAGTGATGCAGCACCAAGGTCACTGGGCAGTTTTAAGCTAATGATGCGACCATAAGTCTAATAAATGTGCTTGGTAATCACAGCAAACATATTGTCATTGTCGCAGATGTTATTCTTCCAAAAGCACTTGGCAAACAACTAAAACACAGCCCTTGTGTTTGCTTTGACCTCTCCTAAGAATACACCATCAAGAACATTGAGGAGATGAGATTGTTTAAGAAGACAAGCCATGGCCTACAGCTACAGAATTGGTACTCCTCATAGCACTCCTGCAGTTTGCTTAGAATAAACAGGCAAGAGGCTAACTGAACATGAGTCAGTGAAATTTTTAACAGAGACTGGATTTTGGAAAGGAACATATCCATGAGTGATACCAACACAGGTAGAGATCAATTTCTTATTACAATGATCTAGGCAGGTTGACATTAATTATGTAGTTGATTTTTCTAGCCATTATGCTGCAGTAACCCATTACGCTGCAGTAACCCATTACTTGCTGGTCCAGTAGACTTTTGTTATCTTTCAGGAAATACATTACCGGTAAATGCTTTGTGTCACCATGAACTTTGTTATTATGTGTAGTGATTCCCCATGGGGCTTATCAGATGCTGCAATCACTGTTTCTTTGGAAGGATATACATCTTCTCTCAGGCTAGGTCAACAGATTGTTGATATTATGCCCCGAAAAAGTGGCAATCTAGTGTTCAGAACTTGTTGCAGCTCCAGTGTCTTACAATCTATCATATATATGCATATCTCTATTTTTACATACGCATATGTATATCATATATTCTTATGTACATCATGTATTCTTATCTGCCAGGCATGAAGAAGCCCACAACAGCCTGACCACTGAATATGCTCTTGACAGTAAGGGAGAAAAAGGAAATTTAAAACAGGCACAATGCATTCTTGCTTCATTTATACCCACTATTGATAGGAATAAAGATGAGTAATTCAGCCTTACTGTAAAATTCACTTAAGATCATTCAGTGAACAGAAAATGCCAACATGTGAAGATGGCTATTTAGCAAGGCGCTGAAATAAAGTGGTGGCAAGAGAGGTCTAAGTCAAGACACAGAGCTGTCTTTTCTCATTCTCAAATGACATAAGCAGCACAGTCATGAAATGAGGTCACTGTATTGTATATAAGCCCTCCGTGGCTTCTAAGCTAAAAAAACTAGAAAAATATTACGCTTTGCTAATGGAGCTTTTTCACCAGGACGCACAGCATGTGTCCAGTTCAGTGTGTCAACAGCTTTCCGCCCCCAATTCAGCTTACCATCAGTTAAACCACTCAAGGTCTGTATGATAAACTATTAGAGATGACATGTGACAAGATGATTTTTGATAAAGCGTGGAACTTCGGTGCTACAGAAATGGCCAGGGAGAGGAGGTCTCCAGATGCAACCTGACATTTTGTCAGCAGCTGCTAGTCAGATATAAAACCATTTTATTACCCTTGCACAGTCAGCTACATGCTATAGTTTCCTCTCACTCAGAATATGTTCACTTTCATACCCTCCTGCATTTAGTTGCAATAGAACAGCAAAATGTTTATATTACAGCAGAATGCTGCATGCTTGTTTCTGAGGGTGACCTTGAGTATGCCTGGCCCACAAGAAGTGTAGTGGAAGGCAGGCAAACCCTTGCCTCCTACACCTCTGCCATACTGCCTGTGTCCAATACCTATATCACCCTCTGAATTAAAAGAAAGGACCTATGTAAGTGCCCATTTTTGTGTGTGAATGCACATTCAGAACATTTCATGTGCATGCTATGAAGGACAAGAAACCAAAGATTAGAAAACGTCACTCTCCAAAATCATAATTATTTTTCCCTTTATGCTCTGAAGCTTATTTGTAAGTCTCATGATTTTTTTTAATTCTTTGGAGTGAGAAGCATTAATTAAAATCAGTATGTAACCCATTACTATTTTATAATCCTCTCTTTTGCAAGTTGAAAGTAACAGTTTGCCAGGCTTGTATTTAAACAAGATATGAAGGAGCTAAATATGAGGGAGCCCAGGCAAGAGATAATACAGGAGAGCTAGATGATGTCAGGAAAGCCCGTCCAGAGAGTCAGAACAAGAGTTTATTACCAAATATACATGTTCTAAACTGATCTTGGATCAAAATAAAATTTATTTTTGATGAACTAACAGTTTGTAATAGTGACCATAATATTTTTAGATTTAGGAAGTACACACAAGAATAACATGGTCAAAAGCGTCACCATGGCTATGCTGACCTTCAGAAAGGAGAGCTGGGTAATAATGAGTAATCTTGTTTCAAAGAAGTAGAAGGACATCCGAGATAGTTAAATCCTCTCAGACAGCACAGAGACTCCTGAAGGACACCATACTGGGAGCACAGCACCAGCATGCACCGCTTACTGGAAATCCATTGGGAACAGGTAAAAGGAAATTAGCACAGAGGAACAGTAAACCAAGGGAAGTTACTGGAATTAAGAACTTAGCATTCAAAATTATGAAGATGTGTCTCAGGGAGGAAAAGGAAGAAGTTACAAATTCTAAGAGAATAAACATAAAACTATAATTAGAATACCATTTGTTTTGCTAAGGTTGTGGCAAAATTTCAAGGTGTTCATTTTCCCCATGAGTAATTTGACTTGTCTATGACATCAAAAGACAAATTGATGGCTTGATTCACTGCTTCCCCTGCATTCATATCATGCAGATCAGGATGAGAATGAACATAAAGTGCTGCAGAATAGAGCCATTTTATACTTGTTTTAGACAGTATGAATGATAATAGGAAGTGTAGGATGAAAATGGATGTAAATGTTTCTAAACCGTCTTTTCTGAACTCTACAACTAGTGCAACCATATGTCCCCATTCCGACATGAGAATGCCATTAACGCATGGTAAATCAAAGCACCTGATTTTTATATCCATACCCTGCAGCCACTTGACATGTTTATCTGTGCCTTATTACCATCAGATTTACTCCCTGATACAGCAGGGCCAAATCTGTCATGTTTACAATCGCTGATCTTCCAAATTCACACAATTCCCACTTACACGCAACTAGATTCTGCCAAGTTATAGCCACAATTTGCTCCAGGGTCATGCCTCCAACTTGACCTCTGTTCCTGTTTTTGCAGACTTGCAGTAAAGAAATGGATAAACGCAGCATTTTTTCCATAAATGAGTTGTGATTTTTTAAGGAATTGGCTAAGTATACATTACCTTTTGTTTACTTCTCATGACCTCTGCTCTGAACTAGTTCTACTGGAATTCAGTAAAATTAATTCCAGAATGGCTTGCATAAGAGTTCTTAAAAAAACCCCAAATATGACAACAATGGGAAATATTTTTACCAAAGGCGCTTTCAATTCAGAAAGAGAGTCACTAGCTTGAGGACAAACTGATCATCTAATTTACCTCTGAGTAGAAAAGGATTAGGAACATAATTACTTTTGTGTATTCTTGAGCAGTTTTGCCATACTAAGCCTCTGCATAAGTTCTTGCAGCATCAGGACCCTCTGTCCCAGAATCACTGACCGTCTGTTTAGGGAGAGAAATACTTTGTAAACAATTGACCAAAGAGTTCAAAACAATCAATAAATTGAGGATAATCAAGATCATAGGAATATGCATCAAGAAGAAAGACACCCTAAAACACTGAAGAAATAACCTGATGTCATTTATTTCCTTCAAATTTCCATTTATTTCATCTATTTACTTTTCCTAGCTCTTTCTACACACACCTTCATTTTCTCTTCCGCTTCATACTTAGATTTTTTTCATGTTGTTACTGCACACATCTCCAATTCTTCTTGATAGCTCAATATTTCTAATATTATATTTTAAAATACCATCTTGCGCATTCTGTGCTTTACTGCCATTATATAAATGTTTGGTTCCCCTAAATCTAAAAACAGAAAATAGATTTTTGAGGGGCAGATAAAATTGTGCAGGTTACCAAGTTGCCTGTTCAAATACAGTTCTGCCTTTCAGGAGACATTTTTAGGGGTTGCCTTTACTTTGTGCAGTGCTTTCCTGCAGTTACAGCAGGCAGTGGTTTAGTGGCAGTTTTAAAATATAACATTACTATGCATTAAAAACAGTACAGTGGTGTTTTGGACAGCAGCACCTCTTAAAAAAAAAGAAAAAAACCAAGATGACATTCCTAGGTTCCCTCTGTTGTATCAGCCTGTTCCTGGCCAATTCTTCAATGTTGCAAAGCAGGGTCACTCATTCTTCTGTCACAAAAAAACCTCCCAACCCTAAACATATAAATTCTGGATATTAATTAGTAATTACGTAAGATGGCAAGCTGGTTTTTTTAAAAACAAATAAATGTGCATTTTTGCTTGATTTACTATGTCCATTAAATATTTACATAATTGCATTCCAGTTACTCTCTAGCATATGTATTATATTATAAATACTCAGAACAGAATTTTTATTTTAATTATAATTTATTTCCTTTTTTTCACTTTTACTACCTTCTCAATGCAATTTCTTTTCTTTAAGCTGTAAGACTGTCAAAACACCATTATTTTGAGGCCATCTACCTGTTAGCTTGATTTTTTATTTCATTATCAGCCATTAGGAAAAAAACAGTAAGTCACAGAATCTAATTTTGTTAATGGAACTTAACGCAACTCTAGGCAATCTGAAAATAAGTAAATAACCCCTTGTCCCTCCAACAACCATGAACAAACTGTATGAAGACTACCAGAAAATACATCTCAGAAAACTGTTAGAAGTGCAAAAAGTCCATAAAGTAAAGCACATGGGTATGCAATCAGGAGCTGCTGTCCTTCCATAGCCAATGCAGAGGTAAAAATTTTGGAGGCTGACAAACTGCACCATCCAATAATAAACAGAGCTAACGCAGTTCCTGGGATCCCCCTAGGAGGAAAAAAAACACAAAAGAAACATGACAGAGTCCACATATTATTAGATGTAGCATCAAATCTTACCAAACTCAAGTTCATTTCTAGAAGCATGTTGTTGATAAGGTAACAGCCGCTGGAAGAACCAAGAACTAACTGACATAATGAAAGTGAAGCATGAGAGCAAATTAAAATTGTAACCGTAAACAAACAAGTAATTTGTTCAGTATGGATAAAAGCTTCATCAGAAGCTGCTAAAAGGACTGTACATTTCCAAAT
Source organism: Falcunculus frontatus (assembly GCA_013398115.1). Lineage (NCBI taxonomy): Eukaryota > Metazoa > Chordata > Aves > Passeriformes > Falcunculus > Falcunculus frontatus. Next base: position 2,139,306 of record VZRV01009655.1, read on the forward strand.
AAATCTTCTGGACCTCCAGCAGATGCAGCTGCTAAAGTTTAACATTAAATTTAGCCAAGTTCTTATTTCGGCCAAAATCATCTTATAGAAATTGTTAGGTTCTAAAATGACACTACAGACCTACTCTTCCATCAGGAAGCCTGGTGATCTGGAGGAGTTGCATTTTTGTAACACCAAGAACATATTTTAAGTGTGCCTTAGACTCCGAGGAGAGGCTCTGAAAGACTCCCACCAGCTGGACGGGCAGAAAGGTCTCCCAGGAAAAAGCTTGACTGGCCTTTTAAAAAACAGAGCACACTGGGCACAAAGTAAGAAGCGGGAAAAGAACCACCAAGGAAAAATATTTTGCTCATCTTGGCATCCTTCTCTGCACACTGAAAGGACTGTGACTTTCCATCCTACCTCTCTGGTGACAGCTGGGCCCTTTTGAAGGTACATTGTGCCACCTTTCAGGAGCAGGGAGGCCTGGAGAAGTGATGATTATGGGACTATGGTTAAAAGCCCGCTGAAATATTCCTGCGGATTACAGAGGGCTCACTATTAAACCCTGTGGGAGCAAAATCTTGCCAATAAATAATGTTTCACATATGCTTTATTTGAACTCTATTTGCAGCCTGCTTCTGTAAAATGCATGAGATCATGTGCATAATACACTGCTGAGGTACATAATGAGATAGCTGCTTTACACACTTTTGCTGTGTCAGTCTCAAGGACTTTGAGAAAGAATAAACCTCTGCCACTTCCTAAAGGCCCTCCTGGTGCCCCACTCTTCCAAAGCATCAGAATAACAAAACTAGAAGGGAAAAACAGACTGCACATACATAGGTAGGTCCTTTTATCAGAAATCATCTCCATTAATATCTCCATTAATATCATTGAACCATGATGAATAAAGCTGTCCTTTTGTAATTGACTTTGTTTATTAATACAATCACATCACATAAAACAGTTAATTTCTTAGCAATCCAGTCACCAGGCCAATACAGTACTTGGTGTTGTCAGCTCTTGGGCTCTCAAGGGAGGAAGGAAAGAATTGATTTTATGGTGACTCAGCACCTCATTGCAACTTCAACAAGTTAAAAATAAACATTAAAGACCATGTGATTTAATATCCTCAGTTTAAATGTTCTTTAAGTTTTATAGGGGCATGCAGGGAAATTGCACTGGGCTTTGTCAAGCAAGTTCCTGGCCTTTTCTCCAAGTAGAAATGCTAAGTTGCTCACCTAAAGAGTGAGCCAGAAATTCAGAGCTGGTGTGGATGGCTCTTTGAGCAAGTACCCATGCTGGCAGAGGGACGGGATGCAATGGGAACATACTGTGCAATGACAATTTTCAGCTAGCATAATGACTCTTTAGGGGGCTATCACAATTTAGAGCTGTGGCTGCTCTGCCTTGCACTGAAGTTCAATGGCTTCTCATGGTTTGTTCCAGGACTGGCAAAGAGCATTATGGAAAGGTGACACAAAAATCATGTTGGAATCAAGAGGTAGAACTGTGCACTTACAAATTCAGTCTTCGATCTAACGATGTGTTACTACAAAAAGGAATGGTTTGGCAGAGAGCTTGTGTCTAGCACATCCTTGAGGGTCAAATCCTCTAGCATGGGAGAAGGGCAAAAAGCAGATGTCATGCTTGCAGTGACCAAAAGGACTGGGGCTGTACTGGTGTGAGATTGAGATGGAGGGACACACTTGAGTGGACCCTTTCCACTTGTCTCTCTCTCACATCCTGCAGAAGCTGTCACCAAATGGGTCCTTTACATCAGCTGGGTCTAATAATTTCTTTCTCCATACTTACATTCATTTCCTTCCCTGTTTAGTTAAGAAAGTAGCTTTACCACCCTGTTTGGGGATTTGATATTAAAGAATTGCTGTTGTTTTCTGCAGGAAAAAAATCTATTGACGTTTCTCCCAGAAAGACGGCCTAATAAACTTGGGCTCACAGATGATAACAGCACAGATGGTCACAAACAAATCTAGTTCCATGCAGGTTTGAGTAGGAGAAGTGGTTTTCTCCTTGGGTACTGTTTGGTACCCCAAATGTTTCATATTTTGCTTCATTTAGTTACAGGGAAATAGTTAGACATGAAAATTGAAAATTATTTGATTACTATGGATTTTTGTCACAGATGAGTGCATTATCTTATGTATATTTTCAGTGAAAAAGATTCAGATTGTTTCTTTGAACTTTGAAATAGAAATAATGTTTTTTATAAATATTTTTAAAAATCATGAATGTATTGCACTTTCTTTTACCATTTAAAATAATTTTTTAAATGAAAAATAATGAAATGGATGCTGGATTTAAAAGTTGCCACTTAATTTCAATAGCATGTTTGCAATAGTTAACCTTGGTACTTGCTGTGTTCAAGCAGTTTCATACAGTATACAAGAAAGGACTGCAGAATCATGTCAATTGATGCTTAATGTTATCAATTTATTTTAGAAATAACAATTTAATTTTTTAAAGGTTATCACACTTTAGTATTTATAGATTTTCAAAAGATGTACTTTCTGTAAATTCACAGCGTTTTACAAATGTGTGGCGTGTGCTTGGGGCTTCTTTGTACAGAGAACAGTACCCCGCACAGTTGTAACAGCTGGTTTGGAATTCACCCCATCTGTCTTACGATCATGTATCTGCACGTTTTATTAGGCTGGATTATTAAACAGGTTAATCAAGAAAATATGGGAAGTGTAGGAAAACAGAGAATAAACAGCTTCTCCAGTGTCACTATCATCCATCTTATCAAGGGCAGCTCAGAAACACTTTAATACATGGAACATGGTCAGGTTAAGCCATCATAGCTCCACAGAAACATGCAACAAGAATTTTGCCAAAAATTCATTCCACCACATAATTTCCTAAAAAAAAAAAAGGAAAGTGTATGTACCCATACGTAAGAATGCTGCTTTTCCAAAGAAAACAAACAAGGACATTTTCTCGTTCATCAGCTGCTAAGTTCCATATGTTATAGACTGGAGAGTTAAAAATATGAGAGAACAAAAAAGACTAAGGAGGGAAGCCATCGTTAATAACATGTTAACAATAGGTAAAAGCACCACTCAAGGCCTTCAGGCAAGATCTGGAACCTGCTTGTACTTTGCTGTGCGTGAACAGGGAGATAAACACTGTGTCTCAAAGGGCTTACCCAACGAAGAGGAATGACAGGCTTGACAAAAAGTTTCCTATTCATAGAATATGACTGAACTTACCCCCCCCCCCCCCCCCCCACATATGCACACCACTACACATTTGGTTTTTTAAAGCATTCGGTCATTTTCAGGGTTTCAATTTCACCGCAATCATACCTCAAAATATACAACTCTGCTATATCTTAAACACTTGTTCTAATTCTCCATACCATTAAGGGTTGCTTGGCATTCTGCCCCACAGAAGTCAGTAGGAAAGGAACCATAAGATGGGAGGCCTGATGCTATGAAAAAAAAAAAGAAACAGGAGAACCAGCTATATGAACCCAAAGTTCAGCAGTTGCTTTTAAAATTGATACCTGAGTTTGGCCACTGTTGGCTCTGCAAAACAAAAATCACATCTGAGGCTGCTGCAAAAATCAACAGCACTCTCAGTCCAAGTGGAAAGCAGTGGAATTAAAGACTCATATCAAAATGAATGTATACCAGCCCTCTCAAATACAGTGCAGTTCTGTCTGTTTCCACCTATGCATACAAACAAAATGGTATTACAGCTTCAGAAGCCAAAATTCTCTCCTTGACCATTTATAAAATGTTTTGCACAACACCAGCCATCTGACTTACTGTTCTTCATAGGATTCCTATTGCCATGGACTGGTACTTACTGCAGTGAGAAGAGAACTGCAGAAGAGGACAGGATCACCATGGGCAGCAGGCAGTAGCCCAGGACACTTGCAACGCAGCCGTGCGAGACTCCCGAGACGCTCATCAGGTTCAGCAGGGCATGCATGGCCAGGCACCCGATGGCACTCATCCCATACACGTAGCCAAAATGAACTTTTCCTGCCTGGAATAAATGCGAGTAAGCATGCGGTGTGAAAGTGAGCAGTGATCACAAAGTGCTAGCAGAAGACAGAATTCGGTTTAGGTTTGTTACTTCTTGACACTGTCTCTCTGCTTCACCTGCATCAGTTCAGCTGTGAACCACAGCTGACACTTTTGGGTGATTTTTGCATAAAAATAATTCCAAGGTGCAGTTGAGAAAATGTGCTTGTCTCAAAGTCACAAGGCTGATTCTCAGTCTTACTGCTATTGGGCTCTGAACACAACTGGAATTGACTGGGAGACTTGGGAAAGTTTAACTGGCAACAAACTAAGAACAAATTATGGAAAGCACATTTAACCATTAAAAATCAGTTTAGTCCCAGGAAACATACTTTCAATAAGTTTATATGGGGCTGTGAAAAAGTGTCCTAAGTAATATGATGACCCAGGTTACCTGATATGCTTCACACTTTATTACAAACCTTCAGCTTTAAGCAGGTCTGCAAAAAATTAGTAAAATTTTGCTTAAACTATGCAGGTTTTCAGGGTAAATGTGACCATTCTTCCCCTTGACTACCACGAGAAAGACACATCTCTGTGCTTAGACCAATACAACACATTCATTTCAACATAAAACTCAGTAGTAACTGTCAGCTTGTGTTCTTTTTTGTTCTAACGAATGAAAAAAATCTCAGATTTTTTTTTCCTTCTGTGTTTTTTTCCTTTGTTTGAATTTATTGCCTATGAAAGACACCAGCCTGGCAGCCTGGAGCTTGATGTTTTCTAATTTATACACAAAGCTAGTAAAACAGGCAACTGTGGCCACAGCACCACCAGTTCCTTCATCTCCTGCCATCATTTTGAAGGATCACCTCCAGGCATAAGGGCATTATTCACTCCCCAAAATAAAGTCACAAAAGACTGTTAAATATTTTTTTCTCTCTCTTCAAGCTTTTAACAAATTAAATACTGAATGTTGGCTATGCAATACTGTCATTTTCACATCTGTACATCAGAAAAACATTCATAAATCAGATATCTGTTTTTCCTCAGAATTTTGTATCCTAATGATAGAATGCACCTGTGAAGGACAAAGTTCAGACCTGAAACTTAACCATTAACTCAGAACCATGGAGTAAACGTCTCAAATGAAGGGTCACTGTGCATTGCCTTCCTGACACAAAACAAGGTATATGCACAGACATAAAACACAAGTGTGTTTGTTCATACACACACACACATATCTATATGTCGCACACACTGTATATTATATATTGTGTATGATAAACCACGTTAGACTCAAAACTAATAGATGGTCTCAGTTTCCTAATAATGGTGTGGCTTATGGTTGGATTCTGTTGTGATGGATTAGGTGGAAACATTGTTGAAGCTTTTATCATGTTTTGTGATATTTGCTAGTTTGTCTCCCATCATGGCTAAGGAGGATTGAGAAGACCTCTGACTATGCTTCTCCATATATTTTAGTGAAATCTGGGGGAAATCAACTTTGAGGACCCTTCACTACCCTCTCTTCCTGCATCCGTGTGTGCAGAAATTGATGACTGGATGCCAGCAGTACTTGAGCTAGACAGACATGAAGGAACACTGTGGAGAAGGCCTCACCTAGTGACGACACAGCTTGAAAGTCCTGATGCTGTGGGTTGGTGGCAGCTCACCAGCTCTCGTTGGGAGAGCAGTGCATGCTTACGTAAAAGGCAACCTGAGTTAACAGGACCTAACTTTACATCAGCAACACCATCCTGTCTGCAGATTGACCTGGCTCGCTGCTGAGCTCCCCTCTGGTCCCAGTCCTCAAGGTTAAGTCAGGTACAGCCAGGCTGCCTATATCTTTCCAGCATCCTGGCCTTTTCCCCATGACTGTCTTCCATCATCTACTCCTGAAATAACAGCATAAGAAATCTTCCTATTTAGGTACAGACTCATTTGCTGGCATTTGCACACTAGTAGTATAAAATAAGCAGGAAAAATTGCTTGAACAAATAAAATTAACAATAGCTAGAAATAGTGTGGGAGAGCAATACTAGCTCAGCTGATTATCAATTAGAATTTCAGTCATTAAGGATATGTAGTAAGTTTAACATCCACAATGGGTGGGGTAGCCTTTGGGGCAGCCTTTGCTATAGACCAACTAAGTTCTGTCTCAAAACAGATGTATCACCTACAAGCTATGTTTTAGACTGTTTCAGTGTATTTAACTATTCTATATAGCACTATATATTAGCTTAGTTTAAGACTAAGAAATTCCTCAGCCAGAGATGAAGGGAGCACTAGCATCAGCAGGTAGCTGAGATCTCCACTTGGTGAAATGTTGGATTTGTGGTGCAAGGATATGAGAGAAGAAAAAAAAAAGCATCTGAACTTGGTGGTTCCGATTTTAGTCTTACTTAACATATGTAAATATATTGACTCACACACACGGGAATACTCCCAGTTCACAGTGATGTAAGCAAAACCAGAATCAGGCTTGATTAGTCTGACAGGCTTTGATGAAAGAGCTAAATCTGTCCTGCGGAAGGAGCAAGGTTGGGGGAAAGTCAGACTTTGTGTGCTTGTTTGCATCTGCCTGAAGTGGGTACTACTACCTTTAGGTGAAGCAGATGGGGAAGTCTGATTTCATACGAAAATGTATGACAGTGTAAAATGCAAAGCAGCTGAGACTTGGGCTTCTGCTAAATTTTGTGCTGCCATTGTTTCTCTATCTATAATGGAGCTTCCCAGTTTTACACTAACACAAGGAAGAACAAATCCTGCTTCCAGGCTAGCAGCCTTTTCCTCTTTTCCTCTGAAAGAACTGCTACCCTTTGAGGAATATCTTTGCATAATTTTCCATAGTTAAAAAGCTGAAACTAAAGAAAATGTATACAGTATTTTTAGAAACAAGCTCTCAACCAAATTATGTTCCTGGTGCTATCAGAAGATACTTATTTAAGTACAGAAGGATATCATAGTTTACACAGCTTAAGAGACACATTAGTATTCAAATACCTCTGAGATAAAATGGTAGCCTGAATTTCTAAGATAAACCCATATACTTACTGCTGTGAAGTTATGGAAAAAAACCACTGGATTGTATCAGAGGTGTTCTTCTGCCCTAAAACTGGGACATTGAAAACACTTGATTTTCTACTGACACCTAAAATGTGTAATATCCCAGAGAAAGTATGATAATTAAAGAAATTTACTTAAAAATAATATTTTAATATTCATTATAAATGTTGGCTATTCAGGGAAAAAAAGCAACAGGATTTTTTTTTCCCATTCTTTCTTTTAGCTTGCTTTCCTTCCATTTTCTTGATTATAATTAATTCAACTTTCTCCTTTTACTACCCTCATACATTTATTTCTCCAGGTGGAAAATAGCCTCTCTTCTCTAGCTTCCCACCTTCTTTTCCTTTTATTCCCTTTCCTCCTGCCTCTTCCACCCTTTTAAAATATTTTTATTTTTATAGGGACATAAATAATAATATTACCTGCCATTTATATTGCAGTTTGCACATTCAAGGTACTGCACTGACATTACAAATTGAGTAAGAACTTTCAAGAATCTTCTGATTCAGCACTATTTATCACAGAGGAAATGGAGAATTAGAGCCCCTTTCCTCTCACCTCAGTTGCAGGGCAGTAAAGCCCTTACCAGAATGGTCCCACCTTATCCCTGTCTGATGAATTGCTGCCAGAAATCAGAGCTGTATTTCAGCAACACTGGAGAGCCCCTGTTGCCAGTGATATATATATGAATCTGCAGTTCTGTACAACCCTGTTAAACTTTCCTCCTGTAGGAAAGCTATATTCATAAAGAAGAAGGAGGTCAAATACAGGCTACTACATTTTGTTAAGCAGACAATATAGAACAAAGAATATAAAATAAGAAAGCATTAGCAAAATTTATAGGAAGATATTGCAAATTTAAGGGGGGGGGGAGACCGTTTCAATTTCTTTTTTTTCCAATTATTCTAGCTGTATAATTTTTTTTTTTTAATGTATACGTCTCTGCACTCTCTAAAATGACATTGAAAGAAGATAATTTCAAAACAGTAGCAAGTAACAGTAGCAAGTGTTAGAAAAACTGGGCTGGCCTGCTATTCCTTTTTATTCCCTTCTTTAAAACCTGTTCAGAGCCTCTTCAGATTATATATGGCACAGATCTGTCCTTTGTTCATATTATATCCCACCCCAAAAATGGTGTGGTCTCTTCTTTCCACTGGAAATAATACATCACTTTACCTGTGTCACTTTTACAATGCATTTAAACTTTATGCAGGTACCTTCAAAGTAGGGAGAAATTTTAATACATAATCCCAGAATGACTGGCAGCAAATGACTCATTTTATGCCAATACTACATCTTCTGCAACTTCACACTCATTATCACCTCGGCATTAGCTTGTTAGAAGAGAAAGCCCTGAAGATTTCTACCGCATCCTACCATCAGCAATGTTGCTCCAAGGGCCAAACAGAAAACCATGGGTCCAGTGAGGTCTGTCTCATTCATAATGCTGCCATCTGCAGGCTTCATTGGATTTAGAACTGTTAATGTTTTTTGCCATATATGCTCAAAATTGATTCCAAGTTCTGCAACAAGAAATTTCAGGATTTTGTTAATTGCTCCCAAGAAAACAACATTTTTACAAAAACCCATTAGATACCACGAAACTACAAACAAATGCTTCAATGAAGATAATATTGTAGGATGACATATTCTGTAATAGGAACATAATGTCCCTGCTATATACCCAGTATATTTGAGAGTCAGCTTTGATTCTAAATTGGAATATTAATTTATTAAATCCAATTTTAGGCAGTGAACCAAAAAATGCCCACAGCACTTTTAAGTTAATATTTGTTTTTCCTATATTTAAAACACATGTATCTAATGCCACCCTAACTTAGATGTTGAAAAATACATTAATTAAAAGTAACTGCAGGATTTAAGATACTCTAGAACACTGAGGACAGAGTGAACTGTGGCAAATCTGACAAGAAATGTGTCTTAAGCCTGAACTTCCAAAAGCACTGAAAAATGACATTTGTCCCTTCAAGGCAATTTAATATGACTTTTTACAGTGCTTTATAAGCATGGAGTTTAGGGAGGGTCTTTTTTTGCATTTAAAAAGTAATTAGTGAGACCCCCAGAAACAGATCAAAATTCTTTCCCATTAAGTTGATGGGAATTCTGCCATTAATTTTGCTAGGGCAAAGCTTTATCTTATAACTTCTGGAGAAACACTTAAGCTTGCATGAGTAATCATCTTCCCTGAGATTCTCCAGCAAAGGAAAAGTAGGTTCAGGTTCGCTGCCAGAGTGACTGAGACTGACAACGTCTTAGATCTGTTTGGAAAGCCAAGTCTTTACCTTGTTCCACCTTGCCATCATCTTGAGATCAGCAAAAACATTGTATATATAAAGCTATTCTGCATTTAAATGTGTGGTTTTGGTCAGATTTATGTGGTATATAGATAGGAATATCTCTGAAGCCTTGCGGATCACGAGCAGTCGTATAACATCCTTTTCCCAGGGTGAACTGCATGGGGAGTTAAATGGCTGGAGGTCTTAGAGGTAGAGATCTAGCAGTTGTCTATATCAAACAGAGTGATCTTGCTGGCTTTAAGGCAGCAGTAGTCCCTTTTAAGTCGTAAAAACTCCAGTTGCCTTCCCATATGCCAAACTAGCAGGCCAAATATGCTCCTTTTACATTATGCTGAAATAATTATAGACATATTCTCCATTTGTTTTCTAATGCAGCACAGGTATTTTGCAAGCGACAAAACCAGCCGCTAGCATTAGAACGGTCGATCATCATAAAGAATGATATAGCTCATACGCTTAAATGATCAACTAATTGAAACTGAAAGCAGCTTTCTCAATTCTTTTCCCACTGAAACAAGCAACTTAGCATCTGAAAACTACTAAATTTATTACTAGTTATGCAAAAAGGATAATTACCCATCTTTATTAATTATAGATTTTCCAATATGTATGCAGGATAAACGCCGAGTGGGACGAGATTTTGGAAACGTGGATGCAAAACCTATTGTTCTGCTGCCATCTCGTGGTGGCACAGTATATCTGCTCTACGCCATAAGGCTGGATCAATCCAAGGCGAATTCGAAAGAGAAAATGTAGGTTTGGGGGCCAGAAGCTGCTGGCTGAGGCTCACATAGCGAGGCTTGGCAGCTCTGCTGCAGTTTCTCTAGTGAGTTCCGCTAGCTGGCAAAGAAACATTAGAGGCATCCCCAGGAATCACGCATGTCCTCTGTGGTATTGGTTTTACCTTCTAGCAAAGGAGGCTCCTCGGCAAATCCGTCAGCATAACCAAGCTGAGAAAGAGTGTCGGGACTGTACGCTGGCTGCAAAATCTGACCCGTGTAGCTCTGAGGGGACAGAAGCATGTCTGATGGGACAAAAGCTCCAGCTGGAGGTGGCTTTTCTGTCTGGCTCCTAGGACAAGATGCAAAGTATAGCAAAACTCATAACCACAATGAGAAACAGAGCTACTCACAACGTACCACCTCCTTTTCACCTAACTTCAGTTTGGGCAAACCGGAAATTTTCTGGGTTCAATCCCTGCTGTGGGTAGGGAGTGCTGAGCTGCTGGCCGTGCCTGTGCTGCCCTTCCCTGTAATTCCCTCTGCAGGCAGGCAGAGCTCCCCTGCCAGAGCCCTGCAGCCCGGCGCACCCACTGCCATTCCCACTCAGCACCGACAGCGGCCCACCGCAGGAACCCAGGCTGCATGAGGGGGAAAGGGAATTTAGGAGCTGTGAGGCCACCCACTCATTCAGGCACTACTGACTTTTTTGCCCAGCAGCCTGGTGACACTCCTCGGATACATCCATACTGCTAATGAAAGAACCACATACTAAATTTTTTCCTTGAGTCTGAGAAGGATCCTAAAGAATTTCTTGCAATATGCATCCTAAATTTCACATTAATAACACAAAGCTCAGTTACTCCTATTAGGTAACAAGCTGTAACGTCTATACTAATAAAAGTAGCACGAAATCAAATCCTTTTAAAAAGAAAAGTTCAGTTACAAGCATTCTGCCTTTCAGAAAGTCTAGATGATGTCTTGAACCTCTTTCCTGCTCCTGCAAGCCCCAAAGCCAGCCCTGGAGCCATCATCTGCTGAAGAGGGAAGACGAAACAACACCCGTACTTACTTTCTGCTTTCACAGAGGTTTTTGTCTGAGCCACAGCTGGTGCAACCTTCTTCCTGGTCGTCTATGGTATAATTAGACTGGTAAAAGTCGAAGTGAAACTGCTCAAAATTTGACATTCTGGTTGGAAAAAATGATTGCAAATATCAATAAAGAGCCTTTGCAACAAGCCAAAATCTATGTTTTAAACTGTCCTAAACTTAAATTAAAATAGCAAACTGTAAAGCCAAAAACTCAAAAGAATCTTTCTGTAGAAGGTCATGATAATTTGTAAAAAAAAGACAATTTACTTTCTTTAGCTGTAACACGAGGAATTAACCTGCTCTTACTGTAATTTACAGTATATTAATTTACAAGTGGTACACAAGACTTCCTTTCTTGTTACCAAAAATAATTTAATTTTGAAAGAAGATATATATACATGTATATAAATACACTATTGTTTTAAAAAGTTCATTTTCCCACTTTCAATAAAAAAATTATGACCATATCTCAATGCTTAGAAATAAAGGTTTTAGGAAGTATTTTGGATTTCAAAAACAATTACTATTTACAGTTATTTATGTTTTGCAATATTACATATGACTTTCATAAAACAGTAGAAAAAACCAGATTTGTTCACAAAATCTGTGATTTCTGTTCAAGGACACAGCTATAGTTGGCACATCAGTAGTACCAGAGAAACATTCTCACTGGCTAGCAACATGACTGGTAAAACACAGTATACTGGATTATTGAATTGGATTGATGATTGGATAATTTCTTGGTGAAAGAAAACATGTTAAAGCATATCTTTCCTTCCTACTGCATGTGTTTCACCACTTGGCTAGCACTTAGGTAGTTAAAACCTTAAAACCCACAGAGAAGTTACATAACCTGGCTGATAACCATATCCATATTCAATTTACTTAGATTTTCATGTGAGATATTCATCTCTCCTAACATTTCCCATTTTTTTTCACTTTTGTCCTCATTTCCAACTTTCCAAATGCCATTGGCAAAATATGCTTTGGACCTTGAAGTTATTCTCAGAGTTGTCTCAATATTTATCAAGCACACTTGCTTATGGGAAAGATCTTTGCAAATTTCTTTGTAAGATGAAAGTGATAAAGATTAGTATTTCATCAGGAATCTTGAAATACTGCATATGAGAGTTTCTGATTTTTTCCCATTATAAGACTAATCTTTGAGGACCTATTTCCTTATCTTACCTAGAGTTCAAAGTAGAAATTATTCTTATATTATTTTCTTAACTGCTGATCAATTGTGCAGGTTTTCCAAATTTAGAAGAGAAATAATTTTTACATTTTAAATATTAATTAATAAAAATTAATTGTACCAAGCTATTTACTGTGGCTTTATTTGGAATTGCACAGCACTTAGGCATTTGTTCAATGAACATTTCACATGGAGTATGTTTTAAGAAACTTTAGTTGGTAGCTCAACCTCAATAGTTAAATTCCAGTAAGTATTTAATGTCCTTTGCTGTCACCATACAGAATGAAATAATTGCTTAACCAGGTATGGTTAACTCTATATGACAGAGTTCAGAAAAGATAAATTTATTTTCAAAAAGAATTTGGAGTTAAGGTTACTTACTTTTTAAGATATTTGATGAAAACTCCAGTCTGTTGAATTTACATGTTGGAGAAGACCTAAAATATCCTCTTGCTTCAACAGGGATGAGCTTAGTGCTATTTATAAGATTCTAAATTTGATATTTGAACAGATGCACATGAAGGAAGAAAACCTCACAACCTGTCAATATCAGGGCCAGCATTTAACAAGAGCTAACAACAATGGGCAGAGTAGGGTAGGAGCCTTTGAGAAAAAATGAACAAAATGAACAAATATTGTTCCATATATTTCAACTCAATAATCTAGATTCCTTCTTAAGCAGGTATTCATGAAGATCTTGGTGGAGCCCTCATTAGCTGAGCTGTTAGACATTAAAAAGTTTTAACAATGTGCAATAATACATGTTAAATTAGTGGGGTGAATACAGTTATGTGACGGTGTGTTTCCAGCACACAGAGCCCTAGAAGGGCTGTGGGATGTTCCCTGGGAACGCTGCGGCAGAGGGAGGGAGGGAGGGAGGCTGAATGCACTGCTGGGCCAGTTTCCCAATCAGCACTTGGGCTGTTAAATGTAAGGAATGTGACATTAAATGATATGTATTATCAGGTAATAAATCTATGCCTCAGGTGCATATTCAATCCTGTGATGTTGAAGGCCAAATAATTCCATTTCATTAGCAGAATAATGATGCACTGTTAGCACGTGACCTACAATGCTATGAAAGAGTTATAATACAAGCGCATTTTAAAATAACTTAAAATGAAGTTCACCAAGTTTTTGCTCAGTAAGTATGTCCAAGAAAGAGCCCAGAAGTAAAGAATGGTGAGAAGCAAAAAAGTGTAACATTTGATTCTGCAAATTACGGGTAATCTAACTGTGGTATTTATCACAGCTATTGTTAAGTCTCCCTCATGTCCTGCTATTTCTAGAGTAACAATTCATGCTGCTACATTCACCAAGGTGAATTTTCATTTTTGACTCCTAGAAAACTGCTAATCTCTGTAATGTTTAATCCTCTCAGTTTAGATTACACAGTCTCATCTTGTTTATACTAAATCAGTGGGGGGAAGTGATACAGGATTAACTTCTGCCCCTCACAAAGGTAATTAAAAAATTTCTTTTTAGGAACAGAAAGATCTTGATTTTCTAGGGGTTTGTCCGTTTATTTAAACCACAAAAGTGATTTGATTGCTTTTTCTACTTTCTGTTAGAAAAAGATTTATATACATATACGTAATCACTGCATACAAATATATATACATCTATACAAAAACTGGGAATAACTATCAGACAAAACACTTAAGAGAAGGAATTTAAATAGAAAAAAAATGGAACATGGTTGAATATTACTTTAATAGCCATTTAATATGCCACAGTTAGATAAGAAAGCCACCTGTAAATTAAAAAAAGAGAAAAAAATGGAACTTAAAATTGAGCCATATATATTTTTCTCCTTATATAAAATCATTGTATACCTTATGATACATATTATACATAAATTACATAAATATATCCCTGTGTATATATATATTGACACACATAAATGGATTCATAAAATACAAAAATGGAAAGTAATATTAGTTGGAAATGAGAATTAGAAGATTACAAAAGAAAAAGAGGGTAAGTTTAAGTAGTTGATAGGAAAGTGACTGATAGAAATAAGGACTGCCCAAGTGCATTAAAAGCAGACAAAATCATGCTACTACTGCCATGCTCCTATCAGATGCAAAACTAAAAATATCGATGAAACAAAAAGACAGATGCGTTTAATTAGAAATGCTAAAATCACCATTTTGAAATTCTGCATCTAAAAGTTTTAGAAGAAATGGCTAAAAACTTTCTATGTTGTTGAGTAACAAAGCAATAGGAAAGTTCGGGAAGACCAAAACGAAGTAAATATGCTATCTTGTAAAAGGTTAAATAAGATGTCTTGAGTAATTATTGGCTTGTCCCCATGAGATTGATCCTAGCAAATTATGGGCTCAAATTATAACTAACTGCATTGATGAATCCAATCAACATGGGCTTCTGGAAACTAGCTCATTTCAAACTAATTTATTTCCTAATAAGATTTGTAGGTGGGAAAGTTAACCACCGATGACCCATATTTATACAAGTCCTTTTACTTTATTTTGGTTCAATAGATATGTAACCATCACTGCTTAATGTGATAACCGTTGTACTGATTAAATAAGTGCTACCTTGTGTGTCTGGAATGAAATTGTGAAAGAGGGGAGGATTTCCATTGATGTCTTACAGGACAGAAGCTTTGCAAAGCTCATCTAGCAGACACTACAGGTACGTTACAGGTACCCGATGTTCTGTCCATCACTGGGAGACTAGCTAGACAAGGCTGTCAGACATGCATTAACATAAAGGAAAAAGAAATTATTGAAGGCTTTACAACAGAGTTTGAATGTAACCTTACTTTCTTTGAATGGCGGGTACAGAGGATGCTAATAAACTATGGGGAGCACAGTTTGGATGAGGTCTAATCCTCAGAGATGAAAATGAGAATTGAAGCTGGTGAATACAAAAAAGATGAAGAGAGTTAATGAAAAATGTGAGAATTTCTACAAGAAATTCAGAACTTTTCCTTAAGGTTAACTCCTAGGCTTTTGTTTACCTACTTTTTTCCATCTTTCCTGAAAAGGAAAATAGATACGGAGAAAAGTGAAATGTCATCAGTTTTCATAAGGTTACATTTTCACTTTCAGCTATTTTTTTTATGAAATGGGATGATACTTAAACTCTTTTAAACTTCCAGGTGAGCATTTTTTAAGAAAAATATAGCACTAAATGAGATTAAATGGGAAAAGATAGAAAAGACTATAGAACTCTGGCTTTAGATTCAACTATGTAACCCTACATTTATTACTAAAACTAATGAGTATGGCAAATCCATTATAATAATTAGTCAATTATTCTATAGTTTTCTGAAATGTAAAAACTGATCACATCAAGGATAAATTCAGCAAGCTTTAAGCTTAATTACTTACATTTACAGGCCCCATTAATAATTTTGTAAGAGAGCGTTATTAAAATGTGCTCCTAAAGAAGAGAGGAAAATTTAATTGCGAAGAAATATACCATTTACTATGAAATAGGAGGGTTTTTTACAAAATTAATTACTTACATTATGTAAAGTGGCTGCTAAGTGAATTTTATGTCTCAGATACATCTATTGTAAGACCCCAATTCTCTCCTGTAACCGGTCTTCAGAGGGTGGGTGGGTAAGATGCAAGTAAAAATGAAAAAAAGAGTGAAATTTGAAGCTCATTAGTGTTTCCTTTTTTATGGTGAACGAGTTTGTTAGACTTGAACAAACAAGTGAGAAGTTATGGGCTCCTGCACGAATGGTTGTACTTATCAATACTTATTAGAAGTCAAACACACAATTCTGCAGCTAGACATTATTAGGAAAAGACAGTAAAACAAAGCATCATTATACCACTGCATGTGTCTGCGATTCACTGACAAGTTGAATATTGTGAGCAGTTCTAGCTCTGCTCCCTCAGAAAGTATTTAGGAGGATGGAGACATACTGAGAGAAGAGCAGGGGAGGTGTGTGTGGAACAGGCTCCATGTAACAACAGCCAGGTCAGGTCCTCAGGCTGGAGAAGCAATGATCAGCAGGGGTTTATGAAACTGAGTGACAGGGGCTGGTGGGTAGAGAAAAACTGTTGCCTCTTTCTTCCATAAGACAGACAAAATTCATAAGGTGTTCAAAACTAAGAAAAAAAAAGGGTGCATGGGTGACAGACTGGTGGAACTCCACGTCAAAGGAAGTTATGCACGTTACATATTTATATGGATCTGGAACAAGTCCATGAAAGTTGAAACAACCAAGCATTACTAAATGCATAGGAACAGTATGCAGCTCAAGAAACCTATAAACTACAATCAGTGGAAGACTAGAAAAATATTCATGGGAAGGAGTCATGATCATGCTTGTATGTTCAACCATTTTCATTGCTAAACAGAGTTCCTGTTTTGACTTACTTGACCATTCAAATCATCTATGTTTGTGAAGGAGGAAAGCAACACAAAAGATTATAGATTCAAATCTACGAAAAGGGAAGAAACTCACTGTGAAAGACCATAACATCTTTAACTCTACATGGGTTGGAGTTGTTGACTTCCAACTGTCACCAAAACACTGCTTTGTATGACTTCAGTGATACCTTTCCTGCCACTCAGCTTTTACTTCTGATTTGAGTTCTTGTTCTTCTACCTCTGTTGTGAATCAGCTGACTTTCAGCTTTTGATTCATAACATATATCCTCCTTATCCAGACTTTTTTTCTGTCGGAAGCACAAAAAAAACAAAAAAGCAAGAATGAAACCAACCAACCAACCACCCACCCAATGAAACCAGAAAAAAACCAAAGAAAAAACCCCCTTCAGCTGAAGCTTTTTTTGATGTATGAATCACGCATAACAGCTGGTTCTCAGGTTTGCTATAAATAAAAGCGGTGATGAGGGAACAATCAAGCCCAGGATGTGCTTTGTGCACCCCAGTTCCATGAATGGCAGAGTCCATGAATATGTTGGTTAACAAAAATCATACCTAAGATCCGGACTTTACGGGCAAAAACTGTATATAAACAAGCTATTGGAGGTAGCTGTGGTGAACAGAGGGAGGTCTGATGCGATAGAGATCAGACCTGTGTTCACCCAGTTCCAACCCCGGGCTTGGCACTGTCTCCTTTTCGATCGTGGCTTTGTGCGTTCGAACTCTCGGACACGAAATAAAGTTTTATACATGTTTTATCTTAAATTGGGCTTACCTATTTATTACAGGTTGATTCTTTGGTGTCTAATAACCATAAGTGATGTTTACACTTTTTGCTCAGTGTAGGTACTAACACAATTTATTTCCTCCTGGTAGTTGCCCGTTTTCATGAAATTTGTAGAAACTTGATTAAGAGCATTAACAACTCTGCTTCTCTGTTCAACATATTCAAAATTACCTAACAAATTCAAAATTGTTGTGGAGAATGCCAAAGCAGGTAGATAAGGAGCATGGTGCAGCAGTATTTTGTATTCAAGAAATAAATGTTTGTATGTAATAGAAAAGATAACAATAAATAAATCTTTTTTATTTATTTTTCTTTTTTTGTTTTCTTGTATCCTTTTTGTTGTGTCACACTAGCGCAGTTTCTTTCAAATCTTCCTTTTCTTGCGGACAATCAAAATATAGAGGCATATAAAGTACCATATATATTTAAACTCCAAGAGACCTCGATTTGAAAAAAATTACAATTAAGGATGAAGAATAGAAAACGTGTTTCTTGAGGAACACTTGTTTGAAGAGTAGGTATCTAATTACATTGTCTTATCCTTGCATTAAATAAATTTTCAGGAATACTGAACCACTAGTCCATGTATAGAAAACACAATTTAAAATTTTTTTTCTTTTTTTTTTATTGTAGGGCTTTTGCTCAATAGAATGTGACGGGTTTTATGAAGGAAGTAGGTATCATCACTGGTATACAGCCGAAAAGGGAGTTTAGGCAACCTTACTAACTTAACCATTTATTTAAACACCACAATAAAGACATTAAACATTTGAGAAATGGTTTCATAATATCTGCTTTTCACGGGCCTCTTGAAGTAACAAAACTGCAACACTGTATACACATTATGCATAAGCATAATGATTATTCCAAAACTGAACTGGGAACAGGAGGTATGGCAACATTTAAGAAAAAAGTTTTTTCTCTGTGGAGGTCACAAAGCTCCTAAGGGCAATTGTAATTATTTCTTTAGAATAAGCGGATACAGACTGCGTAAGTTATAAAGGTTTCAAAAGTGCAGTTACAGCACTTTGTGTCAATAATCTACGGATCACAAATTGCCTAAAGGGAATGGTAACTCCAGAAAGTGAGTTTTACTTGTTTGGAAAAACATGCAAATGAATTTGGCATCCTTAAAGGGCTTCTCAGGCAAAATTTCAGCTTCCTGTCTGAGCCCAGAGTAATTACATACATAGCAGTATAGCCAGGCTTGGAGCCAGACAAAGAGCAGAAAAAAGGTGTTGGTGTTTTGTAAAATTTGCGGTAGACCTCTGGATATATTTGCTGCTTTGTATGATTTTACATATGTAGTGGTCTCATAGGACAGAAATGTTAAACTACCAGAAAACCACAGAGTAAAAGCCTTTGTCGTCTGTTTCTATTTTGCTCTGACAGAAGGGGAGGAAAGGGAAGACGAAATAAATCCAAATCTTGGAAATAAATGCAAATTGCCAGAGAAACATTGACTATTAGTTAAACTGGGCATCCTGATGAATTTCTATTTAGCTGGATATATTTTGACCTTGCCCAACATCAGACAGATGCCACACACATCCTACAGGCTACTAAGAGGAAAGGAAGGGGATAGAGGTACAGGGTCTATTCCCTTGAGCAGCAAAATCTGTTGTTGCAGGCGGGCCCTTCCTGGGCCCAGCTCAATTTGAATAGGAAAAAGATATATGAGCCACAGTTGATTAGAAGCAAATTCCACACACTCTTAGAATGCTGGATGCCAAAATGGAGCGACAGGGATCTGTGAGCCCAGGATTCATCCCAGCCAAGGTCATCCAGGGTGCAGGCTTGTTATGATACAGAGTGTACACTCAGTTGTAATCCAAGTAACGGATTAGTGCCACAGTCCACACTGTGATTAAAGACCTTATATAAAGACCTTGCTGCTTATAAATTTGCAAAGTCTTAAGTATCTGGGATGAGACTTTCCATATGTTTTATTTTCAAGATGAACCAAATTCAGTGAAAAAAATACTCACAGTTTTCTAATAACTAAAAAAGTATGGTTTATAAAATTAAAAGTATTTGATCAAGAATGAAAATGAATAAGCAGTATAATTCAAATTATATTTGTAAATAGGATCCCACTCCCAATGTTTTCAAACTTTTCAGACTTCAAAGACAGCATTTCCTTAGCCCAGATTTTATGTGTTGTTACTCTATATCACAGCAGCCATTCTAAGATACAGATATAGAAACAAGAAGAAATTTACTGGCTAAAAGCCAACAGCAGACATTCCACCAACAAGGACCCAAGGCAATATTTTTCCTCTCAACATAGAAAAGATTGTCAGTGAATACATAAAAGAAAGTAAACACTCCAACTATAGGTGTAGAAACATGAGAGTCAAAATTCAAAAAGGTGAACTGTTTTTGAAAATGCTTATTAAAATGATCACTCTATAGTGTTATCTTTAAGACAAATAAAGAGAAAAAAAATTTAAAAACATTTCTGCTGAGATAACTAAGAAAGGAAAAAATGTAAAAGTTGTCTGGCAAGATTTACTGAAGTGTTTGCTGCATTCCAGTTTACTCCGTTTAAAACTCCTTTCTGAAAGATAAAAAGGAAAAGTCTCTCATATATTGTATTATTAAGCAATTCTTATTAATTGATACAGAATGAAGAAATACCCATAAATATACAATGTAATTTTCAAACAGAGACAATAATTTCTTGGGCTGGACAAGTCATAGAATATAGATACTGCTAGCTCACAGGAAACTTACACAGACCAAAAAGTTAAGTAAAATGGTTCAGAAGGTATCCTTCTGTTGTCATTAAAAATAAAAAGCAGGAATACAATTATCATTCACAAGATACTGTGTTTTCAAAATCAAATCCTCAAAGCTTTCCTTTTGGAATACCTTCAATACTTATGTCCAATATGAACAAACCTTTCTCTTCTGCTCAGAAATATTTTCTTTACTTGCAACTCTTTTCAGGCAATAACCATCAAAAAGATTTTAATTGTCCCTTCTCTACAGCCGGATGGAACTAGCTTTCTAACACAGTGAACTTAATGAGAGAGAAAAGCAATTAAAATTGGGATTAATGGCCTTGGCCTGATCTATGTCTGGAGGGAACTGAATCACAGCAAGGTACATGGATTGTGCTTCTCCAGACATGGTTCACATGCCTAAGTGAATTCTGTTGTCATCTTCAGGACTGTTCCGGTCATTGGGACCTCGTTTTTAAACAATAAAGTGCTAAATTATCGTTTCTGTCTCCAAAACTAAGATCTTAAGAAGAAATGGCAAGCCAGTGGAGTTAAAGAGGATATAACGCATGTCAAGAAAAATGATGAAAAGGATGGAGGCTGGAATTCTTCACGCTGGAAGAAAGGTAAGGAGAGACACGACTGAGGGCAAGAGGAA
Source organism: Falcunculus frontatus (assembly GCA_013398115.1). Taxonomy (NCBI): domain Eukaryota; kingdom Metazoa; phylum Chordata; class Aves; order Passeriformes; genus Falcunculus; species Falcunculus frontatus. The sequence continues at coordinate 2,160,221 of VZRV01009655.1, forward strand.
TGTACTGGAGGCCTCGGCCAAGCCTGTATGTTCCCAGTAAGTAGCACCTCCTGCTACGGTTGCTGAAGGAAAAATACTGTTCAAAGTACTGGGCAAAGCATTCATCTCACCCAAGAAGGTATTTCTTATGTTCTTACTGTTTTCAGCTACAGTTGTAAGTTATCTTAAAGTATACATTTAATCAATAGAAAGATAGAGGTGAGTCAGGTCTGATGAGTTTTGTAAGGTTTTTTCTATTATAAATACGCACAAATTAAAGTGAGGCCATTTTTTTAAAATGGATAATGAAATTAGCCATATTAAGCTGTATATACCCTCTCTGATTTTTTCGATTTTAGGAAAGGCTGGTGTTCCTATCAGTCTCCACCTCCTGCTACCCTTGTACAGTGTATTGCAAAGTATGCATTGGGCTGTCAGGTGTGACCAATGCTTTCTTGCGAGAAAAACCTAGCAGCTCCCACTCTACTAAAGCGCTGAGAAGTATGATATGGTTGTGAGGGCAGCTGAGATGGTGGGAAGTTGATAATGAAACGCGGCTTTTGCCCTCTGTAAGCCCATCAGATATGGGTCCTGCATGGGCAACTACATTGCTAAGTACGCAGGCCATGCAGTCACAGGCTGCCTAGCTTTCCTTTTTCTAGGAAACTAGAAACTTTAAAACTCATTCTTTTAAGAATTTGGAAAATTTATTTTCTAAATCTCTTTGTTTTATTGTTCCTATACTCTGGAGTTCCTATATTTAGTCAGAAATTTTGTGACGTTTGCTGCACCAAACTGAACACTAGTTTTAAGAAAATGTTATTTCTCTGCTAGGCTGTCATGGGAAAGTACTGAGTCCCTGAGACATCCTTACTGAGGGAAGCAGAACAACTGCAGTATCGCATTCCCACAAATATTCCCAGTTAATGCAATTGTTGAAATACTAAATGCAAAGAAAGGGATAACCTCAGGGAGAAGATGGGCAGGAGGATGGAATGGGTTCAACTACAGAAGAGGAAAGACCTTAGGGTGGGGAAAAAGGGGGATGTGATATTATGCCATAGCACGCCACACTTCATGTGGCACACGAATTTTGTTACAGCACACAGGGAACTCGTGAAATGAGGACAGCTAGCAGACATCTGCATTGGAAAGAAGCCCAATGGACTAGATACTGCAGCAGACAGCAACTGACTTATTTACAGCTACAGCAAAAGAAATACTTCCTTGAAGAGCATAGAAGCAGGATTTGCTCGACTTCAAACAAACCGGGCCAAAAGGCCTCGGTCTTAAAGAAAACAAAAAGATGCCAAATGCTCAACAGGCTGGAGTATTTCAGAAATTGTCTTTTGAAGGTGGAGCTGGATCAGGAACATTTCACAGGATTGCTGTCGATTTTAACCCTAAATAAACAAGCTCATGGAAGCAGGGGGAGTAATTCCTGATCTGCTTTCAAACCTGAGCTTGGGAATTGCTGCTTTTGATAATGTAGCTGCAGCTTCTTATAAGAAGCTGGGAGTGTCAAAAACCTTGCTGAAGTTGAAAGTGAGCTGCATCCTTTGGTTTTTTCTTTGGTATTTATCAGGTCAAGTAGCCTGTGAAAAGACAGCTTTCTAACTTGACATAATTTTCTCCACGAATCCATTCCATTTTTTTTTTTTTTTAATGGATATTATAAATTATTAGTTAGCACTAATGTTCTTCTGACTATCAAAGTGAGTGATTACTAGGTCTTCCTCTTCTTGCTGTTAGGCCTGTCCTTCTCTAAGGAGAACTGCCTGTCTCCTATGACATCTCAAGGACAAATAATACTGCAAATGAGTTATCTTCTCCATAGACTCTCACCCTTCATAACCTTATTCTTTAAGTGCCATGGAAAAGGAGCTTTAGGAATAGGTAAAATGGATTGATCAACACATCACTGAGCAGACCTCTGGCATCCTGAAAATGCACCTCCAGGCCTTGCATATAATAGACATGGCATACAGCATAATACAGTTTAGCAGCAATCTTTATTCTCACTCAAGCAGAGGTAATTAAAATCACCACATCTACAGAGACACTTGCAATTTGATATCAAAGGCAAACTTGGGACACACATACCCCACAACCCTCCCCTCTCCATATTTAGAATGAAATAAGACAAAAATGTGGAAATAAGGATCACTTTGATGCTGCAGGTGCTGTACTGCTCAAAACATTTAGGGCTAGTAGGTACTCATTCTCATGTACTGCTGGTTGCTGAAAGACATTGCTGCTTCAGTGACTTATCCTCTCTGTCTGACTGAAGCTGCATTTTTTAACAGAATTCTTTATTTGTCTTTTCATACATACAGCATTGTTTTGACTGTTTGCTTAAATAATTTTTTTTTTGTTGCTTTCTAGTAATCATTGAATCACTTGATTTCCAGGTGTCTATCGTGATGATATAGATGTAAAATAGGTTTCATACAAAGAACTGAATTCTGTTCAAGTTAGCTCACACTGACTTAAGTTGAAAGCCCACATGAAAAAGCAGAATCAGAGCCACTGATTCGGGAAAAGTCAGGTCCATTGCAAGTAGTCTAAAAAAATAATACACTTTCTCCACCTTGGTGGACGGTAAGTAAAATATATGAACTATGAAAAAGATAGAGAGCATTTTTTAATGTTTATTAGCCCCATTCTTAAAAAGGTTGTTATTATTTTTTAAAAGATCAAGCAGCATATTTATTAAATGGTTAAAAAACCACTTGTGATAGACCAAGGCACATTTTTATGTTCTAAAAACCAAGTATCCATGCACAGAAAGTAAATCTTTTATAGAAACAAGCCAATCTGTTGCCTTTCCTAACTCTGTTTACTCATGCCTAATTACAGAATGTCTCTTGCAGTATTCCTATTAAATATTACTTCAGATAAATAATGGCTGAACTAAAGAAAGAGCACAACATTAACTGAAACAGAACAGATTTTACAAAGGGAAAGAGCAGAAATGGTCCTACACTAAATAAGCTACAAAACTTCGGTCAGTATCATATAGAAGGAAGAAAATATAAGGTAAATAATATTCAATTAATTGTTTTGTCATTTACCCAGTCAAGACCTCCTAAACCATAACAATCTCGCAATTACTCATCTGCCTGCTAGGATTTTTAACTAGTTTTCTTTCACCCTATCTGCAGTTTATGTAACTCATGGCCTTACAACTATTAATGGCTTTTTAAAAACAAAACAAGGTGTAGAGACACTGTTTTCATGAGGCATTTTAAGATGTTCTTGAAAAGTACTTTGCTGACCTTCATCTACTTTTACTAAAAGGAAACAGAACTACAAAGTTAATCAAATCATATCTTCTTCAAACTATATCAAACTATATATTCTTCAGCATGACTCAATTCCTAGTGGTCCACATGGTGCATCTGGGTTCATTAATTCTGTCAATATCACTTATGTTTTGCTGGAGGAAAAACAATAATGCTTTTGGGGAAACAATAAGTATTTTTATATCTTTTTGGAAAGGATGGGGAAAGGAAAAAATGCAGAGTAGCATCCTACAGCTGGGATTCCCTGAAAAATGGCTAAAGCTGGGCTGCCTTAACATGGCAATTTCATAAACTTGATTTGTTTTTGAGAGAATAAGACAACTGTAACATTTTAAAACAAGGCAACTTATAAGGTATTATGCCTTTAACACCTCTTAAAAAGAAAAGGACAAAAGTATGGGCTTAGGATACAGAGCTCCAACTGCAGTCCAGAATGCTGGCAATAGCTAGTGCCCAAAGAGCCACAGGGCAGTCAGCAAAGACAGAGGCCACACTGGTTCAACAAACCATTAATCTTAGAAGGGAAGAAGAGGTATAAGAAAAAAATAATCAAGAAATCAAAGAAGGTGTAAGGTGGTAATAATTACTGTAAATAAGGAGAACTACAGATTCTTGGTAAGAGAGTTCTTTAGCAAATTTGAAGATGATTCATTGCTGACTCAAATATTTTCAGGGAACAAAATCCATTCCTCAGGAGAAAAAACCTCCAATCATATTTATGCATTAGTTGATTCACTTTTTAGATTAAAAATAATATTTGTTACAGAGAACACTTCCTTTTTGTCAAAATCCTATCTAGAAACCTTTATATATGTATGTCACACAGTAAGGAAGGTTAAATTTGTTACATTCTAATAGCAATACCAGAAAATATTGTGAGGTTCAATTTTAAAATGGCTGTATCCAGATAATTTGCATACAAAACTTTTAATACTGCTGCCTGACAAGCTCTGTGAACCATTAACATGGCTTTCCAGCAACTCTTGAAATGCTGTCAGTTCAAGAACAGTGACAGAGAGGAAATGTGTTTCAGTTTTCAAAGAGGGCAATTATAGACCTGTCAGCTAGATGCCAATCATGTGCAAAATAATGGAATGGATGCTACAGGACTATAATTAAAAATTAAAGAAGGATACCATAATTAATGCCAGTCAACTTGGATTTGTGAAAAATATAGTGCATCAAAATAATTTGATTTCTTACTTAAAATAAAGTTACAAGTTAAATTGACAGTGCTGGTAAATAACACTCTCAATACAAAATACGTCGATTTTTATTTGGTATGTGACTTTAACAGCATGCTATTTTTTATTACAAAATTGCAATAAAACTTAAACTGAACATCAAATGGATTGGTGTACTTGCTAGGTCTCAAAGGTTTGGTGAGAGGAAATGATCGTCATGTATTTGCGTGTCTAGTGGAAGTCTAGGAGAGCTTTTCCTTGCTTCTAAACATTTTAACAATCCTGTTTATTGTCTCTAGGAAAGTAATTTCTAATACAATTAAAAACAACACAAAGATTGAGGATTATTTAGATAATGAGAAGCACAAGTCACTGATACAAAGCAATCTGAATTGTACTGTAGGGTGGGTATTGCCAAACCTGGCATTTGTGATGGGGCCAAAGAGTTACCCACCTAGGTACAAAGAAAGTGGTTTCTGCTTCTATGGGAGCAGCATCAGCTTCAGAAATTTTGTGGCAACACAATTACCCTTGAACACATAAATAGTTCAATAATGAGAAAGGGAAAGCTATGCTACTAGTCTTTTCTCATTAAAAAATCATTAGTAGAGGACAATGCAAATGTGATAGGAAAATCAATTAACCAGGAATTGATAAATAAATTGATAAATAAAAGAAAACAATAAATGTAATTCCTTCAATCAAAACCTTAGGGAACTGAGTCTGACTTACAAAGACGACCTTAAGGGGGGACTATTAATCAGGTAAGAACTTGTGCAAGAGAGAATCTTTCCTGATGGTCTTTCCAGTCCTGGCAACACGCAGCTGAGTAATTCAGAATAGATATAATTCCACTTTTTTAAGGATTTAAAACTAGGCAGCTGTTAGAATAATAATCCAATCTAAAGTATTGTGCATCACTAACAGCCTTCTAAATCAAGACTCTTTAGTTTTTATTAATAATTGTATTATAGTGCAAAGAAGAATTAAATCCAGAAAGTACTAGAAACTCTTATTGTGTGCCCGTGAAACATGCAAGACTACTTTTTTTTTTTTCCTTCTGTCCAGACTCATATGATGCTTTTTGAATATTTTGAAATGCCTAGAATGAACTTTGGATGATTTTAATTTACTTAATTAACTTTATGCTTTTTCTATTTAGAATGCTATAATATATTCCTTACAAAGTATCCTCTAAGATTTAGAACATTCTCAATAAAACTAACTGGATAATAGAAGGGTGAAAACACATTTTAAAATGCTGCATTTCTATGAAAAAGCTTTTTCATTAGAAATAAAAAAATATTTTTCTCAACATGTAGTTTGTTAAAGTAATGAAATCATAGAATAGTTTGGGTTGGAAGGGACCTTTAAAGGTCATCTACTCCAACCCTCCTGCAATGAGCAGCGACATCTTCACCTCGATCTAGTTGCTCAGAGCCTTGTTGAACCTGGCCTTGAATGTTTCCAAGGATGGGGCATCTACCATCTCTCTGACTGACCTGTTCCAGTGTTTCACCACTCTCACTGTTAAAAACTTCTAATCTACATTGGCCCTCTTTGAATTTAACATCATTACTCCGATAAAAGTTTGTTCCCATCTTTGTTTAAGACCCTCTTCAATTACTGAAAGGCCACATTGAGGTCTCCCCAGAGCCTTCTCTTCTCCAGACTGAACAACCCCAGCTCACTCAGCCTGTCCTCATACGAGAGGTGCTCCAGCCCCGTGATCATCTTCATGGTCTTTCTCTGGACACCTCTCCTACAGGTCCATGTCCTACCTGTGCTGGGACCCCAGAGCTGGATGCAGTGTTCCAGGTGGGGTCTCACCAGAGCAGAGCAGAGGGGCAGAATCCCCTCCCTGGCCCTGCTGCCCACGGTGCTCTGGATGCAGCCCAGGACACGTTTGGCTTTCTGGGCTGTGAGTGCACATGGCTGGGTCATGTCCAGCCTCTCACCCACCAGCACCCCCAAGTCCCTCTTGGCAGGGCAGCTCTGGATCTGTTCATCCCCAATCTCATATCAACAGGGATGAACCTATTGCATATTTTGTAAATATAGCTGTTTTGTAAATACAAATCAAGCTAATAGGAACCCATCTAATATTCATTAAGCCTTCCAAGAAAATCTTAAAATAGGCAATTTTCCATTGGACTGGTAAACGCATGCAAAGCTCTGTATATTAAGACTATAGGGGATAACAAGGGGAAGAAACTTTCTTAATCACTGCTTATTAAAAATACAATCAAATTACAAGCCCAAAGAAGTAAACAGAATATAATTCTAAAATATTGTCCTTCTGGTAAGTAGAATATAAAAGACACAGGTCTTAAATGAAAAAAGTTTCCAATATAAAGAAAAATAGCAATTATTCTGTTATGTATTTCACTATATACTCTTCCTCTGTAGACTATGGCCTGGAAACATGCAATTAGACATTATTTATAGAAACAAGGAAAAATTCAAATTTTCTTTTATTAGACAGATATCAATAATCTCAGATGCCTTCTTTCACAGACTAAAATACTACCGTTCCACTCAGTTTCTGCTCTGATTTTTGGACAGGAAGATGCAAACTACTGTTTCTGCTTTATTTTTAAGGCAAGAAGTATATATGTATCTCCTACTTCCGTCAATTTGGCTATAACAGAAATATTTGGCCATCAGCATCATGAAGTGCCAAGAAATAAAAGATTAAACTGCATTTTCAAGCACAATTGGAGAAGAACTTGATGTATTCCAGCAGCCCGACAAGTCAGTGTCAAGGAAAGGCTCCAAAATGGAAATTTGTCCTAAGAGGCAAAATATTAACTTCAGTCTCTGCTGCCCCTTTGTCCATCATAACTTTGGTTAAGAAAGGTGTAGAGCAGATACAACAGCAAATGTGGACGTTGCACATGACACTTTTTGATGACAAAAAAAAAAGGAAGACAGGAAGAAACGAAAAGGATTTGATAGTTTTTGTCCTCCCAAAGCAACAGGGGCCTGTCAAACTCAAATACCCTGAGGAAAACTGGGTGACCACTCCAGTTAAAAAACTGGTGGACCAGGTTAGTTGATTCAGGTGTCTGTTCAGGCACCTCACTCTGCCACATAGACATTTACTTAGAAGACAAATGTTAGTGACCTGTTGTGTAACGTGTTTAGTTTAGGACTTCAGGTTTTTTTCAGGGTAAACTTTGTCCTTTTAATTCAGGTCATTACTGTGCAATATAAAGTCTTTGAATTTGGCTTAGGAGAATGTATTTTACAGATGGGGAAATTTCTGCCAACATCATCTTTTAAGTAGTAATTCCCTGTTAGCATCTGCTGGCAGCAGTGCTTCCCAGTGACAAGAAAGGGTTTTGTCACAGCTATTTCATTTGCAAGAAATATTCCCTTTTTTTTTTTTTTTTTTTAACTACAGCTATTGAATATTGCTTTGTTCTTATTTCTGCATTTCCAAAACCTCACAATGCTATCAAAGATTGCTTCCAAATGAGGTGCACTGATGACTGAGTAGCAAGTGGTGCACTCTCTGCTGTGTTTCACAGATAGCACTGATTACGGATCTGTTTGGCCTTCTGCATGCATACATATCTTACACTACGAAATTCTGGTTGCATTTTATCAGCTCATATTTCAATATCAGGGAAATGCTTCTTTACCTTCTATATTATTCACTGTACTAGGGTGTGCTATTTCACCCTGTGTGACTGTCACACTTAACCGAAGTTTAGCAGATGACTCCAATCCCTGACTGGGTAAAAGCTTAATTTCACAATCTTTTCACTTTATGGGAAAACACAATTCCTGTTAAAACTCAGGTTATGATACCGTGTTAATTAAGGAGCGTATTTGTTTCTATTGAACACAACTGCCAGGAAGTAACACATAACACTGACTGATTTGCATTTATGACAATCACATTATGTCTTCATCTTAAATGATTATTGATAGGACATTCAACACTGCATTCAAGTGTAGCTGAAACAAGATACTTGGGAATCAGACAAGAAATTCATGCTTGTATATTTTTTCACCTTTTCAGTCTTGAATCTGCAAATATCTGAATTTACCATTTATATGGTTGGCTTTAGTATTAGTAAATGCAGCTAGTGACAGGTACATTTAATTTATCCTCATTACAAAAAATGGCTTTTGAAGTTCAGGAAACGTATACATCCATCCATCATATTTTGACATGCAAATGATCACTTGAAAATTAATGTTTCTTGCTTCTGGCTTGCTGTCCCATGAATGCTTTAATATTTCATATTCTGCTGAACTGTACATCTTTCTGTAATAGTTCCGGTGAATGTGTTCTACTGCATATAGAGCTCAAATAAAATTGATCAAAAATCTCAATATTTGCTTCATATATTTATCTGAGCTGAAAAGTGAAAATAAAGACAGATTACTGTAATTTTTACTGTGCTCTATCCCAGCTTATGATGGACCTCCAATCTGAGCTTCTAGTTAATATATTTTGTTCATATGATTGGGAGTCGTGCTTGAAATGCAGTTCCATTCCTGCTTTTCTTCATTTATCTCAGAACTCTAAAATACATGGACCTGCAAATAGCTTTACATTAAGGACTGCTGTCTCTCCATGTGGACCAGCACTCACTCCACAGGTATTCACTCAATGATAACAGGACAAGTTCCAGGATGAAGATGCAGCACGTGAGCTCATTCAGTTGCTCCAGCACAGCTCCTTGAATCCAGCCAGCCCAGTGTGCACGAGGTGCAAATACAAGTGTTTGTTCTCTAAGGTACAGATATGGAGTGCAAATGCAACCTATTTGGTTCGAATTACGCTTTTTCAGGTATTTTTGAGACTACGTGATTTTGCACATCCCTACATGTCCTGGTAGTGGTGAACGTGTGGTTTAGCTACCCCTGCAGCTGTTCTTCTGGAATGGCTGAAATCTGCTATCTATATAAATTGCTCACTCAGTGCAAGAGAGTGCTCTCTCTCTAATACAGTATGTAAAGCATTTTGGTTTAATTCCTGCTAGTGGAGCACTTTCTCAGATTTTTTGATACTGATGTACCTTAGGAGAGTGAAGACAATTATCCCTTTAGGAATATCAGGATTGCAGTGTATTTGTGTTCTCTGCTGTTGCACACAGATAAGCCAATACCTATAGGGCATCAAACTTAATCTGTGCGTAGCAGGGACAATGTTTTCCTCCAAATACAGCTGCTATACTCATACACCTGCCCTGGATCATGACTTTGGATTCTTGGTTCCTGTCACATTCATTCACCATTCCAGCACATACTTCTCCTTCCCAATACATTTTCACGAATTTGCCAAACTATTCCCTTTGTACATTACTACCCAAATTCCATGGGATCAGCCCAGAAGTGAACTATGTTAGCAAATTCACTACTGTACAATCCCAAATCATTTTACATTGAACTCGTGCTGGCTGCACTACCTATCACTTTTATGCAGCCTTTTGAGACCAAATCCTTGTAATTTAAAATGGAGTATGAACTTTTTACTGATATCCTGAAATCAAACCTCCTTTAAATGATTTTACCCTCAAAATATAGTGTCTTGTTTTATTTGGCACATCTCTAGATTGTGAATCTGATTAAATATTTGCAGTTTTCGTAGCCAAGTGGTCTGCTGGCATTCCTGAAATATTTTACATAGCTACAACTGAAGTCTTAATTAAATTGAGCAAGAGAAAGGAGGAGCCAATACATGTTAACAGAGCAGTGACCCTCGCCTGCATGTTTTCCCAGGTCTGCGAAGCCTTAACGCAACAATTTCAAGAAAAAAACAGAGGAACACGCGGTCACTAATAAAAGCTAATCTAGGAAAGACAGAAGCTAGAAAAATATCTGGAACACCCGTAAAGACTGTGATGAAGAGTTACAGGCAGAAACCGGATCTGAGAATACGACAACATTCTTCTGCTTCCAGAATTTAATGAAGCATAGCTTTGACGGCCACAACACCACACGCCAGCAGAGCGGTGGGCAAGCCAGGCAGTACTGCGTCTGTAATGCCAGTACTGCAGTATTTCGCGGCAGCAGCGTCCCACGCTCCGACCGCCGCCCCCGGCAGCGCTTCCGCCGCGTCACAGCGCGGCCGCCGCGTCCTTTCCGGGGCGCTGTGCCCGCTCTGCGGCGCGCCCGGCGCGGCCCAGGGGCCCATGGCGGGTTGAGCTGAGCGGAGCGGAGCGGCTGTGCAGCGNGCGCCGCTCTGCTGTCCGGCCTGGCCGCCCGCGGCGTGCGAGCGGCGCTACAGCTCCCGCGGCAAGGTGAGTCCGCAGCGCCGCCGCTGCAGCTGCCCGAGCCTGACCTGCTGCCGGCCCGCGTGGGGAACGCGGCCTTCCCAGGCAGGCCACGTTGGCGTCCAGGTGTAAGGAGACACATTACTTGTTGGTAGAATTGCCTTGCTAAGGTTTAGTGCTTGACGTGTTTCAGTGATCTCAGTTCTAGGGGCAGGTTAACAAAGTTTGGGGAGAGGGATGTACTGCTGGTAGCGGACACAAAGAATGCAGAATTCAATTCACGGCCCAGGAGGACATTGGCCAGAACTCCCGGGATAAGGAAGAAACTAACAAAGCCAACTCAAGCAACCGTGCTGAAATTGGCTCTGACTGGGTAAAAAGGTAATTCTGGCAGGGGGAGATCATGACTACCTACCCAAGAAACCCACTGACTCAAGAGAAAGAGACTGTGCCGGCTAACTAGCATAAGAAGTGAGGGAATCATGTAACCCATGGAATACTAATTAATAAGACAACTATGTAACTTTTAGGCAGTGAGCATTAATGCCTTTGTTTGCTAAAATGTATAAGTAGTATAAAGCTCTGATAGTTGTTTGCTGACTGTGTGGATTTTCCATCCAGTGCCCCTTTCTGCACAGAACTCTAAATAAATCAAATACTTTGACTTTGTGTGTGGATTGGCCTCTTGCACACTGTGTGAAAGAGTCCGTGTTGGAACAGCAGTGTCATCTTGCAGTAGGAATTTCCTGTTGCAGGGGCATTGTGTCCCTATGGCAATAGCAGACCTTGCCTTTCCAAGCCGAGACACCTATGAGGGACATGGCAGAAAACGCTGCTGATTGTTGTGTACTGATGCTAGCAAAGAACATCACGCTCACTGATTCCCTGCTGACTCAGAGCTGTGTCCAGAGCCCGAATTAGAGAGATGCACTCAGTGTGTTGCTAAAATTGGTGGCCAGAGTTTTTCAGCCAAGTGTTGCTGATTGCTCTCAGGGGGTCTCCTGGTTCTGAAGCTCAAAGCTTTGAAAAGCAAGGAAGCCACTTTTCTTCAAAATGTGTTATTACTAGGAATGAGCATGAATAACACAGATAAAAGTTAATGTTGGACCTTCATATGTCAGGATGGTTTTCTGCATTTTTTAAAATTTAGCCAAGTGTTAACCATGGCATCCTTTTCCACAGTCTGCTTGCTGCTTGTGATAAGGTCACTGCTCCTTGAGTCACTAGGTAATGGCTCTATATTCTTATCATGCTTGTGAAGAATGCTGTCCCTAATGGCCCCTTCAATACAGTTTTTCTAATCCTTATGTTTAGTAGTTCCACAAACGTGAAACTGTAAAACAAAGTTTTCCAGCTCCTTATGTACATAAGAACATAATACCTTTCACACACTTTTCAGCATACTTCATGATTATTTAGTGTTAAAAAAATATATGTATCTCTATGACTAGAGTGAAATGCTGGCATTTTAAACAATGGCAACAATTTAAGTTTTTGTATCTCTGTTCAACCTGTGCTTCTTCTAGAGAAAAATTATTTAAAAGAATTAATCTGTTTTTTTAGAGGCCAGGTCATATGATACATAGAGACTGTAACCTTGATTTATGAAATTTCTGTTTTTCAGGAAAAATTAGATATGTCGATGTATCCTGTTGAAAGCATTAGAAACTTCAGTATTATAGCTCATGTAGATCATGGCAAAAGTACACTAGCAGACAGATTGCTGGAAATTACAGGTAAGTATTCTCATTTTATACTATCTTTCCTTGACATGGAAGGTGGCATCTTGAGTTTCTGTACCTTTGGTTATTACTAAAATTCCTAATATTTTTGCTCTTCTAGTGTTGCTTGTACTTTTAGACTCTCAGTTGTGTACTTTTACAGATATATGGACTTTGTGGTTGAGATTTGCCTACATGTAGGCATAAGGAAGTGTATAATTCATTTAAAGAAGTACATATTTTGGAAAGCGACTGAAAATGAGTTTGCTTCCTTGTTCAAGGTGTTACTTCTGTCATTCCAACCAGTCATCCATTAGATCAGTACATGGCAAGTTTATGATGTTTACTGCCAGTGATTGGGGTGGACAGAAGGGGTGGGACTGTCAAGACCTGGGAATTCTGGACTCTCATTTAAGGGTGAATGAAACAAAACCAGGGAGAGAAGCTTTGCGTCAAAGTTATTTTTTATGATTACCTCCCATGTATCACTGTGAGCATTTTTGTTTGATGCCTGTGATAGAATGGGATTTTGAATTCAGGTCTGTCACTCTGTGCTAGTGCTCATCTTGCACTTGAGGTTGGTTTTAAAGCTGTGGGCCGCTCCTCTCCGGTGACAGGAGGTAAAGTTTCCTTAAATATCAAAATTATTTACAATTCAAAGAAATTTTTCCTTCTTCTTAACTTCTTAGATGATGGTTTTTATTCTGCTTATTCAGGATAGTATTTTATATAACTTCATGTGTAAACTTCATTTGGCAAATGTAAAGAGTTGATGCACAGTTTTGTTTTTGATTGGAATTCTTATTTTAGCTTAATCATATGGGAAAGCTTCATTTGCTCTTGGTTAACTCTTGGTTAATGGCATTTTCAAGATTTATGTAGTAAATTAGGTAATAAAGGTTTTCTTTTCTTTTTTGTAGGAACCATTTCTAAAACTGCCCGTAATAAACAAGTGCTGGATAAACTGCAGGTGGAACGTGAAAGAGGAATTACAGTTAAAGCCCAATCTGCATCTCTCTTCTACAATCATGAAGGCATAAACTACCTCTTAAATCTTATCGACACGCCAGTAAGTTAAATATAAACAGTGGTGAAATCACACAAATCTAAATGTGTTTATATTTAAAAGCAGGAGATTTCTGGCTTCTTGTGTTTATTCAATTCTTCTTTTATAAGAATGTGAACATACATGCAAATGAAACAACATAATACAAAAATCATTGCAAAAGACTCTAGAAATACTTATAATTTTAAATATTTTTTTTCTCCACAGGGCCATGTCGATTTCAGCTATGAAGTATCACGGTCACTATCTGCCTGTCAAGGTGTCATACTTGTAGTGGATGCAAATGAGGTGTAGTTCTTAATTCTTGTTTTCTATTTAGTAATTCAGTATTTCCTTAAGCTAGAGGTAAACTAGGTGGTGGGGTTTTTTCGTTCTTCCGCTAGTGTTTTTGCCCCTAGTCTATCTCCATGAAAGTATTAGGCTGCAGAAAAAGAGTAATGGGAGTTTAAAAATTCTGTAGAGATAGATACTTGTATTGACAGCTACCACAGTTCCATGACAGAGCAATAATAGCACAGAATTGATTAGTGAAGAATCAGATCTATTTTTTAGAGAGTATGAATTTTGCAAATGGCAGTCTGGAGAACTTCTAGCTATTGTACTAACAACCATTTAAGTACCTTTGCTTAACAGACTAGAATATGAGAATTATGAAATAATGATTTTTAATATGGGCACACTATCACCAAAATACTTTGTGAGGATTTTTTTATTGCATATCTATGATTGTATTTTACAAGGGTGAAATGAATGCTACTGTTTCCCTTGTTATATCTAAAAACCCCAAACCCACCTCACTTTCAGTGATTATGAACACTTGCTCTTTCTTAGCTTGATGGGCAAGTGGCCTGCTTAAGTAAGCTTCAGTAATAAATACGTTCCCTAACTATGCTGATGTTTTTATATTTAATTTTTTTGGATGTCACTTCTAAATATTATGTGATTACTTGGTATTCTGTATTTGTCTTTCAGTCAGAATCCTTACAAACTCAACTTTTTCATTATAATTTTTTAATAAGTATTTGTTGTTGCTTCTTTATATTGCCTAAAATGTGAGGCTGATAACCCTTATACTCATAGTGGATAACCCCATATAAGTAATCTTCCACTTGATCTGTTCTGAGCAAAGGAAAGACAACAAGTAGCTTCTGTTTTCCCCCTTCTCTTGCTCCCCATGTCCGCTTCTGTCCTCTCTGATCCAGTTGTGATATTATTGCTTTATAGTCTCGTTCATTAACATGGTAAGTCATAGGTATGTTCCTGCTCTGTGGAGTGACTGTAGTCTTACCACCACCATAAACATCTCTTTTTCTTTGTCAGAGTCCATTTGTAAATAGTTTGTTGAGAATTAAAGGTCTATTCTTTGATGTACCTGTTATTTATTTCTGAATAGCCAACATCCTAGCATGCAGAAAAATACATACTTGGTGCATAATGTATGCATAATACTGTGTTACCTATAAATAATGCCATGAAAGTGGTCATAGATACAGGATTATTGGTTTGCTTACTTATATTCAGATTACGAGAAATTGTAATTATGAAAATTGTTTTCTTTCTCAGCAGTTGCATATTATCAAACACCTTTTACTTATCCATCTCCTAAATGAAAGAGTTGATGGAATAGCACAGTAATCTTAAACTGTATAGTATGCCTAAAAATACTCCCCAAAACCACACCAAAACTGAGGAGGTTTCTGTGTTAAAGATTGTGTTATTTTCTAGGGTATTCAGGCTCAGACAGTGGCAAACTTCTATCTTGCCTTTGAAGCACAGCTTTCAATAATTCCTGTCATAAACAAGGTACTGAAGTTTCTAGTGTTTTCTATTAAATAGTTGGGTTGTTTAAATGTGTATAAGACTGATCAGAAATGTGACCTCAAATAGGAGTATATAACAAAAAATATTATTTATGATAGTATTTATTGGATCTATATATAACATTTGCTAGAATGTAAAAGGAATTTTCTGTATTTGCTGTCTGTAAAATTTTACAGTAACTGCTGTGAAATTTTTTATTTCATGAAATACATTTAGATATTTATAAAACGTAGCACTTAAGGACGTGGCTTAGTGGTGGACTTTGCAGTGCTGGGTTTACAGTTGGAATTGGTGCGGTTAAAAGTTCATGGATACTGAAGAAATGACTTGAGTAGGAGCTCAGTATTTAAAAAGCATAGTCTTAGTTTTAAATGAAATTCAAGTGTTTTTTGAGGGCTGTGTTATTGGAATCACAAGATTAATTACTGCTCAGCTTATGTTAATTGCTTTTTGTAGATTTATATTGTACTTAATATTTGATCTTATAAACAGTGTAGGTAGCACTTAATGATTTCAAATTACTTTGTAAACTAAAGATTTTTACCAGCTTTTGGACAAAGGTGTTTTCCCTAATGAAACAAGCCAAAATTAGACTAGTTACAGATGGGATCCTTCCTGAAATCAAGGAGGGAGGACTTTATAAAATGGATATTGATCTTTTCCTGAAGACAGACAATATTTCCTCATAAATACATAAAGGCTCTTTGTTGTACTTTTGAAAGCTACTGTTCTGGATGATGTGGGAGACATGATTGATTGTATATTTAGCAGTTTGTTGTTTTGCAGATTGACTTGAAAAATGCAGACCCTGAAAGAGTTGAAAAACAAATTGAGAAGCTGTTTGATATCCCTACAGATGAATGTATAAGAGTAAGAGCTCTAAGTTTTGTAACATGGCTGATAATATACCTCCTTTGTAACTAATGAATGACATGTGCATGTAGTAAATTAAGAAGATGCTATCTGTCTGCCTGTTTTTGTCTGACGTGAATTTCTTTAAAGTTTGTCTCCTGTAAGAGTGGAGGAAATACCTTTCAGCTAAAAATTGTAGTGTTTTTTGAGGAAAAAACACTTTAATTTACAATCAAAGAAACACTTCTTAGTAATAGCATTCTAGAGTGTCCTTTTGAGTCCTTTTATGGGTAGTACTATCTGTGGCCACCAAAACTGTCTAAGTAAACATGATACTAATTTAATTAATAAGTGTAAGATGTGTCTTATAAAATTGTTGTTGGATTTGTTTTAGATTTCTGCTAAACAAGGAACAAATGTTGAAAAAGTTCTTCAAAAGGTCATAGAGAAGATCCCACCGTAAGTCTGTATTTAATTATGTATCTAATTAACATTGTAAGGTAATTGGGAAATCACGAGTTGCATTTATACAGTATTGGCAGTAGTTTTACACTTAATATGCATCTGATTTAAAGAAAATACTTTATAGAGAGATGTAGGAGAAGGAAAATAGTGACTTGTGCTTGAACAGGAGAGGTGAATTAGTCACCAGCAAGGCCAAAAAGCAGAGGTACATTTTCTTCACCTCTGTCTTTACCAGCACTCTTGGGCTTT
Organism: Falcunculus frontatus; assembly: GCA_013398115.1. Classification (NCBI taxonomy): domain Eukaryota; kingdom Metazoa; phylum Chordata; class Aves; order Passeriformes; genus Falcunculus; species Falcunculus frontatus. Next base: position 2,177,096 of record VZRV01009655.1, read on the forward strand.
ACGCCTGGGGAGCAAAAATGCAGATTGATGCACAGACCCACTGTCAGCAAAGAAAGAGTTGATATGTGAGCTATTAGAGGAGCCTGGCCCCTACACATCAATGGGCCCTGATAGTATCCACCTGAGGATTGTAGGAGAGCTGGCTGTGTCATTGCAAAGCTGCTCTTCATAATCTTTGAGAATTTGTGGAGATCAGGGAGTATCCCAGAAGACTGGAAGAATGCTAATGTCCCATCTACAAGAAGAGCTTAAAGGAGGATACGGGAATTTATAGTCCATAGTCTTACCTCAGTCTCTGGGAATGGTATGGAACAAATCCTTCTGGGGGCTGTCACAAGTCAGATGAGGTAAGTGATTGGGGAAAGCGAGCAGGGATTCACCAAGGGCATATTATGCTTGACAAACCTGATCACCTTCTACAGCAGAGTAACCTGCTGTGTGGTGCCAGTGGTGGGCACTGTCTACCTGTATTTCTCTCTATCTGGATCTTTAAGGCTTTTGGTAAGGTTTCTTACAGACTCCTGGAGAAACCACTGTGTTACAGTCTAGAGTGGTCTGTGTGGTGGATTGGGAACTGTCTGACAGGCTGCACCTACAGGTGGGTGGTAAATAGCTCCTTTTCAGACTGGCCACAAATAGGGTCTGCCAGGGATCAATATTGGGCTCAGTGCTGTTTCATATCAACCTAAGTTATCTAGAAGTTGGAATGTGTACCCTAGTGAAGTTTGCCAGTGATACCAAACTGAGAGGGGAAGTAGACACTTCAAAAAGGGAGAGCCACTTTGCAGGAAGACCTAGATAGGCTGGAAGAGTAGGCTACCAAGAGTGTTATGAAATTCAACAGAGGCAAAGGTCATGCGCCTGGGAGTACGTAATTCAGGAGTGCAGCACAGGCTGGAATCTACATAGCTGGGGAGCAGCTCTGTGGAAATGGACCCAGGCGTCCTTCTGGACAACAAAGTCAATATGAGTGAACGGTGTGCTGCTGCAGCAAAGAAAGACAACAGCATGCTGGTTTGCCTCAACAAGGACATCACCAGCAGAGATGAAGACGTCGTTATCCCACTCTGCTCAGTGGTGGTTGGTCCACACCTGGAATTCTGTGTTTGGCTTTGGTCCTTGCTGTGCAGAAAATGTGGGCACGCTGAAGAGGGGCCACAGAAGGGCCACAGAGATCATCAAAAGACTGGGTATCTTGTCTTGTGAGGAAAGGCTGAGAAAACTGGTCTTGGTCAGCCTTGAGAAAAGAAAGCTTAAGGGAGACCTTTTGCCATGTTGTGGTATTTAAACTGTAGCTACTAAGAGCCCTTGGAATAATCTCTCTAGGAAAGTGGTGGATTCCCCAGCACTGGACACCCTCTGATTTGTTTGAGCAGAGTGCTGGGCCATCTTGTTAAGACTGTGTTTTTGCCAAGAAAAGTTGGATTGGGTGATCCTTGAAATCCCTTCTAACCTGGTACGATTCTATGAAAGTGTTTGGGGTGGGCGTGCTTGCTCATTCAATACTGAATGAAAACACACTGAATAATTTTTTTTTTTTTTTGGTGACAGACCCCAGTGCAATACTGCTGATCCACTGAAAGCCTTAGTATTTGACTCTACCTTTGACCACTACCGAGGTGTCGTAGCTAACATTGCGCTCTTTGGTGGGGAGATTGCAAAAGGACATAAAATTGTGTCTGCACACACAAAGAAGAGATACGAAGTTAATGAAGTTGGAATTCTGACTCCAGATGAACAGCCAACACATAAACTGTAAGTAAAAACTTCTTACAGTGGAACAAATCATATATTGGGGTAAGCTACAAAATCCTGTATTTCTGTTTGATTTTTGCTTTGAGACGTAAAAACTGGGAGATGTCTAGGTTTTTGTTCTTGTTCTTCAGTGGTGGGATTTTTAATAATTATTATTTGCAATTTAATGCTCTGTCAATATTTATTTTGGGCATGCTGAGGCAGAAGGTTTTGTGGAGTGCTTTTTGGGGAGTGCTTTTTGGGCATTGCTGTGGGACAAATCCATTATCTTCTATAGTACATGGAGCATCTGGACAGCTAGGTGTTTAAAGGCTAGTGTTCGATATTCTAATTCAGCTGTCCAATTTATTTCTAGGAACTGCCTTGTTTGAGAGTGGAAGGGAATGGGGCTTCATTTTAGTTATTGCTGCAGCATATTTTGAGGGTGGAAAACTTAAAATCCATGAATTCAACAGCTTCCAGAAACTGGCTTCTCATGGCAGCAGTGGGAAGAAAATCAGGTACTTAGAATTAGTGGAGAAGTTTTACCAGTTTGCATCCAAATATGTGGTAATGACTATTGGGGGCGGTTCTCAGATTACTACTGTGTATGGTGGGTTGAACCTAGCCAGCAACCCAGCCAGCCCCTTGCTCACTCCTCCAGCCCCATAAGGATGAGGATCAGAATTGAGGAGGTACTTGTGGATTGAGATAAAGAGAATTTAATAAATGGAGGAGGAAAAAAAAAGAAATAAAAACGAGTGATGCAAAGACAGTCCATTATTCACCACCTCCCACAAGCAGACTGATGTCCTGCTAGTCTACAAGTAACAGCTACCTTGGAAAGATGACACTTCTTTTATATTGCTAAACATGATGTTCTGTGGTGTGGAATGCCCTTTTGGCCAGTTTGGGTCTGCTGTCCTGGCTGTGTCACTTCCCAGTCTCTTGCCCGCCCCCAGTCTTGTTTGCTTGCAGGGGCACAGAATGAGAAACCGAGAGGGCCTGTTCAGCAATACCTAAACCTTGGTATGTTACCAACACTTGTTTTAGTCACAGTTCCAAAACACAGCTTCATACAGGGCTGCTTTGAAGAAAGTTACTCCATCCTAGCCAAAACCAGTACACTGTGTTTTTCTCAATATTTACCATGTGTTCCCCTACTATTAGCATAATGTGCTGATGGAAAGTGTTTGTCTAGTTTCATCCTATTGGTGTATGAAACTTGCTGTGCTGGCAGCTGGGAACTGTTTTGGTTTCTTTGTCTTAGAAGGAGCTTCTCAAGGGTCTAGCTCCAGCTTTTAAACTGGGAGTAACACAGTATTCAAAATCCAGGATCATAAATGTACTGTTCAGCTATAACAGAAATAGAACTACTTGAGACAGTTCACAACTCGGAGGTGAAACAACTTAAATCTCACTTCTGGACTTTGGATATGGGCTTTTAGGGGTGTGGTTTATTTGAATTTCTGGCTGGGCTAAATCAAATAGGAAAAGAGTAGAAATACTGCTACTGCCAAGAAGCATGTCCATATAATAACAATTTTATTTAGCTATGCAGGACAGGTGGGGTACCTGATTGCTGGAATGAAAGAAGTAGCGGAAGCCCAAATAGGAGACACACTGTTTTTGTATAAACAGCCAGTGGAGCCTTTGCCTGGCTTTAAGTCAGCGAAACCAATGGTTTTTGCAGGTGAGGAGTAAATCAATATAAAGTGGAGTTATTTTTTTCCAGTAACAAGAGTAAGAGCTGTTAGAGCTTTTAAAAGAAGATGTGCATATTAAGAGTTGGGAGGATTAGAATTTTAGCCAAGTTATGTCATTTATGTAGCTGTGTGTGTTTTCCCTGTGACTTAACAGGATTAGTAATAATTGCTGACTGGTTTTGTGTGAATACAAGACAAGCAGGTATTTTTGCCCTTGATTATTGTTTCTAATGCCAGTAAACCCTTAATAGCTGTAAAAGAATGGTTGAAATAAAAAAAAAAAAATTGAGGGAATTCTTCATCTTGATAATCAGGTTCCTGTAATTGTTGTGTTGGTTTTTCTTCTTTTAAAACTTAGCAGCTGTTTCATTTTTGTTAAACATGGTAAACTGCCAGAGCTAATACTTAGAATGATCCTGTAAAATATTTGACTTTCTGAGCTTGAATAGTTCTGTTGAGCTGTTTCCACTAGCTTCAGTAACTACTACAAATGCTACAGAAGGTAGCTTTAGAAGGAAGTTCTGTAAATAATTTTCTAGATTTGTTGTGAAGCAGTGTGTAAAAACTCACTCGAACTGTCTCATGGAGACTAGACAGTCTCTCAGTGAGTGTCAAAAAGTGTAATCTTGTAAATGTTTTTGTGTGCATGTGTGTTGCTTGTTGATGTAATCTACATTTTCTGAAGATACAAGGATGTGAAAAGTGATACAGTAGAATCTATTTCAGGCAGTAGTTATACAAACAGCTGCTTTTACTAATTTAAAAAAAATAGAGAAATATTTGCAACTTTGAAATGATACTTTTTATTTTTCACTCACTCTTAGCTTTGAGGGAACATCTCAGTGAAGTCTGTTTATTCACACGTGCCTAAGCTATACATTTACATTGCAAAACAGTGGTTATACTCAACTGTGAATCTTCCACAAATGTGAAGGATTATTTGAGTACACTGATCCTACCATTATGGTTTAGATGTTAATTCTGAGGTAATCTAAATCTTTCTTATGTTTTGACTAATTTTTTTTCGAAGAAAAAAGAATCATCATGTTGTTTTTCACATTTAAAAGCAGATGGAGCAGAAAGTAAACTATTTCTGATGTTATTTGTTAACTGTAAGTGGCAAATTTGAAAGCTAAGTACACAGTAGTTAAAGCTCTCTGTCACATCAATTTTATCTAATATATTTTGACAGGAATGTATCCTATACATCAAACAGAATATAATAATCTCAAAAGTGCTTTGGAAAGACTGACATTGAATGACTCCAGTGTAACTGTTCATCGTGACAGTAGCCTTGCCTTAGGAGCTGGATGGAGGTGAGGTTTTTGTGCTGCTTTCATTTTTGAAACTGTTCATAAATTGAGAATGGATATTTAAGTACACTGAAGGCAAAATTAAACTTAGTTCAAAATTAGGAGCTGTAATTCAAATTAATGATAGATAATGATCAAAAGGATTTGATTTTCTTACATTCTCTGTTTTCACAGAGAGTGAACTTTTTTGTGATGAATAGTTTTTGTTCTCCAAGACTCATATTATTCAACTGTAGGATTATTTGGTCCTTTGGAGGTTGGTTGTTCTGCCTGATGTTGCCATACTAGCAGTGTAAACATGCCGGAGAGTGAAAAAGACCACTGTGAAATTCCAGGAGATACACAAATACTTTTACCAACAGGGTATTTGTTTTGCAGATTGGGTTTCCTTGGTCTTCTACATATGGAAGTCTTTAATCAACGTTTGGAGCAAGAGTATAACACGTCTGTTATTTTGACTGCACCTACAGTTCCATATAAAGCTGTTCTTTCCTCAGCAAAGTTGATAAAGGTATTTTAAATTCATTAAAAAATTATGTAAATAGCAGTTAAAAACCTCCTATAATAAATATCTAGACTCTCTTTTTAAATATAGGCTAGTACTGTATTTTATAGTAAGCATCACAAACACCAGTATATTACTTAAATAGTTTGTTGGGTTTTTTTTAAGGATGTTCTTTCCCCTTTCACTTCAAGCACTCTCTTCTTATGTCTTATACTTTTCCTTGAAAATGTGAGTATAGGACACATATCTTGCTGTATTCTTTTAAGTTCTTCCTGACTGGACTGTGTTAAAAGCAGGTGAAATAATCTTCCAGGCTTTACCCATCAGAAAACATGAATGTTTCTAGGAGTAGCTTGTAATGCTACTGTAGATTGGTAGGGGCTGGTGAAAGAAAGTGAGATTTTTTGATCACAGTTAAACAGGCATGTGCTAACTTGATTGAACTTGGTGCAAATAGAATTACTGTGTTTGAGTTTTATAGAGAAAAAGAGGTGGACTTTGAGGACCTGCTGACAGGGGAGGCTTCAAGTTGACTGGCTGATTATTTTGTAAATTACTAAAAACTTGTATAAGAAAGGTTGCTGTACTTGTAAGGTGTGAAGCATAGATCTTTGATCTCTCTGGTTGTTTTGGTTTCTTAGGCCATATAGCAGCTATGAAGGAAGCTTTGGTGTGTAAGTCGACAGCTTTGGTGTGTAAGTGATTCTGGACTGTTGATGTGGGATTGTTTTCAAGCCATGCTGGAAGTTGGGTCCTTGTCAGTGGAAATGATGCAATCGCTTGCTTTGGTGTGGTGTGGAGGAGAGGGAAGTTGCATCTTTGGCATGTGGGGGAGAGAGAAGTTGCATTTACACGATAAGCAGCATAACCTTCTTTTTACTGTGGAAGGGTAACTCCAGCCCTTATTGGGATGTTGGACTGGAAAAAGTAGGTAATGAAAACACTTAGACAGGAATCAAAAACTTCATTTCTAAATCCACTTCAGCATGTGAGGGAGCCTGAACCCAAAGTTCTACTTAGAAAGAAAGCCCCCACCACTGAACTCTAAAGTATTCAGAGCAGGTCTTCTGTTGAAGCTGTCTCAGTAACTTAGAGGACCAGAATGAAGTAAGAAGGAAGATCCTAAATTTAGAGGGGAGAGAGAGACCTGTAAAGATGGATAGAAAGGCTTTTTGTATTTCTATCTTTTCCTAAGTAAAAAGTTAATCCTGTAATATTTCTGTATAATGATATTTAAGGATATGCCGATAAGGAACTTCTATATGCGTTATAGAAATCTCTTCTAAAATTATCCTTGTTCTAAACTTGGGTTCCATAATGCACCAATGTTCTTAGGCAATTGAAATATCTTTTAGCATTTTTTCAATGCTATATTTGTCTTCTTTGCTGTTCATTTTACTTACTTCTAAAATTACAATATCTGGTTTATTTCTTTGTTTTCAGGAGTATGGAAAAGACCAGATTACTATTATCAACCCTGCTCAGTTTCCTGATAAACTTTCAGTATCAGAATATTTGGAGCCAACTGTTCTTGGTACTATTGTAACACCTCATGAATATATTGGGAAAATAATTACCTTGTGTCAGGTTGGTGTATAGTTTTAATTTTGTCTTTTGCATTTTTAAGCTCTTCACCTCATACTTAAAGTGAAGACACTAGATAGTACGATAATAGATATTAATACTTAAATAGTATCTTTGAAGTAATTATTGAATACTTTTAAAAGAAAAAATAATTAACTTTTTATTTGTAAAATTATGAACTACAGAATCCATATATTGAAAGTTAGTGATGAAGTTCAGTGACAGCAAAGTGCTTGGTCTGTGCTAGACTAATTCATAGCTAGTTCTGTTCTCCTGAAAGAATGGAGTCTGCAGCAGGGGAATAAGATGTATTGGTTTTTTAGAAGTATATTCATGGAAATACAGCTTCTGCCAACACTTGACTATGTGTTCATGTATTTTTTTTCAGTACTTCACTGAAAGTAAATATAGGATAGTGATGGCCAAACACGTGCTTAACTGCATTTGGAATACTTGTAATTGAAAATATTTTAACTGCCATGCATATTGTGTTTATATTATTTCTTCACAATATTTTTCTTAGCTTTTAACATTTCAAAATGCATAATACAAAGCAGTACAGTCCTTGTATATCAATACAGTGAAGAATAAAATCTATTAAAAAGAATTCCTAAAGTAACTTTAAGAACACCCTCCTGGGAGGAAAGAAGATGAGCCTGCAAGTCCTACTGTGGCAGCAGTAAGCAGAAGCTGTTAAGGATTTCAGAAATTCAGCATTTAGAGAGGAAAGGCTTGAATTGTATGTCTAGTTAAATTATAACCACTTCATTTGTTACAGTGCTGCAGTTTGTACTGGGACTTCAGCAAACTACCAATAAGAAAGTTATTTTGGGGCTTAAGTACAGTAATTCTCTTGTGTAGCTTGATTGCTGTTCATTTTAATTTGCTTTGCATTTTTTTGTAGAAAATTTCAAGAGAAACTGAAACAATTTTTATTTGTCTAGGATCGTAGGGCAGTCCAGAAGGATATGTTGTACATTGATGAAAACAGGGTTATGCTAAAATACCTCTTTCCACTGAATGAAATTGTGGTGGATTTTTATGATACTCTTAAGTCTCTGTCTTCTGGCTATGCAAGGTAACTACCACCCCTGTTCCCCTTCTCCTTCCCCCATCCTGGACCCTGAAGGGGTGGGAATGGTGAAAAAAGGCCTGAGGAACAGCTGTGGAAGGGCATGATGAAGAATATTTCTTTATGATGATGCTTCAAATCTAGTCTCTGTTCAGCTTGAATGGATTAGATTCACATGAAAATGGATGGAAATGAGTCTGAAAAACACGGAAAGTGTGTCACTACCTAATAATCATTGTCTTTGGCAATGTGTTTATTTTTCAAGGGCACCCCCTGGTGTGGCACTGGCTCATCTATATGAGTAAGACCTAAATGGTCCGTCCTCGTCTGAAGTGACACTGGGCAATTTCTGTCAAAAGGAATCACTGAAACTGTACTACTTACTGTATTAACTGTCTCTTGGTGGAAAGAGAAAAATAACCACATTGATCATTTAAAGCTAGTAAAAACAACATGGTATTGAAAACAAACAGTACTTGCTTTACATACATGCTTTATTATGTGAAAAAAGAAAATCATCTGTATTTTGTGACAAAATTCTCTGTTGTGGGTGCTACTATGAGTTCAGAGTCCAGTACAGTGCTTAGATGTTTGTGAAGAGCCTTTGTGAGTTTAATGGAAGGGAAAATGTTGCATGGCAGATGAGCTTGTGCCCCAGGAGGCTCAATAGCTCTCACAAACCTGGTATGTTGAGATGTTGTTAGTGAGATACGTTACACAATAGAAACTGGTATACCTAATTACATTATTGATTTTATTAACACAAAAATTAATTTTATTGAAGGACTGAATTCGCTTTGAGTTTGTGTTTTCTTTAATGTCTTATAAACATGTTTTGCCCATGTTTAGATAGATAGATAGATAGATAGATAGATAGATATGCAGTAAAAGCATCAGTGAAAGTGGAGAGGCAAGGTATAAGAAACAGAGGGATAGAAATTTTGAATTTTCTTTCTGTATCTAGCTCCCCTACTACATAAAACCTAACCTGTTGATCAAGAACCTATCTCATTAGCAGAATTATGCTGGGTTTCCTTCGATTTAGGGATTATTGCCAATGATTTTGCAGTATCTTATTTATTTATTTGTTTTCATTTCCTAATTGACTCCTTAATACAGCTTGTGTACGTAGTGCTCTCGGTAATCATATTTCTCTTATATGGATCTATTCACACATCTATGGTTTATTAAGCCAACTAAGATAGAAGTACTTCGAAATAATCTCAAAGGATTTTCCCCCCTCTATTCTGATATTTCAGATTTGACCCAATTATAGTGATATTGATGATCCTCCACATTTATAGTTATACACAAGATCTATCTGTATATGTATGTATGTACGTACGTATCTGTCTATCTATCTCATACATCACCTCCACATCTCTTGCATTTTAAGAATTTTTGCAAACTAACAGACAGACAGCAAGGCCCACACCTACCAAAGAAGAAATCTTGTTTGGAAACTAAGTGAAAAACTTAGTTGTCAGAGACAGTGATGATAGGGGTCACATAAAAAGTTTGTCAAATGAGAGGATGAAAAGAAGACAGTCCTGGGTTAGTGTTTGATTCCTGTGACATTCAGGACATTGATTGTTCAAAAGCTGTGTTGAAGGGTTCTTTAAGATTGCATTAAGCATGTAGATTTCTAATTGCTTGGTAGATTGGAAAGACATCCTCGAAGTCAAGATGCAATCTTGCTGCATTGGCGGGGAAATGACATGCAATACATTTCTAGTCTGAAGATGTACTGACAGACTATTAAAAGCTGTACTCCCATTTTATTAAAAAGTTCAAGTGTTTTATTAAGAAATGTGTCTTTAAAATTTATGGAACAAAGAATGCAGACTATAATTTATACAATATAATCACTAATTTTTTAACTGCTTTTTTTTTTTTTAGTTTTGATTATGAAGATGCAGGTTACCAATCAGCAGACCTAATCAAAATGGATATTCTTCTAAATGGAAATCCAGTCGAAGAACTGGCAACTATCATACACAAGTGGGTTGACTGGATTCCTTATTCGAAAGAAATAAGACTTCCCATTATTAGTCAATGAAAACATTGTATATCAATGTTAATACACTGATATTAATAACACTTGATGATCTCAAGGTCTTTTCTGACCTAAATGACTCTAGGTATATGTATTAATATGACAAATGGGTATGAGCATTGAAGATTTTGCCATATGACCACCTTCATCACCACTGAAAAAGAGAAGCATTTTGTAATAAGAAAATTAGGAAATACATACCTAAATAATAGAAATTTTTTACTTCCATTTCTCAGCTTAAGTACTGGACATCATATTTTTGTAGGAAGATGTGGGGCAGAGAGAAAGAAATGCAAAAATGCCAATCTTCTAAGAGGCTGGAAAAATTTAATTACAGACCAATCTAGGAGATGCCAGATGAATCATTTATGGTACTTAATACTGACAAAAAGTGGTTTTGTTCTCCCAGTAATTCCTGTTCCATAGAAGTTTGTTGTTACCTTGTTTTCAGACAGAGTACCAGGAGAATGTAAATATTTACTGGATGAAATTACCTCAGAACTTTTTTTGCTAAAATGATTCAATTTCTATGAGTATCTCAGGCATTAGAGGTGAGAATAATGCCTTTCCTGTTTCCAGCCTGTCCCCTATCTTCTCACAAAGTTTTTAGAAGGCTCCCTTCTGTAACTTCAGCATTCCTTTCCAGTAATCCCTAGATAAACTTTTATTGATTGTTTGGATTTCCTTCTTAAAATACTAATTTTTAGTTGCTAAATATTTGTATGTTTTCATATTTTTTACAAAACTGCAATATTTAAATCCTTGGAATTCTGTAACTCCAGGAGGCTGACATAGGAGAAGAAACCCCTTGCCTTGTTCTGGATTATGGGGCTGAACTGTTTTGCATGCAATTGCTATTTAATGTGTTTCTCCTAAGCAAGCAGTGTTTAGCAATCTACCTGCATCTCTTACTCTGAAAAGATGCAAAATGGAGTGGGCCACCTTGCAAAAGTTAGTTACTGCTTTAACATGTATTTCTTGATCAGTTTAGGCCATACCCTGAACTGTTTAACTCACTAAAACTGACAATCTTTCTTTTAGCTTTAGATTTCAGTTGGTTTTTTTTAAACTTGTAGTTGCATTCATTCTGCTCTTGCTGCAGGTATTCTTAGAATCTTCCCACTGTCAAAACTGCATCTGTAAGAATTATGCTGAATTAGATTTATAGAGAAAGCATTACAGAGATTATTGTAAGCTCAGTATTAAGGTAGTTATTATTTGTTCTTACTATAGAAGTAAATATATGTACCTCTTAAAACTGTAATGCTTAATGAACGTGACTTAAGTACTTCATGTTTAAACAGTTTGCTCTATGCAGGTAGCAAGGAGTCACATTGCTACCTGAAAACATGTCTGTTGGTAAAAAAGTCTGTTAAATATGGATATTTTTAAAGAGAACAGACCCATTTATTTCTAATGGCTTATGAAAGTATGTGTTAGAAGCTTCTTTAGGACCTTTTGTTGTTTTCTCTTTCCAAAACTTGAAGTGTATCCAGATGCTGAATATAGTTGGGTAATTTTTACTGGCAGATGACAATAGTACGCTGATTTATTTTTTTCTTGTGATATAAAGCCAGACTTTTAAAGCATTCTGTAATATATACATTTTGACCTCTTGGGCCTACGATCAATGAAAATTCTCCTTGACTTAGTTTAAAATTTCATTTGAAGCTGTGACAGTATTCAAAGTATCTTCAGTGTGATGGATAATCAGGGTGATCTCTATAAACACTTTATATGATGTTATATACTGAGGTTAATACAGTCTTATCACCTGTTAGTATGAAACAGGTGATATACAGAGAACACTTACTAGATGTAAAATTATGATCTGACCAGCTTAACTTCTGAGTTAAGAAGAGGAAAACCTCTACTAAAATCCAGTCGAATAGTTTGATCTATGGATATATTTTTAGTGTTCCTGACTTTCCTTTTCAGTGATAAGGCGCATGCTGCTGGTAAACTCCTGTGTGAACGTTTAAAAGAGACTATTCCTAGACAGTTGTTTGAAATAGCTATCCAGGCTGCCATTGGCAAGAAAATAATTGCAAGAGAAACGTAAGTGAAGCCCTTCTATTCTCCTTGGTTTTTTTCTGTCTGTATTTTAAGATATGTAAAATACAGACTTGTAAAATCTTACCTGGTTTTATACATTACAGCACTTCGATTTTGCTATAAAGTTGTATTTTTCTTGTGTATGCTACTTGAAAAGAAAAAAAACCCACATTTGAGCAGTGACTATTGACTAAACATTTTGAATTAAATATATACAAAGAAATTTTATTTTTATTTTGGATTGCTTGTGGTCAGCATTGCACTTAGTGAATGAAGTATAACTTGCAACACCCATGTGTCCACTTCCTCTTTGGCAGTGGAAAAAGTTTCTTACTACTGAAAAAAATGAGCTGGTTGTGGAATAGTTTGCTGTGAGAGTCAGCAAAAAAATAACTGATTTGTGCTGTTCAAAAGGAAATATGTGGCAGCTGAATACACAACTTCTTCCTAGCACACACTTCTTTAAAGCAAACCATTTCCTTGATGTTGTGTTTCTCATCACATTTTTCTTTTGCTGTTTAAATAGGATTTAAATTGTGGTAAAATAATTAAAGGTCGGAATTCAATAAGAGGTGCTGTAAGAATTTGTTTGTACACGTATATACACATGGATGTAACACTTCTGTGAGTTACAGCAGAAACTGTAGATAAAAAGGCAAAATTGTGATTTCTTTATGTACATATTATACATCCTAAGGGATATTTCTAGAATTGAAAACTGTGAATTGCATTTTCTGTTTAAAACTTCATCTTTTGTATACAAAACTGGAAAATGTTACAATGCCAAAGCATCTTACAAAACTAGTAGAAAAACAAGTAACATTTTGACAAATCAAGTAGTTAGCTTCACATACAGATGTTCTTATATGTTAAGGTGTGTGTGTTATTTTATTTTGCAGGCTGAAGGCTTACAGAAAAAATGTTGTGGCAAAATGTGTAGGTATTTTTTTTCTTCATGTTTCTGACATTTGCAAACCTTAGATGCTAAGATGATAGGCCCATCTTTTCCTAGAAACCCATCAAAGATGTTCTGCTTGTGCTCCTAAGTGTCAGTGAAATTTTAACAGATACGTTTAAGCTTTTATTTTAAAATCCAACTCTTGTAACCTCTTGTTGCAGATTAAAAAGTGGATCAGATAAAGTAATGGCTTTTTCAGTTACACACTTTGAGTGTGTCTGTTCACTCCTGCTGCCTCCCCATTTTCTAATAGTTGTAGACATACAGTAAACATGTGTGTGTGTACACAGGCTATAGGTAATGTCACATTTCCTAAATTGGTTTCCAGGTGATAGAAGGAAGTATAAATGTGCTTCTTTAGAGACTTCATTGTGATTAGACTTCTTCTAGGTTTACAGTAATACATTGTAATAAAGCTTAAATATGCAGTAGTTGACTCTGGACAAGACTCAACAGAGCTCTTGGAAAACTGTGATGCCTTTTATTTAGCTTGTATTTAACTCTCTGAAGTAAACATGTTGGAAAATATTAAACAAGTGTCCCTTCCTTACAACTGCAACAGAATTCTTCTACTAGGCACAGCTGTGGGATGGTGTCTGTTCAACACAGTACAAAGGTTTAGTTCATTTTTCTAGATGTAAGCACCTACTGCTAGTCAAGATGCCTCAGTGTATCTGAGCTGGCATCCTGCTGCTATTCCAAGGGGATTTGGATCTAATGTGTTTAGTGCCAGCCAGGCTTACAGGAATCTATATATATTTAGGTGACAAAGTTCAACCCTTAGTTGTCCAAATTAACGTGCTTACTTGCTTCCTTGTTCTTTTTAACTAGTGGTCTTCAGGCCAAACTAATTGGAGTATAAAATAATCTTTTTGTCAAAATATAACTAGCTATTATGACTATTTTTAAGCCCTTGAGTTTAGTGTTGGTGTAATGCACTGTAGTTGCAGTTGTAGTTTAGGCTTAGTAAAATATTTTTTCTTTTCACAGTATGGTGGAGACATTACAAGAAGAATGAAGCTTTTAAAGAGACAAGCAGAAGGCAAGAGGTTGATGAGAAAAATTGGCAATGTGGAGGTTCCAAGAGATGCCTTTATACGAGTTCTAAAGAGAGAACCTGACAAATAGAGATCAGTGACATCTGATCATTCGCTCAGCTTTTTGCAGACAGTAGCAAAGTGAGCTAATATGTGATTTATCACTGTGAGAGGGAATATACTTGACTTTAAATGGTATGAATTTAATGTGTGGAAAGATGAATTGAAAGGACTTAAAATGTACATATACTTGTAGATTATTATGAAATAAAGTTACTTGACTGCATCTAAAAGCTTGCATTGTATTGTTTTTCATTGTATTTCACTGTTTTCATACTTTTATTATTTAAAATTAATGTAATTATGGGGTTTTTTTGCATTGGTCTCTATGAGAGGAAACATGGCAAAAAGGTTATAAAAATAATTGAAAGGTATGAATAGACAAAATGCTGGTGGATGGTTTGATGTTTTTCTTTTGAAGTTTTAACTGTTGGCACAAAAGCATCAAGCTGCTTCCTGTTTTACTTTCTAAAGTTGCTGTTGTCAGGAAATTGTGATGCTGGGAAACCACATCAGATGAAAAAATCCGAACTTTTTTAATGTACCACGCTGTTTATTTTAAACTTGTTAAAGTGTTTAAGTTTACCATTAGTTCAGCTTTTAAGCTGCATTTATTTTTGATCTTCAGGGACTAGTTTAACTCTTCACAGATCTTCATTTCTTGTTATTAAATGCATTTTAGAGAACAAACTGCTAGTCATACCTGCTAAAGTATTCAATCACCAGGAAAGTCTGCCCTTAAATTTAGGCTTGTACCTACACTTTCATCATAAGCTAGTTGTTTTATTTCAGCCTGCGTACAAGGATGAATTGGGAAGAATCATTGGAGGGATGGAATTGAACAGGATGTGTTAAGGACATGTTCCCTTTCAACCTGTATTAGTCTCAGAATACAGAAAAAGTCAAGAGGGAATTCTGATACTTTAATGGTTTGTTGGGGCTTTTTTTCTGTTTGGTTGTAGTTGGTTGTTTTTTTTTATTTGAAGCTGTTCCAGGTGCACTGAAAAACCAAAGATCTGGATGTGAACAAGGTACCTGTACCTCTAATAAAGGTACCTAAGCTGCTGCTACTGACCGTGAAGAAAGGAAGGATGGTGTGGATAAAGGCTCTCTAACATATTTACTTTTCCTCCCCTGTGAAAGCTAGCATTTAAGGAACTACAGATGCCATGATACATGCTAGGAGCAAAGGAGCTAAAACAAGGTCCTCCCTAGCCCTTGAACTAGACCTTAAAGAAAGTACTGGTTCTGTACTGAGGAATAAGGCAGAAGCTAAAGGTAAACTAGAGATTATCCAAACAGTAAATCATGTCCTTGCTGAATGACACATCAAGTGTATGTTACCTAATTAAATGAGTTACATAGATGGATAAAGCTGCCTTGAGAATCTGTTTTAGCCTTACTGTAGTCACCCGAGGCAGAAAAAAAATACAAATTGTAGTCTTAATTCTGAGAGGACTTGTTCATGTATCAGTTTTGAGAACAAGAACTTTAAATGAACTGGTTAGTACTCTTACAGTACATGAAGTATTAGTTTTTGACACAAAGTATCTGATTCTATCTTGTCACTTTTTTCTTTTCCCCCTTTCCTTTGAAAATACCTTAAAATCTTCCAGAGGAAAAGAATAAAATGGTAATGTTGATGCGCTTGGCTAACTTAGAATTTACTTTTAAGACCTACTGAACTTGAAAATGGTTGCTTTGCCATTACAGCAGAGTAACAGGTTAAACTTTATGCAGCTTAAAGGGTCGACTTGCTTTGTAGTTGACAAGTTTGGAAGGTACTCTCCTGAAGAACTGGCATTTCATAAAATGATTGGAAGTATCTTCAGCAGTGAAATAATAGAAACACTGTGGTAGTACTTAAAAAAAATTACGTCCTATAGCACTCAATTAAAAAAAAAATAGTTTAGCAAGAGAAAAGCTGGAGAACAACCAAAACTGTTCATGAAAAGAGGCAGAAACAGTCCCAGATCCACTCAAGGACAGACAGGTTCTACTGTACCAGTATTTAAACTGGCCTGTATTTCACAGAAGGTCCAGTAGTTTAAAAGGGAGAAAAGATACTAATTCTGTGGTCTCACATGCCTTGAGAACACAAAGGGCTTTAGATGGTAAGGGGGCCAAGTGAGGCACATGACTGAAAGGTGTGGTGGAATAAAAACCAAGAATTTTGTTTCCTCAATACAATTCTCCATTTTGCCACAAGAAGGATGACGATCATTAAGATAAAAACATGATTCAATTCCTTTAATAGTAACCTATATTAATGACTACTTTTAGTTTCATGCTTTTTGTAATAGAAATGTTTATAAACTTGCTTAGCTGTAAAAGGTAAGAATGGCAAACCTAAACACTGCATTTTGAGTCATACAGTACCTGTAACAGCATTCTCCTGCAAGGCAGTCTTTTCAACTTTTTTCCCCACAATGTTGCATTATGCTTCAAAAATACAGGTGCATAAACTGAGCCTTAAAGCTGAAAGCCTGTTTTAAATGTGTGGATGTTCAGTGTACTGTTGAGAATTGAAACACTAGGCCTGGCTTCCTACACTGCTACAGACAGACTCTTCAATTCTTTTGTAATCTCACAGAATCAGAGAATAGTCCTGCTTTGAAAGGACCCTGTAAGACCATTTATGAGAAGGGTGAGCCTAGATGCAACTCTACCACATTCCTGAGGAGATAATGTCATTTGTAATAAAGACTACATGCCTGTCATTTAGGTGAAAAGTTAAAATTGTTGAAGTTACACTTGGCAGTACTTTCTTGCAATGAGTATTTTACACAAGGGCTTTCCTAAAAAAAGTCTTCAGCAGTAAACTTTTATCTTCCTCTTTTGGTGCCTAATCGCTCCCTGAAATTCTGACTTATTTACTCATGATAGTTTATATTAGAAATGAAACAATTTTGAAATTAAGAGACTTATATTTAAGTTTTACTTATATTCAAAGTAGGAAATAACATTCCTTGTAACAGCTCAATGTTTATAATGATACAATGAAAAAGTGATTAACAGTTGGCTTTCAATGATCATTTGCAGACATTATAGTCCTGTAAATTAACCTCTTTTCAGGCATTTAATTGTAACATCAGTTATATAATTGAACAGTTACCTCCAGGAAGGAACATTGACATTTTTCCTTATGTATAAAGCTTGATTACCAAAAATATAAAAATCCTAAAGTAATTTGAAATACATGAGAGGAAAAAGTGCTATGGTAGAAGTTTAATATTTTTATCCATGGAGCAAGTTGTAGCTTTCAAGAACTTGGTGCATTTTTAGGCACTGTTTTTGTGTTTTCATTTGCCTGGACTATACAGCAGGACTTGAGATGCCCAAAAACTGTTTAAGACAAATTTAAGGCAACCAAGTGCAAAAGCTCAGTGTACATTAGATATATGTAAACAGAACATTTCATAGTAGAAATTGTACAACTATTACAAGTCCATAGTATTAACAAAGGCCAAAACCATTCTGCCTAGAGACACAAAAGTAAAATGTAGTTACACTAACCAAGCCAAAAATTAAAAATTCGGGGAAATGAAGTGTCATCATCTCTAACACGAGGCAGATGCATTACATTGCTGTGCTAGAGTAAGTACTCTGCTTTTCCCCTCTATATAACATGCAGTCTCTCCCAAGTTTGTTCTGTTCCATTTAGTGATGTACCAGCCAATGGGAGAGCTCCAAATGTTAAAGCAAAATGCACAACACAGCAAACAGATGGAATGTGAATGTACAGATATTGGACCTTTTTAAAAATACAGTACCTAGGATTTCCCATTTTAAACAGTTTTCAGCATATTGCATAGCAGTGAACTCATCTGCTACCTAAAACTGTTGCTGCTGCCCCACATGGAGTTCCTCTTCAATCTTCTTTCAGTTTTCTTTCATACTGTACAGTGGGTCCACAAGCTTATTGTGCACATGCATTAAACCTTGGGGGGAAATCAACAATGCCAGCTTTACATTAGTTATACTTTGTTAACATGTCCTTCTATCCACATTTTTATTTGGAGTTTATTTCAAAGTATACATTTTAAATAGTTCACTGAAGAGAACAACAATGGCTATTTAAAGTAGTTCAAAATCAGAGACAGCAGATACATTCCTGTATCACTTGCATACTAATGACATATTCAGTATCAGCTGAGCAGGGACCAGACAGTTCTCTGATAACAGACCCAAAAAGCACATGTGGAATACTTCCAAATGAACTGAATACATCTTTTTTTTTGTGTATTTAAAACTGCATAACAGCAACATAATTCCCTCACACCACAATTTGCCATAAGAATCAGATGCACACATAGTGAGACTTTCACAGCTTGAGTTCTTTTGCAACGTTCTACCATTGTGGTAATACTGTCATTGTAATAATCACATACTTGTGGTCCTAGACAGGCAAAATCAAATTAAATTATCCAGACTCTTAATGCAGACTCAATTTCAGCAGTTCAACTGTTTTCTGTTCTAGCTGGACTTTTTTTTGTCATATACAAGTAAGTCCTCCATAGCTACGATTGGGGGGGTTATTTTTTTTCCTCTTCAACTACTTTAATTCTGGAAAATGCTGAAGTGCAATTAATAAAAAAGATGTTTCCCTCTTAACTTTGCTATAACTTAGTAAAAATGTTACATACATCTAGGTATGTATGACATTGGATCACTGGCAGGTTTTTAACCTCATTTCACCTTAAGGACTAGTAACAGTAGTGATCAGTGTTCACAATCTGCAAAGTAAAAGTCCATTTTAGCATTGTACTAAAGATTTAACTTCTAAAATTAAAATATGTAACATTAAAAGTAATTTTCTTAAAAACCAAGAAAGAAATCTTGCAGTACTGCATACTTTAGTGATTATCTGTGGAAAAGAATGTTCAGATACCTCTACTACATGATGCAGCTGGTGGCAACCTTAGTGTCACTGCAGCAACATGAAATTTGAGGAACTATACAATCTAAGGTCATTACTGTAGGTGACCACAAAAAAAGGCATCTTATGCAGCATCTATTACTAATCACTATGTGATTATTTAATATAAAATACAGATGTTAGATCAAGTCTAATATTTTTCACTTTAACAGCGACAAAAACTTAAGTATTTTACATTAAACCTTTGTAAAGTATTTGACATAAAAGTCTTTTATCCAGAAAGAGTAACAGCTGCATACACTACTCAAACTAGAAACATGTTTTGAGCTTTAAAACATTTAACTTCCTACCAGTATTTTCCTCTTCTCAAAAGGGGAAATGAAAAGGTAGTAATTACCCACTTCCTAGATGCATGAAAAATGGTTACAAAGTATTGCTTCTGCCATACTTAATGAAGAATATTTAAATCCTGTTAGTGAAAGTGTTACAGGAAAAACAGTGAGAAACAAATAATTTTTTTAAAGGAATGCACCAGACTTCATAGATGCCAAAACAATTATTTCAAAGGAAAGTCCCACTGTATATTCAAGTATGCTTTGAATAAACAGATTTCTGCATACAGTTTTAAGAAGAGCATGCATAAGTATGGGAAAAAACTACCCTGAACTAACTTATCTGCAGAAAAATTAGTAAATTCATTTTCTGTTTCATTCTTCAAGAAAGTTATTTTCTCTTTTACAGTAAGACCATAAGTACACTTGATAATTTTAGTCTATAACAGGTTTTCAGAAAGTTAGAAAAAATTGAATAGGTTGATCTATTTACCAGCCAGTGTGGTGATTGATTACAAAACAAATAAATTGCAGTTTCATATTGAAATTTTCAAATGGTGAAAAATCCCTGTAAATCACTACCATAAACAGCAGTATTAAGAACTACCTAGCTTTCCTAAGAAGTCTAACCTGAAGATCAAGATTCAGAAATAATTCCAAATTTGACCCACACTGATTTCTCCTCCATCTTATAAGGGGAAAAAATATCACTGATTTGAGAGTACATAAAATTAAGCAAGTTTAAAGTAAACCATCCTTTTAAAAATTCTATTGCTGTGTTTTACAGAATAATTAAATAAAATGACACAATAGCACACATTCATAAATTGTAGCCCTTGATGTTTTTAAAGCAATGTTCAGTGTCATTCATACCTAGAGATTCTACATTAGGTTTGTATTTCCCAAGCAAAGCCTATGCATATATAAAATACAGGATAATGTTTAAAACTTATCCAAGCAGTTAGAGAAGTTTATAATTGAAAACAACAGTAAGTATTATCTAGCAGTGTGATACAGGCAAAGACTAACCCTCCCTCCTATCCCACAAATACATAGCAGAGAACAGCATACTGAAAAATCCAAAATTAACAAGTTGGCCACAAGAGGTATCAGGACAAAAACACAGAAATGTCCAAAGTGCAATCTAATACATGTATGAGTACTGGTGATATAATGCTCTAAAAAAGAATGTAATAAATTACAATCTTGATCTCTGATACCTCAGCTACTACAGGTACTCAGGCTAGTGAGAAAGATGACTGTGTCACACAATTGCATGTGCTGTGCTAATACAGTCAGGAGAAAATTACAATTCTCAGCTTCTACAGTCTCAGTGAAACAGATTCAGTCTAGGAAGTCTCAATTACTATCAAACATCCTGACTTACTTTAAATTTGCCCCAGTATACCTACTATAAATATGAAAAACACAGTAAAAGGGTGCAATGTTTTCAAAGTCAGTATAGATTGTTATGCTAATTGCACCTGAAAAGTGTCCTCAGGTGGCTTCAAAGTCTGTATCACAGTTTACTAGACACCACATTACAGCACATAGCAAAAGCAGCATGGAAATGTATCAGGATTAATAAATGTATTGAGTTTTCTTTAACTGAAACTTTCTAGTATACTTAAGACCTGCAATCTGGAACGCCAGATTGCTGCTGTTTGAAATTAAAGATTACTAAACTATTGTTTAAAACTAGAAGCAAAGGAAATACTCTTCCCAAGTAGATTTGTCTGGAATGTAGGTAGCACAAGTTATGCCTCCTGGCAATTTTCCAAACACAAGAAATAAGTTAATATTTAATATTTTGACTATATAACACTATACATTAGTGACTGCAGAAGGCTCAGACTTAAATCAATATATTTTCAAAACTGTTGGTTCTGCGTAAACACATGTAACCTCTGATTCAGTGCTCACCTTTAAAGTACTTCACAGTTTTAACTCTTAGTTCTAAAGTAGCATCTTCATCACACACAAAGATGGTGCGAGGGTGTTGCTGGAAAGCAGAAACTGTCCACATATGATTGACTCCTTCTTCAATTGCTTTGTACAGTGCAAAAGCCTTATGTGCACCTGTTATAAGAATCATCACCTGCAAAACAAAGGTCTCTTTACTTTCAAGCCCAGTATCAATACCAACTAACTTGAAAAGACACATGCAACTAGAACTAAATGAGTTCTTACTTCTCTAGCATCCATCACTGTACCCACACCAACTGTTAGCGCCATAGTTGGTACTTTTGATAAATCTCCATCAAAGTATTTAGCATTTGCCAAAATGGTGTCCATTGCTAAAGTCTTTAATCTTGTTCTTGAAGACAAACTTGATCCGGGTTCATTGAATGCAATGTGGCCATCTGGACCAATGCCTTTTCAAAGTTAAAAAAAATAAATCATTCCAGACCTGAGAATCAACACATATCCTCAAACATTGCAAATTAATAAAAAAGGACTCATCTTTTCCTTTTGGTCCCCCAATTTCAATAAAAACTTACTTAAGTCATTAGAAACTTGGACACCAACCATTCTGTTTTGATATTTTTACTGATTCTTTTAGTCACAGTATTTTCTTACACAATAATTGAAAAATCAGAGTTTTAGTCAAGTTATGAAAATAGTGATTAAAGAATTGGTTTACATGCTTGAATTGTAACTAACCACAGAGTATTTCCTCATACCTCCAACAAACAGATCAATCCCCCCTGCTTCTTCTATTTTCTTTTCAAACGCATCGCATTCCGCCTGTAAGTCTGGTGCGTTCCCATCAAGGATATGAGCATTATTCGGATCTATGTCAATATGCTTAAAGAAGTTATTCCACATATAGGAGTGATAGCTCTCAGGATGATTTCTGGGAAGCCCTGAAATCATTTAGAGTGAAATTACCATATGATAAGATTTAACGAAAAAGCCTTAACTCTAGTCTGTATGTAACTGATGTAAGGCATGCAAGGCAAACCTGAGTCAAATAAAGCAAGATTTGAAACTACATCAAGAACGAAGGTTTCCTGTTGGCATGTACAAGGTAACTAGCTTACATTCCCTTCTTGATACATCTTATCACAGAGTGTAAAGCCTTCAACAGAAATGCAGTCACAATATTACATGACAATATAATGTCTACAGAAGTACTGTGAAACACTGAATTTAGCCCAGTGTTTATTTTTGCTTTTTTGTAGAAAAAGGAATAGAGAAAAATGATTGGACAGCAGTCTAATATAGGAGTACAAACATACTAGACTAACCTGGTACTTTGACAAAGTATTTAATAGTTTTTATAAGGAGAAAAAAAAATAACAGTACAGTGTGTTCTCAAATAATAGCACATCTTACCTACATACTCATCCATGTTGAAAGTCTTTACATATTTGAAAGAGAGATCTCCATTTTTGTGATATTCTATCAGCTTTTTGTAGCATCCCAAAGGTGTACTCCCTGTTAAATAAAGTTTTTCTACTGTTCTGTGTATCTGCACAACAATTACAGTGTATTTAAATGTCTTCACAGTAAAATTTTGCTACGAAGCTTTTCAACATACAAGCAATCTGCTGTTTCTCATTTAGCATTTATCAGTTTCTTAAACTATCACAACTTTACACAGAAATCAAATCCATATTTTTTTAAAAGTTACAATGTTACCAAATATAATACTTATGTTCTTTTAAATACAGTATCTGCTAGCAACGACACATTGTTCTAGGGTTAGTTATTTTAAAAGACTTTGAGTAAAACTTGCCTGTTGGTAGACCAAGCGTGAAATATCTTCCTTGACTTGGCTTGAACTGGATAATACGATTACAGATGTATTTGGCTGCCCATTCACTAGCCTGTTCATAATCTTCAAGAATTACTAGCCTCATTATGGCAGTGAGGAACTTGTATGATAAAACAAACTTAAACCTGGAGAAAATGTTGAAGTTTTAAAAATAAGCACCACATGAGTAGCTGTAAAACTCTTACATTACACAGGAGAGAAAAAAATCATCTTTCATACCGATTACTTGTATGAGCATACCACACTCTTGCAGTCCTAGTTCAAGCCGGACAATCAAAAGAAAAGCTACAGAATCCAAATGATAGATTACAGTAAAATATTTATTAAAATCCACAAAGTAATTTTAAAAAAATTATAGGAAAAAGCTAAACCAAGATGAAAACAAGCCATTTTGAACTTCCAATATTTTGGTCAAGTGATACCATTAGAAAAGAGGAAATACTCAAATACTAACATTAATTCCTGTTTCTTATGACCCAGCTGAATGCCTAAAACTTCAAAAACAAGACCTAGAGTAATCCCATGTTTCTATAGTCAAAATACTTAATTGGGACTAAATAATTAAGACTCCTTTCACTCCCATTCTAGCTCCTTAACAATGCTTCAGTAAGTTTATTAATTTGCAAAAAGATGTTAAAGCATTAGAGATACTTGAAATGTTTACAATTCACAAGAAAAAATACTCATATGGTCACATTTTTTCTTTCCCACATAACTATAAACAGAAATTTAAAAGGCTTTACTTTGAAGGCAATTGTATCAACTTTTAAGATTAATATCCAGAACACAAGCTTGGTTGCTGGAAGTATACAAGCATCTCTTGTATTTAAGTGAAACTCATTTTTCCACTGATTCCTGTTTAAGAGAGTCAGGTAATTACTCCAGAAAGACTGAGGCTCTTTCACCAGTTTGTGATCTGTTACTCTTCTGTTCCCAGGTCTGGGTGTGCTCGGCACTAGCCAGAACACGACACAGCTGCCAGAAGCCTAGGGCCAACTATATCACAAACCACACTACTCTTAGCTGACTCAGAATGGTTTTAAAACAAACGTGAATTAAAGTTTTTAAGAGGGTACCATGTTTGTCCCACTAAACAAGGAAGAAAGTGATCATCACCGTGTGCTGCCTGTGCCGCTTCCTCTCCCTGGACAGCTGAGCCGTGACAAGTCAAACTCACCTTTGCCGAGGAAACGCTATTCCACAGATACCCAAGAGTTAACACATACTCCCGAGGAGGAAAAGCAGGCCAGCAGGAATACACTCCGCGGCTTTAGGGCGGCCTCTTAAAATCCCAGCAATTTTAACTGGGGAACACGGGGATGCTCTCCAAAAGCAGGGACCCACGGACAGCACCAGAACCACAGCGGATTTTCGGCTAAGGGTACTTTTTTTCTTGTTCTGTTTGGCGACTGGGGGGAGGGGGCGGTGTGTGATAAACCTACACCGGCAGAGGAAGAGACCTGCAGCCGGAACGCCGCCAGCACAGCAGCCCCGGGCCCCGCGGCCTCCCCTTCCCCCGCCCGCGGGCACCCGCACGGCCGGCAACAGAGCGCCCTGCCCGGCCCCGCTCACCCGGCACAGCCCGCGGCGGCCACGAGCGGCACCAGGAGGAAGAGGAGGAAGATGAAGAGGAGGAGGAGGAGGAGGACGGGGACCGCCGCCCGCCCCGCAGCTCCCGCCCCGCCGCCTCCAGCGGAACCCGGCGCGCGACCCGGAAGCGCCAGGCGAGGACGGGAAATGGGCTCGTTTGCCCTTTTCATTTCCGGGCGCCTGTGGCCGGGGCGGGCGGGAGCGAGGGAGCGCTCGTCCCACCGCAGCCGAGGGCCCCGGGAGCTACCAGGGGCTTGGGGCGCTCCAGCCTGGAGCACGGCTGTGCACGAACCCTCTTCTTGGAGCCCCTCTGCTGCGGAGCACATTGAGATCTTAATGGAAGAAGGTTCTCCTATAACTTAATGTTTACGTGATGCAGCTACAAAAGAAGCTGTGCGTAGTTACTGGAAAAAGTTAATGAGGTGAAGCATCAACGTCTTGGTGAATCACAAGCTGACCATAAACCGGCAGTGCCCTTGAGGCCAGGAGGGCCAGTGGAATCCAGGGGGTACATCGGGAACAGTGTGGCCAGCAGGTCCAGGGAGGTGATCCTGCCCCTCTACTCAGCCCTGGTGAGGCCACATCTGGAGTGCTGTGCTCAGTTCTGAGCTCCTCAGTGCATGAAAGTCAAGGAGCTACTGGAGAGGGCCCAGCAGAGGCCACAGAGATGATGAGGGGTCTGGAGCATCTCTCTTATGAGGAGAGACTGCAGGAGCTGGGCCTGTTTAGTCTGCAGAAGAGAAGACTGGGAGTAGGTCTCATCAATGCATATAAATATCTCAAAGGCAGGTGTCAGTGGATGGTGCCAGACCCTTTTTGGTGGTGCCTAGCAGAAGGACAAGGAGTAACAGCCAGCAGCTAAAACAAGAAGTTCCACCTTGACGTGAAGAACTTCTTTACCTTGAGGGTAACAGAGCACTGGAAGAGGCTGCCCAGGGAGGTCATGAAGTTTCCCCTCTCCAGAGGCCAAAAACCCACCTGGACACATTCCTGTGTCACCTGCTCCAGGTGACCCTTGCCTCAGCAGGGGGGTTGGACCAGATGATCTCCAGAGGTCCCTTCCAACCCTAACAATTCTGTGGTTCTGTGATTCTCTTTTTGCTTTAAAAGCAGCCAAGGAATTCCATAGCCTTAGCTAAGCTATAATTAAACAGATGTATAATAGAAGACCAGGATCAATCTGTTTACTGGGCAGAAGCATATTTGTCTGAGGAAAAACGTGATTGAAGGGTAAAAGAAGGGAAGCTAATAAAGTGGAATGTGTCTTTAAAGAAAAAAGGGAAAACATCTGGGGTCCTACTTAAGCATAATGATAATTTTTTTTGGCAAGACTGAGATTCGCTCAGTTTATTACAGCATGATGCTAGTAATGCCAATGTTTTAATGTGGGTTGGATCCCCATATAGTTCATTCACTTAAGACCCATCCTTGCGGGTCTCTTCCAACTCAGTATACTCTGTGATTCTGTGAGCCCCTGTAGCAAGGTTTAGAAAGATTGAGAAATACTTTGCCAAGGGCATGAAAGGTGTGTTTGCAAGCTTGAGAGGAAAAAATACGTCTTTCTGAGGTCTCTGGGACTTAGCAGGCAACCAATAAAAATACCTTTTGTTTCAAAACCTGCCTTTCATTTGAATTTAACTTTCTAATATAAACAACTTAATTCATGCATGTTCTTCTGATAAAGTCTTTATCTCAGGAATTTTACCAGGTCCTAAAGAATAGTGTTTTGCATGATTTCTTGAGTCACGCTCTGAGCCTCTGCTGCTCTCATTGTTTCGGAGTATACTTGCAGTGGAAGTGATTTTCAGATTCTATGTAACAACCTATGTTTTGCCTCTAGATTTCAATTCTGGTTTTTTTCCTACCTCTGTGGACCATGTGTAACATCTCACTCGTAAACTACTTCTGCATACAGCCAGACTAGTTAACACATTTCTTTGGTATTACTATATACCTAGGTACCTACAGGCCTGAAATCACACCCCTCCCCCAAAAGCTCTGTTGGTTTCCACAACTTGAAAATTCTTTTTTTTTTTTTTTTGTCACTACAGAAAAACTCTTAAAATTCGGGTAATAGGCTCCCACTTGTTGCATATTCTCCAGGAGGTCCGAGAATATGTGATGTACTGTTATACGCTCAGTGAAACTTGTCCTTTTTCCTACTGCCTCTAAATTTGGAATAGCAGCTTGTCTGTTGCCTTTTAGCAAATCTGGCAATGTTATCAACTGCTTCTATTAGATAGACAAATTCCCTGTCTTTTGTTAACGTGTTCAATTCTTATTCCCGTTGTTAGTATGCTGTTACGTACGCTATGATTTTTCAAGACATTCTGCAGATTTTCCTTTCTAATTAGTAGCAGATGAAAAATGCTCTATATGCACTGAATGTTGACACTAACGATTACTAATTAAGATGCTGCTAAAAAAAATAAATCTTAGTTCCTTACTATGTTTCATTGAGTAGCATAACTAGAGATTTCAAAGTCTCACAGTTATAATATTTATAAGTATCTGTTGCTTTTGGAAACAGTCTTTTTTGATTTTTTTCTTTTATTTTCTAAACGGCCCTTTCTTTTTAGTTTTAATTAATTTACTCATGGTGATCTGATTTGTATACATCTACTATGATCAGATGGCTTTTGTGCTGCTTTTTTTAAACCTGTGTTTAAGTAACTATGAATTTAAACTAGATGTACTTCAATAGTACCCAAACTACGTTGAGTTTTACCTGAGGAGGACCACCTCAACTTCAGGTGAATCCAGATTTTTAACAAGGTAGCTGTCCTTCAGATTCCCTCTGATTTAGCTGGAAGAACAAAGGATCCTTCACAAAGCTGTGTCCTTTCCTACGAAGGAAAATTGCTCAAATGGATGTTGACATGCACGAGAGACTCTGAGAAGTGAACAAAAAGATTGCAATGAAAATACTTGCCAAGGCATTAAATGTAGAAATTGAGAAACAAGTAATTGATGAAAAGACTTTGAAAAAAAGACTTGCTCTTTTTACCTTGCTGAACTAAACGCTTTTATTGAGCCTGGCTGAGTTGGGGTAATTTTCCCATAGCATCTCTCACAGTGCTGTGCTTTGTGTTGGTTGCTAGAAGGGTGTCAATAACAAGCATTCCAATGTTTTGGCTGCTGCTGAGTAGCCCTCCACAGCATCAAGGCTGTCTCTCCAGCATTCCCCCTGTCCAGGAGGCTGGGGGTGGCCAAGGTCTTGGGAGGGAGCAGCCAGGACAACTGACCCACTGACCAAAGGATTATCCGTAGTGTAAGACATCTGCTCAGATACAACATCTAAGAGAAGGTTGGAGAGGGAAGGGGGTGGGGGGGAGAGAGCCAGGCATTTGTTATTACGGTTTTTGTCTTCCAAAGCGACTGGTACACGCATTGAAGCCCTGCTTCCTGGGAAATAGCTGGACATTGCCCGCTGATGGGAAGTAGAGAATAAATCTTGTGTTTTCATTCGCTTCCACATGCCGCCTTTTCTTTGTCAAACCGCCTTTATCTTGATCCATGAGGTTTTTTTGTCCCACGCTGTCCTGTTGAGGAGGGGAGTGATAGAGTGGCTTGGTCAGCACCTGGTGTCCAGCCAGGGTCAACCCACAACAATTCTCCTGTATAACACCAGTGCAATCAAAAATAAGGATACAAAATAACATAGCAACTGAGACCTTTTAGAGGGTGATAACTGTGGGGAGAAGGGGAAAAACTGCAGTGAAGATTTTTTTTTTTCCTAATTTTCAGAACTCTGAAAGAATGTGAAGACAGTGGTTGTTACCCCTGGTACTTCATTTAACGCCACAGGGTCAATAGCCTGCTGTTTTCCTGCCATTAAAGCAGACTGAATTTCTGATAACTTCGTTTGTCTTCTGGACGTGAGCCTGAGGGGCCCAAATCCACTTGGCAGCTTTGCTTATTTCTCATAAAGACTGAAGATAGTTTCACATGTGCATTGCATCCCTGTACTTGTCACAGCTTTGTTCAAAACTTCCCTGGTTGCTTCTCACCACATTTCTATGAGCTGGGGGGTACATGGCATGTGATGTCTTTTGGGTTTATTGTTTGCAGCAATCCCAGTGGAACCATTTTCCAGTGAAATAGGAAACATTAGATTCTGTGATGCCAGGACTGTGTCAGCAGAGACACAAATGAAGCATCTAGCTAATATTTAGCACCATCTTTATTTTCATAGGCAAGGCTTTGGGTCAGTTTGTGAAGCTCTACGCAGTAACAGATAAGTACCCTATGCTTTTGTTTTCTATCTTCGTTCTTGCAATGTGTTGGTGCTTCCTCTACGTGGATTCTGGTGGAGTCTGTACCGAAACAGTCACTCAGTACCAGCTGGTTCTGAATGTAAGATTTAGTCACTACAGAGTAAACAATAAAGGTGATGAGGAGAGTATTTATTGTACCATCATCCTGTTACTTCTTGCTGGTGAACTCTTCAGTTCTTCCGAGTAGCAGTTCAGCGTGGGAGTTTGCTACTTGGTACTGCTTCATTTTCCCATGTAGAGAGATCTGATGCTGATCATCTTCCTGTGCGCCTGAAGTGCCAGGATATTTCTCCACAAGTCTCTCTGCCAGAACAAGCAGGCAGAGGTGCCTGCTACACTCCCTCCAGATAAGATCTTTCCCTTTTTCTGATGTGTCAGCTGCCTCATGGGTATGGGTGCATGAATTGGTTGACTGTGCTCCTGCGTGTGGAACATTCTTGATGTAAGCAGGGGTGTTGAGAGAAACTTCTCATAGTGCTCTCAGCTGCTGTTAAAGCCTATTCCTTTGAGTACACAGTTTAGACTGGGCACAGAAATATACAGGATGTGTTTAATCCTCCATGCTACTCCAGCCATGCAGATGGGAAATAGGTTCCCTGGTTTTGTAGCCAGGCCATTATGTGCCAGTCAGCTGAGCGCTTAGGCATGTTTCCGGGTGTATGTTATTTATGAGTATCAAGAAGCTTCATGAGTCCTTAGTGTTCATGAAAATACTCTCATTTGACTGTGTTTGTGCAAAACTAAACCAGGATTTAAAGTTTCATGCTAGGTATTCGAGGATGATGGGAGATAACCAGAGAAGTCATGGTAAGTGGTTTTTTATTAGTACTTGAAAAGAAAATCATGTTGTGTTCCATTTAAGATTGTTGCTTTTTTGGTCCAATTGACTTTGCCTTTTGCATTTTTTTTTTTTTTTTAGAAAATCTTGGAGAGATCAGAGTTATAAAACATATTCAAGAAATGTAACTTGGACCTATTATCGGTATATTGAGTAAACGTTTGGAATACCAGCTTTGGGGGCTTTTTTAGCCTGTTTTACTGCCCGGGTGCCGCTGTTCGGGCAGGGTGAGTGCGGGCGCTGCCCGGCGCGGGGCCATGGCGCAGCGCGGCCGCCAGGTGGCAGCAGCGGCCCGCGCGGCCCCGCGCCCGGAGCCCCCGGAATCGCCCGCGTTCCTGGGTCTGACCGCCGCCTGTCTGCGTTCCAACAGCTGGCAGCAAGCACCAACAATCACCTTTAGACTCCTTGAAAACATAAATAAATTGGTATCTATAGCTATGTAAAGTGGGATTCATATATTGGGGTTTTTTACAGCTAATTTCTTTCAATACATAGAAATTTATTTTTGGGAACTCTTCTGGTGTCCTCTGCCTTGGGGGCCATGCTCTCTGTCTAGGTTGAGGCATGGCTCGAGCAGATCAGAAGTATATTTACACCTAGTTTGCAGAATGTACAGCAAACTGCTGAAGGGTCTTTATCTGGACTCACTTGGTATTTTCTGTGCTACCGTTTTAACCAGAGACTTTTTTCAATCTACTCACCCTTGGCTTCAGCAGCCCACTATCAAGTAGAGCTTAGGAAATGGTTATCCTGCAGTACAGCTGCTGAAGTGTGGGTCCTGCCTGGGCCACTGTTTCCTGAAACGGAAGATAGTGGTTCTTGCCCAACGTGAGGACACTACAAAAGAACTGAGAAAACAGAGAAGGCATAAACAAATTCTTGTCCCAGGAGAATTCCTTTTTTTGTAATCACTTCAAACCAGAGCAGCTGCCTGTCACCAGAAGGTGGGCTGTTCTCTGCTGACTGCACCATTTGGGGTTGTGTATGCACCTGTTTCAGAGACAAAACAGCTGATCTCCAGGTGACTCCCTTTTTCTCTCTTAGTGCATAATTGACTGCTTTTTGGTGGGATTTTTGTGCTCATGTGAGGACTTAGGGATCTCCTATAGGAATGCAGGTATGTTGCTGTTCCCACCCATTCTACCCCTATCTTGAGACTAGTCAAAACTTCCCTCAGACTTTGGCACTGGAAAGCACTCATCATTCTCATCAACTTGTTAGTATAATTTTGAACTTTGAGAGAGATAAATTGTAACAAAGTTAAATATTCCCTTTAGAAATTTATTTCTATGTCTTAAAACTACCTTAGCTTTTGGCAGTCATGATGAAACATGGGATGAGAGACTATTTGGACATGATAAAACCTCCAGAAAGTATATTTTATTGAACCAAGCTAATGGTGTGGCATATATGTATGTGTATGTGTATGTGTGTGTGTGTGTGTGTGTGTGTGTGTGTGTGTGTGTGTGTGTGTGTGTAAAATAGTTTATTATTTTATTTGACTTGTCAGATCTCTGTTGCCAGCTCTCAAGCCAAGAGGGTGGTGATCAGCAGCAGAGGAGGTGAGAGACCTGAGGGCAGATTTGTCCCTGGCTCTTTAACGCTGTATCCTGTATTTCTTTAATGAAGTGCTTGTAGAGTCAGGCTTTCCAAATATATATTCCTTTTTTAAGATCTAAAAATATGCAAAATGCAACCCATTTACTTCAAAACCTATAAAATCTGCTCATACTCTACCAGTGGGATAATACTAGCACAGATTTTGAAAACATGTACATGTCTTAATTCACTGCAAGGTTAGTGCAGTTTGTGAAAGGAAATACATTTGTGGTTGACATTAACTTTGGTTTTAAATGTTGTCTTTAGCAGGCACTTGGGCAAGCTTGAAACTGTGCCAGGATCTGACTTGGGCAGGCAGAGGAAGCAGAAGGAATCCACCACTCCAGCATCTCCCGCATCTTCCAGGAGCGCAGGGGGGCAAATCAAATAGTAACAAAGTAGAAAGAGCTGGAAAGCACGGGCGAATATTTAGGATGGCTAGTGTTTGCTGAGCTTTCCTGACAGTTGGAGTTGCACCTGCAGACAATTAGACAAAAAGAGTAACCTCTGTCCCTGTGGGCATGGATGTCAGTGTGGCACAGGCAATACAACTCACCCGAGCAGGGAGTTAGGGTGTCACTGCTCTTTGGTTAAGGGTTTGCACACAAGGCTTTATGAGTTTGCCTCTCCATGCTCAGTGTGCCATCCTTAAACATCACACTCTTTCTACCTTCCTTTCATAGTTTTTCCCTGCTGAGGCTTTACAGTGCTTGATGTCCTTCTCTGGCAGGAAGGATAAGGCCTCTCCTAGTCTTGGTTTGAACGATGTAGACGGAAGCTAAGGACAGTTTTCAGTGAGTAATTTGCCTAGTTACATAAAAAAACTAGTCTTTTTCATAAGCAGTGTTTATGACAATGGCCCGTTTCAGTCAGTTTGTATGTTACCAGTGATATGAATGTTTTGTCTATTAGTGGAAAACATGTACTTTGTGCTGAACTCCTTTCAGAAGTTTCAGGTTGGTTGCTGCCTGTGTGTAGTGGGCCAACAGCCAGTACAGGGGGAGCTGTTTTCTTCATGCTGCCCTAGCACTCACCCAGGGTATTTAGCTAATGCAGAAAACAGGCTGCATATTAGCTCCTGTGGCTTTCCCTAGGGGAGAAGGGGTGCTCTTAGAGAGTACAGGATATACTCTGGGAGCTGGGATGACCTGTGTGTTTGTAAAGTGTTTGAAGAACTTGTACACCCAGGCCTGACTTGAGCTACAATGTAAGCTGTGGTAAAACTCACTCTGCTATCTTGGTCCTGCTCTCACCTTAGGGGTTTTTACCTTGGAAGGACAGGGGAATCTGCTTGTGGCAGATTGAATAGAAAAAAAGGTGGGGCAGGCTCAGGGAAGAGGTTAACATGGGGCAGACAGGTCTGTACTGATTATTTGGGTAAACTTGTTCAGCATCTTCAAAATGTTTTCCTCTTTTCACCTATGCAGAGCAGAGATGTGAATTATAAAGGGTGCACATTTGTGAGTCATAATAGCAAAAACTTTCAGAAACATTTACTGGCATTTGCTTTAAAATTCAATAAATTTTAAAAAAAGGCTTCCAGTAATTAACCTCTAAATTTTATTAGCCTTATTCCTAGAATGACTGTCCTCATGCAGTAGCAATGAGCCTGTGTTTCTAATTGCTTGTTGTCTCATCTCCACCTCTCTACTTTTTATACTTCTGGTAAGATTAGAAAACCTTAATAGGAAATAAAAAAGCATTTTAATACTGCAATATGTTTGTGATTCCATGAGGCAGATGAAAGTAGGGCTTGCTCTGAATCTGAATGATGGTTGCAAATTGTGATTTTTAAGTGGTGGTCTGATTTGTGGCTGGACCTGTTGGAGCTTGCACATGGCACCTTGGGCTGCTGCACTCCGAAATTCAGTCTCATGCCTATGTTGTTACAACTGACATCTGTTTCAGTAACCTGCAGCCAATGTTCCCCATGAGTTCCTGTAATTGCTGTTGGCAACTGACACAGCCAGATTATGTCTAGGAGTAGATGCTCCTGCTGATTTCAATTTAGGCAAGGCATGAATCCACAAACAAGAAGCCACAAACGGTTGGAAGGAGTCAGCTTGTAACTGATTCAGTGATGTATGGGAGGGGTGTACTGAGAACAAATCACATGGATGGGTTTTTGCATACAGATGGCCTCTTGCTTAAGGAAGACTTTCTCTGTTCATTCCGGATATATGTCAAATGCTCTTTGACTAAGAATAAGGGACAGTTGCCGCCATCCTTTTAGCTGCTTCCAATTCAAAAACAAGGAGCACCTAGAATGCTGATATTCCTCTTCCCGTTGTAGAACCTACTGGGCTAGATGGACCTTTGCTTTGATCCATTACAGCTGTTCTTTTATTCTTATAAAATATTTAACTATAAATCTAAAATCTGATTATAAATATTATAATATAAATATTATATTTTATTATATGGAATTAATATTATCATACAAAGTTAAAATTTAATTAGAAAATTAAAATTTGCTTCCTTTCAAATTTATCTGCAGATGAGGAACATTCCTGACACAGAAGAAGCCAGCTGAGAAGAACATGCTGTTGGTCAATGCCATGGAAAACCAGTGTAAGCTGGAAATACGAAGAAAATCTGAGAGAACCTAAGAGTAAATTGAAGATGGGCTTGTGGAAGGGAACCGCTAGAGAGATACAGAGGAGGTGATACAGAGAAAAAGTATGGTTCTACTGCCTCCAAACAGAGAACCCATCCTGCATGAGTTCAATGACATTTCTGTGCACAGCGGTTCAAAAAAATTTTGTGTCAGTGTTTGAGTAACGTGGTGGCTCCTTACAGGTTTTCAGTCATGCACATGCATTTAATTTGCAAAGCCTTTTACCTGTACAAGTTTAACTGTTTCTGGTACTACCCCATCTCATCTAATGAATTGCCTCAAAAGACCTCCTCTTTTTCCAGCTCACCCTTCTGTTTCCTCATCAAAGCCCTAATGCAGTGACTTCTTTTCCTTCCCCAATTCCCAGCTTAAATTCCTCATACCTCCACCCCTCTCCAAATTCATAGGGCAGCAGGTGTGCATGGTTTTTGGGGCAATGGATGTGCATTTCAGCGAGAGGCAACGGGTTGGGCAAGAGACCTTCCAAATCTGAAACTCCCTGCTTGAGTCCCAGCTGCTGACACCCTGGTAAAGCAATGTATTTAGGGCAAGCAGCCCCTAAACAGTTACGTGTTTCACTGCATAGTTCTGGGGTTATTCTGAAAGGCACTGCCTTTCCTGCATATCTCCTAGGTTAGGAGACACCAAACCTTTGGCTTAGAAATTCCTCTGGTGATCCTCCAGTGCATAGAATCACAAAGATGTGTTACATTGTGCTATTTAAGCATGTAAGTTTAATTTGGACAGTAATTGTGAAGTAGAATTCTGATTCAGAGAAAAGATTGCCAAATCATTTGTAATTTCTATTTTCTACCCAACATTTTGAATGTATCCATATTGTTTATATGGAAATAAGCAGAAAAAAAACCCCAAACAAGGAATTGTTGCTGGTTTTTACCTTTTTTTTTCCTTTCAGCCTAATTATTGTTATCTGGGAAAAATTTACATTTTTCTTTGTAGTAAAGAGAGAAATTGTTTGTGCATCTTATTTTTCTGATTTCTCAATTCTAGCACTTGATGACCTGAAATATGTTCCATGAAAAAACCATTTTATCTCATAGAATCATAGGATCATTAAGGTTGGAAAAGACCTCTAAGATCATCAAGTCCAACTATTAACCTGATACTGTCAAGTCTACCATGAAACCATGTCTCTAAGTACCATATCTATGTGGTTTTTGAACACTTTCAGGGATGCTGATTTCACCACTTTCCTGACAAGCCTGTTCCAATGCTTGGAAACCCTTTCAGTGAAGAAAATTTTCCTGCTATCTAATATGAACCTGCCCTGGCACAACTTGAGCCTGTATTCTCTTGTCTTATTGCTTTTTACCTGGGAGTAACCTCCTTTCAGGTGGTTGTAGAAAGTGATGAGGTTCCCTCTGACCTTCCTTTTCTCCGAGCTAAACAACCCCTGCTTTGTCAGCAGCTCCTTGTAAGACTTATGTTCCAGGACGTTCATCAGGTCCATTACCCTTCTCTGGATATGGTCCAGCACCTCAATGTCCTTCTTGTAGTGAAGGGCCCAGAACTGGACGCAGGGTTCCAGGTTGGAACAGGTGGCCTCACCAGTGTCAAGGGGCCATTACTGCCCTCATCCTGCTGACCACACTATTTCTGACACAGGCCAGGATGCCATTGGCCACCTGGGCACACACTGGCCCATTTTAAGCCAGCTGTCGACCAGCATCTCCAGGTCCTTTTCTGCTGATCAGCTTTCCAGTCAGTCTTCCCCAAGTCACTAGTGCTGCAGAGGCTTGTGACCCAAATGCAGGACCTGGCACTTCACTTTGATAAACCTCATAAAATTGGCTTCAGCCCAACAATCCAGCCTGTCCAGATCCCTCTGTAGACCCTTCCTACTTTCCAGCAGATCAACACTCACACCCAACTTGGTGTTATCTGCAGACTGACTCAGGGTGCCCTTGAGGCCCCCATCCAGATCATCAATAAAGATATTGAACAGGACTGGTGCCAGTACTGAGCCCTGGGGACCACCACTCATGATTGGCTGCCAGCTGGATATAACTCCATTCACCACCATCTCTGGCCCTGGCCATCCAGACAGTATTTACCTTGTGAGCAGTGCACCTGTCCAAGCCATGAGCGATTTCTGCAGGTGAATGCTGTGGGAAATGGTGTCAGAGGGTTTATTAAAGTCCAGGTAGACAGCATCTACAGCCTTTTCCTCATCCACTGAGTGTGTTACCTTGTCAAAGAAGATCAGGTTGGTCAAGCAGAATCGGCCTTTCATGAGCTCATGCTGGCTAAACCTGATCCCCTGGTTGTCCTGTATGTGCTGTGTGATCTCCTCTAGCCTTTTACAGCTGTCAGCTGCTGTGTCCTGACAGCTGCATGGAAGGCACTTTTTGAAAACTTCTCAAAATCTGTCTTTCTCTTTCTTTCCCTCTTCTTTTCTGTCTAACTCTTCAGCTAGTAAGGTGCTATATCATGTAATGTCTATCAAACCAAAAACATTTTATTGATCATCTGAGGGTGCATGGTGTTTTTTGCAACTGAAACACTTCCATCATTTCTTTAGGAGTTTGAAGGCTTCAGGGAGCACATGTATTTGCATACATGAAGAAAACTTTCTTTGGCAACAGGTGTGCCATGTACTACACTGTCAAGAACTAGGATTAAAGGGTTTGCCCTACCGTCTGTCAGACTGTCATTTTCAATAAATGCCCTGTCGCTGTGATATTATTATGGCAGAGACTGGCTAAAAGTGGAATGCGCACATCATCCTAGGAGGATGTTTCTGAAGTAAAAGAAAAGTGTGGCAATAAAAAAAAAAGTGAGTTTTGTTTGTTTGTTTGTTTTGTTGTTTTCATAGCTGTTAGAGAAAAATGGCCAGAACTTAGGAACTTCTGTGGAGGCCAAATGCTGGACAGTGAGGAAAGAAACTTTCTCCTTGGCCCAGTTACATATCATACACAATATGTCACAATCATTTGAGACCATCACATATGACATAATTGACCCAAGCTTTGGCCTTTTTTCTGTGCTAACCTGTGCTCCTAGCTGGGAAGGCCACAGCCCAGTGAAAACAGTCATGTAATCACACACCACTGCTGCTTTGCAGGAAGACAAAAGCATTCCAGACGCTGTTGCTGGAGTGTTTTTTCTCATGGGAACCTACTCAGACTCCTTGAAGGTACAGGCAAGTTCATATTGGTATTTTTTGGCTGTGTTGCAGATGCAGCAGAAATTCTAAGATAAGATGTTTAATTGATGAAGTAATTTTTTTCCCTTGGGAGATGTGAAGAAGGAAATTACAGAGGTTGCTGTGGGCAGTTCTTCTCAAACTGTCAAGTGATCTGTGCAAGACAGTTCAGGATTTTCACCAAGACTTGACCTGCTGTGCCCACATTTCTCTGTCTCCCAGTAACACGTGGTCTGGGATAATCTCTCAGAAATATCCTATGCTCCTTTCTACAGCTGGATAAAATTATAGCACCTTTATCACGGATAATCACTTTGTCATGTGTCTCAAAAGTAGCCAGGTGGGCTTTTCTGTATGTTAATGCTGGTCAAGAGTCCCTCAGCAACGCAAAATGCAGACAAATGTGTGCCCAGCAAACTGGGCACTTAGGAGATACAGCTTCTGAATGCTGGCTTTCTGGCTTCAGCCAGAAAATGCACACAAAGACATTAGAAAGCTGTGCTTGGCAGTTCCTGAGAACCAAGGCAAGAATTCAGAGATTTGCGTGTCGTTCTTGAGAATATGGGGGGGTTTGTTCTCCTAAAATACTTTTACTACCTACAAATTTTTGTGCAATCTCAGTGCATGAAAGCTATGCATTTCTCTTTCAGAGTTTTTTTTTTAGTCCACTGTTTTCTGCTGCCAGTGCTGGCTTACATAATGTGCAGTATGATAAGGATCTCTTCACAGACAACAGCAACCCAACCATGAAATCTAAATCTTTTGATCATGTTTAAAAGAAGAGCTTGTTTTTCTTCTTTTGCCATTGTGTTGGGCTGTCCTTTCTCTTCTGGTATCATTGAAGTTAGGCAGTCATAAGTACAGTTGGATGATATATGAGATTAAACACTTGTATAGTCATTAATAAAATGACTAAATCATTGACAGTTCTGCTGCTGTCTCTGCCAATTACCTCATTTCCATTCTAGGAACAAATGTGGACCACTTTGGGCTAAATGAGACATTCTAGAAAACACAGTGGTAGGTCTTTGTGCCAGAAGAACGCAGCAGACTGTAAAACACTGCAGGTCTACAGGTGAGCAGCAAGAGGAAGGGTTCTTGCTGGTACTACCAGATGCAAAACATGGATCAAGGTTTCCCACTTATATTCCTGGTCAGGAGGAAAAATTTCCGTATCTGTTGTTTTATTATAAAATACAGATTAATCAATTCTGTGTGTTTAGTTTTATTTCCAGGGAATATTCAGGGCATGAATAGGCCATAAATCTATAGGGAATCACCAAGTCATTAAAAAGCACTGGTCTTTAAGAGAGCATTTAGTCCATTACTCAGCTTCAGTTGCAGCCATATCTTTCCAAGCTGTTTCTTGTCTAGACTGTTTTTGAAAACCTTCCCTGCTGGCTATTTCATAGTCTCCTCCAGTGCTCAATTATCCTTGCTATTGTAATGTCTGTTCTGATGTCTAACCTAAATTTCCAGCTTGTGTAATTTGATACAATTACGTTTGCTTCTTACGCAAAGGTCGTGGCATCAAGGATTCCTTTTGTCATTGCAGAAGCCTTTCTTCTCTTTGAAGACCACTCTGATGTTTCCTCTCAGTTCTCCCATCCCTAGACAAAACAGCCCGCAGTTCTTTCGGTTTTGATAGATTTTTTTCTCCTTGCTTCTGTGTAAGAGAAGAAAACAGCCTGCTTTTCCCATTTTTC
This sequence comes from Falcunculus frontatus, assembly GCA_013398115.1. NCBI lineage: Eukaryota > Metazoa > Chordata > Aves > Passeriformes > Falcunculus > Falcunculus frontatus. The sequence goes on from VZRV01009655.1 coordinate 2,215,961, forward strand.
TGGCTAACTGCATGTTCAGAATATTAATCATGTTTCGCCTTTTCTGTTCGATAACCACTTGGTATAATTTTCTGAGTGGGTCAGAAACCCATCTAACAAAGACAGGATAGAGGCAGAAACTGCTCAAAAGTCATAGTAAAAGAAAGTAGAACATACAAGCTTTGGAGGTAGGGTTTAGTTTAACGTCTGGGAACGACCTGTGTGTGAAATGAAAAGAAGTGCATGGGATATCTCAGAGGGAGGTAACTACAGCCTCAGCACTAAAATGGTTCTCTTCCTCATCCCTCTCCTTTCTTCTGTGGGAACTATTCTTGTTCTTGCAACATTTCTGCAAGAGAGTTATGTTTAAACTACAGAGAGTTAGAGTCACAAAAAGTTACTTGCAAATCTGCTACAAAGAATAGGAGAAATATAGTGCTTTTGACCTTTTGATGAAAAACCACAATGTTTTTTCTTCCTCTCCACCTGTTGAAGAGTTAATAGGTGTATGTCAGAAAGACAACAAAGCCAGAGGGGGAGAAGGAAGGGAAAGAAACTTTAGTGCCATTTCTTGATGCAAAGAATTTTCTGTGAGTGTCAGATAGCAGAGTTGTTTTTCTAAGCTTTTTAAGAGCAAGCAGCAGTGCAAGTGTGTTTAAGTTTGATCCTTCAAAGCATTTCAATTTCTCTAATTTTGGTGAAAGCACAGAATAGAAGGAAATTATTCAGTATAGCTACAAAGCTAGGGAAAGTAATGGGTGATACTCAGATAAGGTAAAACCACTCTTTTGCGCCATCAAAAAAGGAAGCAGAACCCATTTCCAGGTATATCCACTTCACAAGCAGCGAAGATGAAGATGATCATGATTGAGTACTGAAAGATGGAACGAATGTTTTATTTCCACACAGATGTATCAAAGAGTGCCTTTTCGTCAACTGTGTTTTTCTGGGGGGCAGAGAGCTGAAGTTTCTGATGGAAGCCTTTGTCATTTAGTTAAGTCTTTTGCTAACAAAACTGCATTGAACTGAGTTTAAGATCTATTTAGAAATAAGCTAATGATGGTATTTCTAGTATATCGATAGAAATTAATCATCCTTGAAAACTTAAAATGTGAATTACCTGTACATATTGGAGAACTGGTCAGGGATTTGTTCTAAAATACAAAATTGGTAGACCACTGATAATTGCAAAAAAAGAAAGTAATAGATGCCAGTTTTTCCTACAAATCTAGCATCTTCTGTGCTCTAGAAATGATGGATGCATGCAAGCTGCAGTGGATGAAACTTCTGTTCTTTCTGATGTATGTACTTCAACTTGTAGTGGAGTCCTTTCTGTTTAAAAGCAATCCAAAAATCCAATATTTAAAGTAAGATTAATGTACTAAACAGTTGGCAGTGTGTCACAGAGGGTGCATTAGGCTGTGGAATGACCTGTGTTCAGTTATGTGAGAATTGTTTTGATCTGGGGACTTTATGTTCTCCTTGCACATTTTTCAGCAATGGAGTGTGTGCCAGCAGCTGCCCTGGGTGCAGACCATGTGTTTCCATGTAACAAGCAATGCAAAGCAGTCATCTGTGTGCCTTGCTCAGAGGCAGTCAGCCTCTGACTCATGTCTCTCTAGCCAGAGCTTGTTTTCCTTTCTGGTGTGTTCTGCAGTCTGTTCAATCGCTGGAGCATTAGGAAAACTCACCTTTGCTGTCTTCCTCACTTTGATCTTACTGTGTAGATATTTAATTGCTCCCATGTGCTCAGGACAGTGCTGTGATCAGAGAGTTCAAGGATCCAATTGATCCTAATCCTCGAGACTCAGAACTCTGTTTCAGGAAGACTGGAAAGAGTTTTTAATCAAGTGTAATGAATAATATTATGGCTTTATGCAAACTTCTGTCTTGGATCAAGGACTCCATATGGTTTGAATATATGTCCATACAGCTTGCTTAATCTCATGTGAGCAGCAAAATCTGGACCAGACCTTCCAGTCTGTGCAATGCTTAGGGCAGGAGATGGGGAGCACCAGCTCCAGAATTCAGAATGAGAGGGCAATACATGTTGTCATCAGGAATGTCTGCTTCATGGCAGCACCTGCATGTCCACTTCCATGCTGGATAATGAGTCTATATTTGGACAGTGGAAGACTGTTGACTACAGTTTGACAGTGTCTCTTCATTATGCTGCAAGGTACAGCATGGACTTCTCAGGCTATCAGCAGCAGGAAGCTATCTTGAGATGCCAGTCATTGAGATGCCAGTGGACGGGGACTTTTGACAAGGGTTTTTAGTGATACAACAAGGGGTGATGGTTTTAAAATGAAAGAGAGTGGGTTTAGATTAGATATTAGGAAGAAATTCTTTACTGCGAGGGTGGTGAGGCACTGGAACAGGTTGCCCAGAGAAGTTGCGAATGCCCCATCCCTGGAAGTGTTCAGGGCCAGGTTGGAAGGGTCCCTGAGCAGCCTGGTCTAAGTGGAAGGTGTCCCTGCCCATGTCAGGGGGGGCTGGAATGAGACCTTTAAGGTCTCTTCTATCCCAAACCATTCTGTGATTCACTTTTGGTTGATAAGGCCAATGAACTACTACCTGATCATGACAAAGGATGAGACATTTTACCCATCTCTTTGTCGTAAGTCAGAGCCATTAAACAAGTAACCAGACAACATTAAAACCTGGAATAGAAACCAGAAATATTTATTCAGGGACTGTTTTTACTACATTTCTACCTGGAAAGTGCCCTGTATTCTGAAAGAAGTAAAGAAAACAAAGTAAATTGAAAGCTTCTGAGGTCGGTGGAAGATTTCAGCACTGGCGTGTCATCACCTCTAGATACAGGGGTCATACTGATGTGTTAAACAAAGATTTCCTCAGGAACAGCCACACTGTGGTAGTGATTCAGTACCAGCCCTGGATCTGGCTGGAGGAAGTCCAATCTGAGTGTAACACTGCTATGCAAAAGCATAATTACTTGGCTGCTAACGTTGACACAATTGTGTGTGGGAAGAATCCCACGGCATGGTGTATCACTAATGCAGATACCAAGGTAATCCAAGGTAAACCAGCAAGGCTGACCTACCTTGAGTTCTACTCTGGGGGTATTTCTGGTGCCTAGGGGCTTAGTAATTTACACTTTTCAGCATTTTAAATGCTAATTTTTGGGTTTGAAAGCTTAAATAAAAACCAAACAATGACAGTGTTTGCCAGCAGCTTTATTCTTAGTCTTCAATGAAATCCAGTTGTGATATTACAATAGGAATTGAGAGCACTGCGCTAAATCAACTTCTAGTTAAATATGCATCTATCCTACCGTTATGCTAATGACGGTCCAGAAATGGAGCAAAATATATTACAAAGCACTACAGAAGCGTTAATTTTTAGAAATACTCAAGATGAAGATATCCCATCAGGGAGAGAGCAAAACTGAAGAAAGGAATGTGGATATGGTTTGTATAAAGGAGGAAAGAAAGCAAAGAAACAAATGGGACTAAGAATGTAGGGAACAACTTTCAAGGTCTGGTCCCAGTGAAGCACCTACATAGCAACAGCATTTTAGAAGGATTGAAAGGGTAGCGAGATAAGATCTCAGAAAATTTTTGAGAAAGAGAATGAAATGAGAAAGGAAGGAGATAAAATGGAAGACTTTTGTTACTTACAGGGACTGCATACAATTGCGAATCTAAGAAAAATATTGTATAGCTGCTGTTATACCTTTGCACTCTCTCTCTCAGCTATGCCAGTCCTAAATTATAGTTCAGTTAGCATTGAGAAGCACTGTACACACTCACACTCTCTCTCCAGAGTTATTCAAGTTACATCCTAACTTCAGGCCTTAATTACTACTTGTCCCCTGCTGGAGAGATCATGCCACAGACCCCTTTGCATATTACTTAGTTTGGGACTTCAGTACAAAGTGATTTATGCAGTTACTGGGATTCTTCCTCTCTAGACTTTATGGACTTTCTGGTACTTGAACGAAGTGTATTTCCAAGCCAGACACCTGAGTTCAACTCACAGGCATTTCTACACTGTTTCATCATATACTGATGAAGAAAACTGCGTGGAAATATTTTGTATTACAAAAGACCTTTAGAGAGCAGCTTGAAGTGTCATGTGGTCTTTTAGGCTTATTGGTGCGTAAAGCTTATGCTTTTACAGCACAGGGTGAGCAGTGTTGTGCTGCACCCAGAACTGGCTTTCTGACCTCTTTTGGTAGCCAGGTTGTGATCCAGGCTCAGATAAATAATGGCCTGTAAACAGAAATGTCATGAATGAAGATGGCTGGGAACTGTTGATCACAGGTTAGGCACAGCATACACGTTCTCTGGGTGAAGGAGAGGATTGTGAAATATGATCAGAAAGAATCTCCACTTCCAGGTACAGGTCCTAAGAAGGCAGCAGTAATGTGAGGGAAAGGATGTTCAAACCAGCTCTAGCTGCCTAAGTTAGGCAGCTGTATCCTTGCCACTTGACATCTGCAGAGGGGCAATTCCACGCCAATATATACTGATAACGCTGCCTTTTAGCAGGAAATAAGAGCATTTTAGTGTTTTTATGGGATTGTTCAGGTTAAACCCATGATATACACAGCAGAATAAACAGAAGACATTTTCAGACTTCTGGGAGAAGATGTCATTCTGCTACAAGAATTTGTACATTTAAATCTTAAACCAGAAAGTGTTCAATTTGCTTTTTTGCATTTTTTGCAGCTCTCAGCCACAGCAATCTAACACATTATCTTTGCATGTAGAGGTGGATAATATTACAGTCAAAAAGTAGTGATTTCTTTAGTAATATCTTCCTTACTTGCTTCACTTAATGCCATCTGTAAGCTGTGCTGCTAGTTCGCCTTAGCCTATCTGCATGCCCGACTGCTTTTTGAAATGTAATTTATAGGGATCAGTGAGTGACTGACACACACCTACAAAGACATAATAAAACCCTATGAATATAAATTACTGCTTTATCCATGATTTTTTTCCGAGGCACTGTTTCATTCTGTATTACAGAAGCATTAAAAAAACTGCAGATCCATGTTACAACTCTTTCAGTGACCAACCTAGTTTAAGAAGTTCCAAGGCCTTTTTCATCATCACTTCTGAGATAGTATCAGTTCCTTCAGTGAGGCTGATTCAACTCTTTGATTACACCCAGACTGCTAAATAATCAGTTTAGAAAGTTAAAAAACCGCCATTACTCCTTCCTGGCTCACCCAGCCTGTTTTATTTGGCTCTTTTAAAAAGTTTCATTGACAGTACTTCCAGAGAATCTGTCCCATTAAAATGATAAATCTACTGTATAAGTCAGGAATGAGTGACAGGGATGAAAGGTCTTACCCTGTGTCTAGTGCTAAGAAAATAATAACACGGAGCTTGAGTTTCAGTGTGGAAATTGTCCTTAAAAGGCAAGACTTTAGGTATACATTTGTTAGGTCTTTGCTTCAGAAAACAGCCCTGGTACACTGCAGATTTGCATTACATCAGTAAAGACAACAGACCTCCAGTACTTGAAAAAAATAATCCCAAGAGGGTCACTGGAAATTTAATTTCCTGCCAAGGAAAGACAAGTTGATCACACTACAGGTGAAGCCTTTTAGAAATGAGATGAATATGGATTTTTGTGCAGGCAGTGGGAGATCTTTTTCCACGGAAACATCAGTTATAATTTGGATAACCTTAGTAAGTAAATTCCACTGCAGTAAAATCACACTATAATTGCATGATGGTTTTAACTTCTTAAACATGTGAACATTGAGATAAATGAGCTCTAGGGAAAAATGGTTGGTACAGAAAGCTCTTACTCCTTTTCCTATTTTCTCTGGGTCTGAGAAAGGTGCATTTTCTTATCAGCATTTTAACACTAATCCAGCCATAGAAACAAACAGTGGAACCTCCTCTTCCTAAAGGAATTAGACATCCAGGAAATTCACCTTTTGAAATTCATATTGTCAAGCACCTTGAGCTGGCAGTCCTCCCCACATTGAAAACACACAGGATTTAATCATATCACTTGTCTGCCATATGCTGACCTCATGTTCCCTGGCTTAATTTCATCCCCCACTTTCCAATTTTATTCAGGAGAAGATTTACAGTCACCTTTCTCACTTCCCAGCAATTTCTCTTGGGTTGGTACACATGGAATCTCTTCTACTGCGATAAGGGCTGTAAAGTGGTGAACATCAGGGTCCCTTCATCCACTGCTCTTCCTCTCCCTGGCTCTAGAGAGGAGTCCCAGCTCTCTCTGAAAACAAGGTACAATGATAATTGATTTTGGTATTGCTTGGTCACCAAGATGGGACACAAAGACTGTAAACCAAACAAAGGTGTGGATAGTTATTTTTAAGACAGTTTGTAGGAAGATTAACTAACTGATTGTCATTAAGCTGTCTGACCTGATATTTATAGAAGTATCTTTCAAAAAGAGTAGGGAAGGACTTTGGCATATAAGGAGGGGAACTCTGTCTTAGAATCTGAATTATGAAAAGAAAAGAAATAGAAAGTGTTAGGGTAGCTGTTATCCTCTGCAGGAATGCTGGGTTGTGGTCAGCCTTATCTACTTCTTTTCTAAGATCCTGATTTACTAAACTCTGCTTTGACTTAGAGTTACATTTTTCAGCTTAATCAGTCATCCTAACTCTTAGCATCTATTGTTAAAGTAAATCCTGTGTTTCAAGTTTTAAGGCATGCCAAAGAAGTACTTAAAAGCAAACTAATCTGTGGTAAACTTGCAATCGATCTTACAATATAACAAGTGATTTGAATTAGCATAGCTGTCTTTCATTGCAAGCCAAACTAATTCAAAGCACGTGTCCCTTGAAATTTCCTAAGAGGGGGAAGTAGCTGTATGCATATGTGGACATTCAGTTGCCCAGGTAGTTGAGAAAGACTGCAGGAGGGAAATGTACAGTGTGTGTTGGAAGTAAGAAAAAACAGGTTGTTTTTTTTTAAACATCTTTTGAAATAATAATATTCTTGTGGGTATTCATTTCAGAGTGCAGTCAAAGGGTTTGAGACATCAAGTATTTAACATTACACTACCTAAAATAAATGGCTTAATTTTGTATTCATTTTTACTCTTGAATTTTCATTTTCTCTGCAAGACTAAATTTTAAGGTAGTTTGTAAAGTTAATGACATTGAAGATGCAAGACTATACATTTAAAGTGGTAGCTCAATGTATGTACTAGACTAGCATATCAAAACTGAATAACTAACAAGTGATTATTCACTTCTGCAGCAAAAGTGATTTTTTTAGAGCATTCTTTGCTTACCACAGTTAAAGATGTAAGTAAAAATAAAATAATGATGTCCTGAGGAGAGGTTTCTTAACAGCTTTTTATTCAGTATAGAAGTGTGTCAGATAGTCCTCCCAAATAATGATGTTTGCAAACTAATATCGTGGAACAAGACTAAGAGTCAATTCTGCAGAAAACAAGCAAACAGATGACAAAAATTCAAACAAAATATATCTTGATTCTATAAAACAGAGAGATGGAGATGCTAAAGGCACTGAAATAATTGATTATTCTAACACCACAGCTACTGGGGATGAAAACAGAATCTTCTTAGAGGAAATACTAATGGAAAGTTTTAAATCTTTGTAAACTAACTAGACTGGTGGGAAGGAGCTCCAAGGAAAGGTAGGTGTGAAGTAGTTTGATTTGCTTGTAGAGTTCTGTGCTGCTTTGAAATTAGAGCCCTAATTAACATTGTTTAGGGCTAGGTTAAAACAGGTGGGACTAGAACAGTTTGAAATTATTCTAGAGTGGTAGTGTATCCCAGCAAATTGTGTCAGGGCAGATACACAGATACCCAGAGCCAGTACTCTGGCCTACCAAATGTCATAGAGTTTGCTTTATAACCCTGCTGTGGGCCACCTCCCACAGGAGGCAGGACTTTTTCCCATAGCGCAAAGACGAGTTCTGCTTTTGTTCTGGTGCCTGAAGAAGAGCAGCTGTATTCCTGCTGCTAGTGCAAACCTCATGCCCCTGTATACTGCATAACATTGAAGATGGATCTTTTTTCCTGTGCGTGTCTTGGTGCAATATAATTTGTCTCATGAACAAAGTGAAAGAAAGAAGGTGTCTTTATGCAAAAAAATGCCAACCCCAAACCCCAGTTTCTTTGTCTTTACAGTCTCCCATTTCTAGTGGGAACTGCAGCATGCGTTCCTGTTTGGCTCAGTCTGGTGATCCAGTTTCCCTCTTTCTACTTCCAGAATGATAATTTACTCAGTCTAGCTTCTAACACTGCTCCCATGAGCTCTACAGCCTACGTACTTGCAATAGTAATTTTAGGAAGTCATTTGACATTAGTTTCTTACGCTTTGTGGGCAGGGCTTAGAAAAGAACCACAGATTTGGAAGAAAATCACAGATACCGTGAATAAGATTTCTCATGTGCTTATGAGCAAAGAAGAGTGCATGCTATTTTGCTAAGCAAGGATCAGCCTTCTGTAAAGCTGCTGCCACAGCTGCAAAAGCTGTATGTAGGTCCTTTTCTCCAGGAGTGTGTGACTGGCACAGTAAGTGTGGTGACATCCCAGTGTAGGGGTGTGATATGTGGGCATAGACATGAGTCCAGGCCTGACTGGGAGCTCAGAGCAGTTGCAGCAGTGTGATCCTGATGCTGTCTTCCCCTGTCTACTGCTGAGCACTGAGAAAAGCAGGGCTGACGTGGAGCCTCCCTGCCTGCTCTTGTGGCACCAGTTTGGACAGCATCTGCTTGACCACCTCCCGTCCACCTGCCTGCAGTGGGGGCAGGAGGGGGAACTTGGCAGTGGTTGCAGCTGAGAGGGGCAGCAGCTGCTTGCATGGAGGGTGAGTACACAGCGTAGAAGGTGGTTTAGAGCTCAGGGCCAGTCTCCTCAGATGCCAGGCTCAGATAATCTTAAAAGAAGAGGTAGGACTTCTAAAGCAGTAGGGTCATAAATAAGAGGGAAAAATAGAGAACTATAAATGTATGGAGTAGAAGAGTTCACAAATTCAGAGTTGAAAAATGAGTTTAGTTGTTTTCAGAGTATCTACCTAGGAGTGCTATTTAAGGTCACATATCGGAATACAATGGCTATGCAACATGTAGAGGCAAAATCATTAAATCTGAAGCACTTAACATTGAATTAGGAATTGTACAAGGAGGAAGATGTGGCACACAGTTGAATAAATATGTAAAGAAAAATCCCTGCCTTATCCTAAGACCAGCAAAATTGTTATTGCCTTGTACTTTACACAATGACGCAACCTTATTTTAGAAACTCAAACTGCAAAAGTGGTTTGGCATCTAGAAGAGATTTTTTTTTTTCTTATTTTCTATCAATCAAATGATCCACAGGGACTGTATAATCCTAAATTTGTTAGGCCTCTTCATTTTAGGCCTAAAAATGCATTAAGCTGTGGCTGTCCTGAGTAGCTAAGCTCCCACGTCCTGCTGGAATTGTTATGGAATTTGCATATGAGGCTATGTGGTACAAATGCCCACAAACATCTTATTTAGGGATTATGATCAGAAAATGACTAATAAAACTGATACGTGCTTCTTCAGTTTTAACAGCAGCCAGACAAGCAGTGATTGAGAGATCCATTTTTCCTGCATGCTATTGTACCTTCTGCAGTACCCACTCTCTCTTTTTGGAGACAGAAAACCTCAATTCACCACCTCTGTAATAAATGGGGCCCAAATCATACTCCCAAGGTTACTTCTCTGGTTTTCCCTCTCTGGCTATGTTGGCTGAATACACTCAATATGAATAGAAATTTAAAGTCTCCCATATGCTACTTGTGTGAAATCCTAAAAATGGTACTGTCCCACTAGTATTTTGAGTATCACACATGTATGGCCCGGCTTCTCTATCACAAGTATTATGTGACACCTGAGGCTTTTCTTATTCTCAGTATTGGAGGCTAACATTTTATTTTGGTTCTCTAGACTTCTAGAAATAGTTTCACAACTCAAGAATTCCTTTACCAGATGAAGTGAGAAAGGGATGACTTCTCTTCTTCCCATGCAACCTTAAATTTGTTTACATAGTTTTCTTCTCATAGCATCAGCATTAAAAAAATGTGAGGCATGGCTACAAAAATCTATCGCTTTTTTAAATGGTTTGTTAGAAGATAGTAAGCTGCTGCATCCTGACCCATGCACAGTGGGGCAACATATACTTTTTTATGTCAGCAGAATCAGGGGTTTGCAATTTGTGCTGTCCCCGTTACAGGCTTGAGTGAATCATGTAGGATTGCTCTGCTGTTGCAGAGTCACAAAACAGGTCAGGCTGTAAGGGACCACAGTGGTCATCTGGTCCAACCTTCTTGCTCAAGCAGGGTCATCCCAGAGCACATGGCACAGGATGGCATCCAGATGGTTCTTGAAGATCTCCAGTGAGGGAGACTCCACAGCCGCTCTGGGCAATCTGTTCCAGGGCTCAGTCACCTGCACAGTAATGAAGTCCTTCCTTATACTCAGGTGGAACTTTCTGTGCATCACTTTCTGTCCATTGCCTCTTGTGCTATTGCTTGGCACCACTGAGAAGAGCCTGGCTCCGTGCTCTGACACCCTCCCTGCAGATACTTCTGTATTTTGATGAGGTTCTCTCTCAGTCTTTTCCAGACTGAACAGGCTCAGCTCCCTCAAACTTTCCTTGTAAAAGAGATGCTCAAGTTAAATTATTTACCTTTAAGATGGAGCCACACTTGTATCTGAACTTCAGTTTGGAAAATGAAATAGTTCACATCCCTCTAGTTCTTTGCAATTCAAGGTTGAAAAAATGTGACATACAAAGGGAGAGTGGAACATCTAATTTATCCAGCAATGCAATCCTAAGTATTGAGATATTACCGATGTAAACTTTCAAGGCCTGGTAATGTATGTGTTGATAAAGATAGGATGGAATAATTTTAGAATATTTTTATATATGTATATGTGTGAAAAGTAATGACCTGTTTCTTTATATTTTTATACAAGTACTGATTTTGTAGATGGCTTTAATCCTGTTTTTAGCTTTCTTTTTTTTTAATCAATATAATATATCTTTTCCAACTGAGCAGGCGTGTTGTTTGGACAGTTGGCAGGGAAAGAAATCAGATCACTTAAAAAATCATGCCAAATCTGTGAAGGAAGAGTCATCTAAGAAGTCATAAAACATGGGTTAATCCCCTCATGAGTGAGCATGAAGAAGCACTTTTGAGAACTTGGAGCTGATTTGAACAATGGGAATCCAACCTGCACCACCAAGACAAGAAAGCTTCAGGAGGGAATGAGCCCCTGCTGCCTTGCGCTGTGTAGCTTCCAAAATTCGTGGGAGTCAAGCACTGATCTATGCTATTGATTTGGAACATAAGTTAATGATCTTTCAGCTTAGTTTTAAAATGAACTTGACTAAGGAATCTGTAGGTGTACCTCTAGGTAGCCCCGAACATCTGATAACTGCTCACTCTAATGACTTGCACGAGCTTTCTCTAGCACTGGTAAGCGTGTGAATGATCTGCTTATTACTGATCACCACAGAGAATGGTTTAGAAATTTGTATCCTTTAATAACGTATTGGTTTTAAAGCGAAACAGGTTTCTTTTTGTCTTAAGTTCATACAAGATACATGCTCCTGCATAGATTGCTTGTATATGAACAATCCAGAACATCAATTCAGTTGTTTAGAACAAGAGTTCAGATGCTGTCTAGAAGAAGATAGTATGACTTTCCTTAGTCTTTCAGTGCCATTATTTTTATTGTCATTCACAGTCCAGCAATATGTGCTTTTAATTTAGATGGTAAATCTGCTACAGCCTGTGAAATAAGAAATTACTATGACCATTAGAGGCTTTGAAAAATGAAGCATTTCATTTGGGAACCATTAAGTTTCAATGCCACTGCTTCACTTCTTGGATTTTCAACTTAACAGATTTGATTTATTGAGACAGAACTATGATTTTTTATTATTTTTTATGTGATGGATTGAATAAATGATGCGACATGACATGGTTCACCTACTAATGGCAACATTTAAGCAAAGCTGATGCTGTCTCATATGCAGTGCTTGGAACAGATGCACGCGGTGTCTGTTTCTGACTCTTGGCTAGACAAAACGAGACAGTAGTTGCTTGGCAGCACTTAGAAATTGTTTGACAGATAATGGATTGGAAGAACTTGGTCTCTGTAGAGCAAGAGGGCTTGGAGGTTATCCCTGCTATCAAATTACTGCAGGTTTAAAAAAAGCTTGCTACAGCAAATAATTTAGCCTTTCCACACAACAAAAAAAAAGGGATGGTTGAAGCAGTGAAAGGAGATTTACTTGCACTACATTTGATCCTATTAAGATGTATTTAGATTGCTAAATTCTCAAGATTTTTTGTAAAGGACAAACCATTCCAAAAGATTTCACACTCTGCCTGTGTTTGGAAGCATTACATTTTAAATTACATAGGTTTTACTGCTTTTTCCTAAATCGCAGATGAAAATAATGGACAGCTTGGTGCCCAGCATTCTTTGCTCTGTTCTATTACAGTACATAAATTGAGATTTGCTTGAGGGACTGCGTTAATTAAAAAAAAAAAAAAGACAAATGAAGAAACCAGACCCTGAAGCTCCTGTTTCTATGTGAATAATTACATTGTTTGGGTTAAAACAAAAGTTGCAGCTTTCTGGGATTGTTAAGGGGCAGTTTGCCCCAGATCATTAGTGTTAGAAGACCCATACAGAAATTGTCATGGAATCACATACAGATGTACCAGTATTTATCTGTCTTTATTTAAACTGTTACTGGGCTTGTGTGTGGGCCTGACAATCCCTGGGCTTTTTATTTAGTCTGCCAGAATAGGAGAGCCAACAATCTGGAAAAAGGGGGGATGAGCAGGATGTGTTACTGGGAACTTGCTAAGGCAGACTGTAACCCCTGCTGGGATTCCAGTCCCGACCAGCACTCTCAAGATGTGGAGGGAACATTTTCCTTTCCAGTCACATTATAATATCTTGTATGCTGAAAAACCAACAGAAAACAGAAATCCTTTGTCATTAAGGTTGGTTTTGTGGTGCATAAATATTTTTCAACTAGCATTGCAGTTGAGCTTCTGAGTCTGAATGCCTCAACCTTGAGGGATGACTGCTGGAGGACTGAAAATGTGTGAACTCAGGGTCATCTTAACCTGATTTTAGTGCCCATGGGTGTGCCCTTAATTGTGCTGGCAAGGGCAGAGCATTCACAAGTCTCTCTCACAGCCACATCCAACAGGGAAACTTATTATCTCTCCTGAGTATGTGACTGAATGGGGGTGGTGTGGATAATGTAGCTCTGGCCTTGAAAAGCCAGCCTGCAGTCTGCTGTCCAAAGGTGATTTGGACATTCAGAACCTTGCTACTGACTAGTTAGTACCAACTTTCTGCATCCTAATTGTCTTCTTGCAAACAGGTTAAAAACCCCAAAAATACAACTGCATACTGTGATGACACTGCTAATTCATTTCTACAGAGAAGGTTAGAGAAATGCTAAACAATCACGGCTTAACCAGCTCAGAAGGTAGCACATAAAACTGTACACAAAGGCACAGTTCAGATTACAAAAGAGTCAAGTCACTGTCTGGAAGAGAGAATGACCTTGCTTGTTTAAGAATGCGTATCATACCTCAACTCCCTGAGACCTTTTCTGCAACCAAGGGCAACTCACAGTGCTGACACATTTCTTTTAGTACTAGAGAATTAACTGCACAGCCATACTTATTCTCAGAAATGGTAAATGTTCTGGAGGAGCCAAATGGACACTTGATAAAAATGTGGGGTTTTTTCTGGAAATGAATGCCACCTTCTGTAGACCACCTTTGGTCTTAGTGTTGCCAGCAATAAACAGAAGAAACAAAACTTCTGAAAATTCTGATATTTCTGAGAAGGTCACCTAGACAGATGTTTTCTTCCTCACTGTATGGCAAGAGATTGCAGCATATGGAAATGTATCATCAGACAACGACCACAAATGCCAACCTCCTTCTTTCCTCCTTCATAAGGCATCAGTTCCAAATAACTAACAGAACTGTCCCGGAAACTGTGAAGTGTGAAACTACCTGGATGAACCCCCTCATTGATCTCTGACACATGATCAGTCTGCTTACAATGAGGACAAAAGAATTTATGCCATTTCTGCAAAACTTGGATGATGCATGGAGCTCGTTGCTAGACTGATCACTGCCTTTTGAAATACAGGCTATCCATCATATTCTCTCCATATGCCCAGACAGCCATCTGTCAGGGAGGCTGATGTCAGCAAATTCAAAAAAGGGGCTCTTACGTAGAGGAGCTTTGAGGGTGGCATTAGGAAGAAACTGGACAAAAGATTTTTCTCTGTCCGATTCTGCAGTTGTGTCCTAAACACTCATACTGATTCATTACCGGCAAGGAAGTGGTCAAGTACATCCTTTACACACTTGCCTTCATATTATAGTCACTGTATTTTTCACCACTCCATTAAAAATCCATGATGAGAAATTTTACAAGACCTTTTATACTGTGATTTCATAAGGCTTCAAAAGGAGGATTTGACTAAAGAGAGTCAAATTCATCTAAGACCCACATTTTCTTATGTTTCTAGCTTCATGGCATTAAAAGTCCCTTTGCCATGCTTGTAGTGACACGTTTTACTGTCCTCAGTGCAGAATTTTCCAGGCATTCCTCAGGTGCCCAGAAGATGTTATTAATGCAGCTGAGCATAACCCTTCTAGGCCACAGTGGTCCCTGTGCAGCTAAGGAAGCTGCAAGAGAAAGTCTAGCTGTAAAGGAAAAGTAATGTTTCCAGTGATTTTATTTTCTTCCACTGTTTACCCGAACTTTCAGTAAATTATAAGGCTTTCCAGGTTTGGATGTTTCTAGTGCACCCACATACAAGGTAAAAGTCATATTTCACATGACAACTATTATGACATCTTGTTTATTTGCACTTAGAAACTGGAAGGCTCAGATCAGTGTATGTTATGCTGTCTAAACATGTATTTTGCAGACAGGGGAGTTCTGATAGTTGAAAGAGCTGCCTGACCTCCTAAACTATACCAACCCCCTCCCAGTAACTGGAAGGTGACTTTAGATACAGATATTAGCAGGTGAATTTATTGGAGAGCATTACACACTTTCAGAGGCAAACAGCGAGAATAACTCAACAAAGCTCAGTAAACCTCATGTAACTACTAGAAATGTTTGTTCTTGAAGAAATAAGGTGTAAGGCTAACACTGACCTAACTCCCAATCAATGTGTCATCTCCTCCACAGATGTGCTTGCACACAACAAATAGATCCCTTATCCTCAATTTGGGAATGAAGAAAAGCCCTCACCTCAGACCCAGGCAGCAGCAGGCCTTGGCAGAATTGGGAAGCTATTAAACACCCACCAGCCCTGGGCACTGCTGCAGCTGGTCAGGCACCAAGGCCATGGCAGGGACTGCAGTGTTCAGTGTGGTGGCAGGCTGTTTCTGTCCTTGCTGAAGGCAGCCTTCTGTATCTCTGGAATGAACAAATGGTGGGAAAGGGGAGAGGGAATGGATGGGGAGGGTGGGCTTTCTGATCTGTTGGCCAAAGCGGCTGCCCACTTACAAGAAGCAAGTCCTGCCCATTTTTTGAGGTCAGTCTGTTCTCAGGTGACAGAGTGCACAGCCAGCAGAAGTTATTATTAGTATTGCTCTGAAGAAATGACTTGTCAATGAGGAGACAATGAGGTGATTGATATTTAAATAGGGAGTATCTGGATTATTTCCTCCAAGCTCTCTCAGACTGAGAGAGAAATTAATAACAAGGCAGGTATTGAAGTAAAATATATTATAGTCAGTTGATGTCTGTTTTGACAGGGTCACATTCTAAAGCTGGTCTTCTAATAAACTTTGAATGTCAGAACAGTTGGAGAATAATTAAAATTTAAGCAGAAAACACCATTCCCTATGCTAGAGTCAATTCAGTTAAAGTAAAATTTAATTAAAGGCATGTGCCTAAGAAGATATTAGAAGGATGAAACACCCAGGTTGGAAGAGACTCAAAAAATCATCCATTCCAACATTTGTGGGCAAGGGAGTCTAGATGAGATTATCTAGCACCCTCTCCAGTTGAAAATCTCTGTTGATGGAGACTCCACCACATCCCTGGGGACGTTGTTCTAGCAAATAGTTGCTCTAACTGTAAAAAATCTTTTTGTTATATCAAAATGAAACTTCTCCTGAATTTAGGTGTCGATATAGGAACAACAAGAAGAAAGGCTGAATATTGCTATTATGTGTAGCAGCAGAATATGTTCAATAATCCTTAGTTTGGGGCCTGGGGCTTTTTTATGTTAACTTAGGGTCTACTGAGCTCTTCACAGTGACACTCACAGCAAGGTATTCATACCTCAAAAGCCATCTGTGTAGGTGAAATTCTTTCTCTGCACACCTCCATTAACTTTTACAAAGTGATAATCTGCTGGTATATTATCTAATTGGCTGTCTTTGTTGGGTCTTTCTCAAGTTTACTCCATTTCTCTGCTGACTGGTTTGTATCACCTCTCTGCTTGGTCCTTCTTTCCAGGGTGTGAACAAAAAAGTCATTCAGGCTTATGAGGAAAAACCTGCTCTTTGCAGGCCCATGCTGTTGCTGTTTATTTAGCAGTTGTACTGCCTTGTGTTTCCAGATTAATTCCCTTATCATTTGGTCTGTTGTTTTTGCCGGTACTGATGTCAAACTAAGCCATAATGTTCTAGACTTTGCCCGTCTTTTATTACAGAGTGATACCATATTTGCATTCTCGGTTGTTTTGTTTCTAATTAATTTTAGATAAGTATGTGCTAAAGGTATCTTTGCTTGTCTGACAGTTCTAAACAAACTAGCAGGATTGTGACCTTGCTGCCTTGTGATACATCAGCTTGAGTAGAGGAAAGGCATGCAGGTCTGAGGGGTAAGCATTCCCTTTCAGGGGATGCTGGCTCCTCAGCACGCATCAGCTAACATCCTTGGATACAATCCTTGCTCCATTTATTTTAGAAACATAGACATAAAATCCTTTCACCTCAGAACATAATGGCCACATCCAAACTGAAATCTGGATGCTGGCACGGTGCCCAAGTCCTTTGCCGTATGCCATGCTCCTGAAATGCACATTTTCTTTATTTTGTTTTTCTTAAAACATAGTGTCCCAAATAGGCCCCAGAGGGCACCTAGGGGCTCAGTCTGGATTTTGTGTAGTATATGCTCCAGCCTGCAGTTATATTGCCAGCAGTCAGTAACTTGTATTCATAATGGGAAAGACATGGAAGAAACTAGCAAATGCTTCAGAGTATGCAAATTCACTACCAGCTGGAAAAATGATGGAAGGAAAATCCCTCTTAAAATGTAGCCTCATATCTGCTTTTGTGTATTTGCAAACTTCTGAAAGTATATCCTCAAAAACATTAAACTCAACACAGGATGAAAATCACAGTTACCATCAGCAACAAATAAAGCAGATGACATGTCTTGAAAACTTCAAGCTCGTTAAAAATATCTTCAGAAACTACTTAGCATCTGTATTTCGCTCCTTAATAATTTGTGCATTGAACAAATATTGTGCTTTACAGTGGTGATTGTATTTTATCTGAGAATTGACCTGTCAGATTAAGTCCCAATTCCAAACTGACAGCATTTTCCTTCTTTCTAATTGCCACCATGAAAAATTAACTCTTTTCTTTTTCTCATTGTTGTTTTATATTTATAGCTTCAACACCTTCCTCCCCCTGCAATTTTCTTTCTCATTAATTTTCTCCATTTATTTATATCTCAGCATTATTCCCCTTCTGTATCACATTGCTCCTTCATTCCAGGTACTTTGTGTCAAAACATAGTGATGTCTCCCAGTAGAAAATTGCATTAAGCTGAAGAGTTTTTGCTGCTTTATGATAACTCAGATAAATATCTAAAAGAATTAATAATTGTATCCAACCCTAAGTACTGTTTATCTGTCTTCCTTAGGCACAGTTAAACTGTCATGGATAAAGATATTGCACATAGATTAGAATTAGGGCTGTATTTTTTAAGTTTTCACTGAATTTCATCTTTTGATACCTGGAAAAAAAATTGTTCGATCAGTTGCATTTTTTTTTATGGGACATTTGTATATTTGTAAAATAAATTTATTTCTTCACAGGAAATACAGACTGATGGTAACAGCAATAACCGAGTTTACTGGATTTGAGTCTTTATCACCTCTGGAATGAATGCATGACTACTGCTCATCCTAGAGTCTTTGTGGTCCAAAGGAAGAAAGCAAGTGGGCATTTCAACTAATACTGCTCTTTAAGAGCCAGAAAATATTATTTAGAGAAGAACCACATATTCACTAATAGAAAAGAAGAAATAACCCTCCTATTTTTTTAGTGGTATTGGATTTAACAGTGCAGAGGGATATTAATAAAGTGTTGAAAAACATGATGTAGAATTCTTCGTATTTTAATTTTTTGATCAGAGCTTACTGACTTTTTTATAGCCTATTTAAGTCATAAAGTACTAGTGACAGATTGGTACAACACATCTACATATACCTACAGACCTTTTTTATCCAGCCAACAGAAAAGCTGCAGTGAATTTGAGCAATATCAAGAGAGATGGGTGCCTTCATAGAAGACATACAGTGAACTGGCTATCATTGAAACACACACCTATTACATAAGAGTATTTTGTTTGGAATGCATGTCTTTGAAACTCATTAGACTTCAAAACAGAATATGAAAAGCAAAAGAAACAAAAATGAGCCACAGTGAGCTGGAATTCTGAGTCACCTTACTGGTTGCTTTAAATTGTAAATACCTCAGGTGATTATCCATTGTTTCTTTTTTGAAGAACATCTGTACAGCACTACTATTAATATTTAACATCTTCACAAAAATATTGTATTCCAGAAGTCGTGTCTTCTGCACTAAGCCAAGATGTTTCACCTTGGTGTGAAAGTCAGTGGGTTGGACACTGAGGTCGAGAAGAAAATGTCAACTGAAAAGTGCATGTCCACTGTTCCTATCACAAACACACACCTGGTTTGATCTGTTGCTTACAATGTTCCTGGTCTTGAAATTCAGGCTAAGGCAGGCCATCAGCTAGATATTATAAAGTGATTGCTATATGCACTGCATTTCAACTCTGTGGTATCAAAATTACAATTTTAACTTTGGCTGTTGTCCAAGCCTTTCCAATATGCCTTCCATTTCCTTTGCCTCCTACCAGTTAGATAGGCCATCTGTTTTCCCAGGGAAATTTAAAGAGCCAAAATATGAAAAGCACAAGCTCCTTTTAAAATAACTTTCCCACTGTTTTGTATTCATGTAATTTCATAATGATCAGACTCTGTTTCTTGTTGCTCTTCCTTAATGCAGGCAAGATTTGTTAGCTATCGAGGGTGTTGTTGTTAAGTAAATGTTGTTTGAGGTTTTCCCTTCAAGTGCAGCTCTCTGAGAAGACATCAGTTGGAACAATCTGGTGTTCTTTCATGAAGATTTTCTCTCTGGTTTGAAAGTGACATATGTGTGGGATGAAAATTACATATTCCTTCAAGAGTACGTGCTATTTTTGGCTATTGTGATCTGTACATTCTGTTCATGTTCCATAAAAGATGAATGTAAAAGGCTTTTCTTTCTTTTTTGAAGGTCTTGGAGAAAGTCTGCACATTTGCTCTGATATTACAGAAAGAAATTCTGTCCCAAAAATGTATTAAAAAGTAACATGGAACAGATTCAGTTGTGCAAGAGAAATAATAGATATATCCCAGCTGGGTTCTTGTACTCTCTTAATTTTCATTTACTTTCATCTGATCAATTCTTTGCAGTTCTGTCTGGTAGCTGATATAGTACATCAGGGAAATTACAGCTGATTTCTAAAACCTATTTCATGGAAAGCACTGAATGAAACTAAAGACTCAGCACAGAAGTGACAGAAAGAGATAGCTTTCCTGCTCCCTCATCTGTAAGGGCTGTACTGAAAACCACTATAAATGCTTCCATCCTTAATTATTGAAATGCTAGGGATATTGCTTAAATAATCACTTTGAAAGCAGGGGATTAAGAAAGAATTTTTCTCAAGTTTTTGATATCACCAGCAAAACCTTAAAAATTCCCAAACTCATAAAAAATAAATGAAATACCTTTTAAGGCTCTTGTATCAGATCTTGTGCCCAAAGGTACAATTACTCTTATAAAGATGTTGATGGTAATTTCACTTTCACTTCATATACGTATAGAAAGGCACATTATAAGGGGTTAGCTAATCTATAGATATGTGTGGTGCTAATCTCTATGCCAGCTGTGAGAAATTAAAGGAAATTAAAAATGCATTCTCATTCCATCACTGATTTCTGAAGTGTAAGTTAACCACTCCCCTAGGTTTTATATTTTTTAAAGACAAGAATAAGCACTTCAGTTCAGTAAAATAGATGACACTGCTTATGAAAGAGATGGAAAATTCAGATAATCAAAGATCTCTCTTCTCAGTTTTTCCTATATTTCACACTTTCCCCAGTAAAGCAAACCAAGAATTTGGAACAAGGTTTCTCCAGTGATAGTTAATCAGTTTCAAAATGGCAGTTGTACAGAATTTTTTATTGTTGCTGCTCCTCATAGCAGTAGGTATCCTAAATAGCATGATTTGACTTATTACAGGATACACGGAACAGGTGAATAATTAACCTTTAATTTAATGCCAGAAAAAATATTAATAATAATATCCATTACATAAAGAGATTTTACCTCTGGTTTCCAGCTTAGATCAGTATTCATGCAATGGGGAAAAAATATTAAGGATTGAATGAAATTAATCAAACTTGTGGGCAGGTTTTTTAAAATATGGAATCATAGGCCTAATGGATAAAGTGAACAAAATAAAATTGCTTTCCATGTACAGCTATAGGACCTTCCTCAAACCTCAGGGAACAGCAGACTGTGATGCTGCTTCTCAATACCATCTGTTCTTTGGGTTTGAAATGATTTATGGGAATTGTTCATGTTTTCCTGTTGACAGTTCAGCAGTATGTTCTCAGGCAACAATGAAAGTCTAAGCAAATATATACTACCACTAAAGTTTACTCTCCTGAAAAAATTACAAAATGTGTTGAATATAGAAGCCTATATCAAGAAAAGGTTATTCACTTCAGTATATAAGTACATTGAAAAGAAGATACTAGTCCTCCTTGCTTCCACCTCACCAGGCACTTTGGGTAGCTATTCAAAGTATTCACTTAAACTGTTTTAATATAACTGAAAAAATTACATCAATCTTCATGGAAATAAGATTGAACCAACACTGAGTACTTGTTAGTATCTCTGCTCTGTCTCATGTTTCTTGAAATTCTTGTATTAAAAAAATTATTGCCACATATCATCCAATTATCTGATAGTGGGCTCTGCAGTACCATTTAAATATGTTTTTTATGCTGTTTGAGGATGCTTTCACATTCAGAATGACTGCTGTTTTCACCCTTGGATGTTATTTTCTTAGTTCAGATTTGAAGTATGCCATTTCATTTTAGTGTATTCCATGTCACTGGCAAATAGACAGGTCTCTCCTGGGATGTTGGGAGCAATAGGGCTTTGTAGGAAAGAGTGAGTTAGTTGGAGATTATACTATTCAATTTCCTGTCCTGAATCTCTGCCCATCATGCAAGAAGTGCTGCACAGCTGGGTCTGGCCAGACGACGGCAATTCCAGTCTGGATCCACTTGTGAAGGTTCAGACTTCACGCTTGTTTTGTGACAGATCAGAAGGCTCACAATAACTCACCGAGCTTAACACACCTGTCCTTTGGAAATAAAACTGCAGCTTCTTGGGTCCTGAGCCTCAAATTAACTTCCAGAAGTGTTTGCTCCACCTTCAGCCTGGTGACCAAGGCATTGATTCCTTGCTGTAATGCATTCGTAATGCTTCCATCTAAGTTCTCTCCAATTGAGGCAATGAACAAATCTCAGCATGAGCTTCCCATACTGTCATATTCTCAGTTACTTGGCTGAAGGATTCATAGGTTAATGTTCCGGTGAACCCTGTGTTTATGACGATTTTTGGTGAAATTCTTACATCTACTTGACATGACAAAGATTGCAGTTGAATTTGGTTAACAAAACACATTAATAAGAGCTCAGGTTTGTACTAAATCAAGGCAAATCTTACTCAAATCAGTAAAAATTTTCTTTATGAGAATAAAGGCCATAGCAAAAAACCCCAATGATTTGTTGTCCCATGGAAACTGTAGACGGCAGGTTCTCAGTGAAACTGGGAGATGAAAAGGCTGCATTCGTCTTTCAGGCTCCTCACAGAGCCAGGAGGATGCAGCTAATGACATGGTGACAGCATGCTGCAGTCCTTAGGAAGAGGTTGATCATTATCCACCATTTCAGCTTTTACATCCAAACTTGCCAAGATCTATTTACAGTTAAGATCTTATTTTTCTAGCAAATCCAACATGTGGTCTGTGTACATTTCTCTCCTACATCAGTAACTTAATGTAAAGGACTATGTTCTGCTTAATATTTTATTAGTGTCCCAGAGTTTTGTTGCCTTTCCCATTGTCTCCATAAGTTGGATCAATGCCAACCTCACCCACCTCCTTTACAGAGATTTAAATTGTGCTTTAGTCCCTCACTTCCATCACCCTCTGTTCATTGTTTCTCCATTTCTGCATTTTTTCCATCTTGCCTTTTCTTCTTGCATCCATTTGGGTTTTTTATTCAGGTATTTTGAAAATAATACCCAGGGGGAAAAAAAGAAAGCATTGAGAAAATTGAGCAAAATAAATTATAAGCCAATTACCAATACCTGTTCTAATATGTATATAATCATTATTATATAATCTAAATATAAGCAGAATAACTACCTAAATCATGTAGCCATTTATGAGAGAAACAACATGATTAATAGGAAACTATTTGCCAGTTTTCATCAATATTCAAAGTATGTCCAATTCTGTAAGACATTAAGTTTAAAACCCTTCTATATAGAGTAAGAATTTGATGCATAGAAACACTGTAGAATCATACCCCTGGTAAAACACAATTGCAAAATGATTACAAAGTATGAAGTATATTCGTAACTAGTTTGCAAGAAGTAGTAATCTCCTGGAATAGATTGATGGGATTTCATTGCCTGTATTGAAAGAAATCTATCATTCAGTGAAAATCACAGATTCAAATCCTGTTTGTCTTCAGTGATAGAGATTATTTAATGTGTTCCTCCTTTGCTTCACTATGAACTTCCTACCAATAACAGATAATTTTTAATCATGCTAGGTATTTTTTCTTAAAGTTAAAATCCTTTGTGTTTATTCAGAACATACCATCTGAGGAGAGCAAATCTTTTCATAACAGTTTCTTTATACAGTGGCAGATGATACTCATATTTCCAAAGCACCAAATGTAACAGCTTGGTTCTATTTAATCATCTGGCTTTTTTTGTTTCATTTCACATTGAATTGTACTTGCACATTAAAAAAAAATTCTAAAAATGTGATCTAATGTCCCAGTTTAAAAAAAAAAAATTACTGAAGAAACACAAAACTTAATATTTGACAGGCACAAAAATGCATTAATTATATGAAACATCATTTTTGTTGTTCAGCAACTGCCCCATAGTCTATGTTATCAGTTCACAAGAGGCTGGCTTAGCAGCTTAGAAGGTGAGCAGCAACACATCTTTTTGCCTTCCCCAGTACTTGGAAAAGGTATTCCATTACTGTCTACTGGTCCTTTCTGGATGACTGCATTAATCGTATTTCTTCTTTCCTTGTTGCAATAGCAAGAACTTTTGTGAGATGGAATGAAATAAATAGGAAAATATGAAACACATTTCTCAGTATGGGAAGATTCTTGTGTAAGTAGTTACTGAAATATAACCTGTAACATCTTCAAATGTCTGACACCAACCTTAGGTAATTGAAAAATGCAGAAGGAAATCTGTTTAAGTAACCATCCAACATACAGTAAAGCTTTAAAAATAAAAAAGGCATCCAGTCTAATTCTGATTTCAGTCTGAATTTAGCATGGCTCAACTCCTTAAATTTCTCAGCACACTTCAATTTAACAGGAAACACCTGTAGCACTTGCTCTTCACCATGTTGCAGTCTAATTCAAATAGAAATCACATAATAAGTTTAATACTCAGAACACCTGCTACCTTAAAACGTATTCCTTTGAGACACTTTTATACTAAGCTTTCCTACATCTTCAAAAAACTGTGAATAAAGCCATGGCTCTTTCAAGAACTTTAATATTCCCTGAGATAAAAGTGGAAATTGCATAAATTGTTCTTTGTGAAAACAGGATGATAAATTTCACAACTTACCTCCTAAATCAGCTCTGTTTGGATGTGGAACTCAGTTTACATCCTGCAAAAAGAACAAATAAATTTTCCACAGATTTTGTTAGGTGATGTTGGACAAAACCAGAGTGCCTGGTCTGAAAAATGAAGACTCCTAATTTTACTGCTGTTCTTTTAAGAGTTCTGATGTCAAAAATGCAGCAAACTATTTACATTCCTAAATCCTGCCCTGTGGACAAAGACAATCACTAGTGATGGATATTTCAGTGGTGACTTTCCATGCTTTTTTCTTCTCTCAGTGATAATGGGATAACTTTGTGCAGGAGATCCACTAGGGCAGCTGTCTCATTAGTTTTCCATTCGGCTGGACTCAGCTGACTAGGAAATAATTTTGCAAGTGAATTGCACCTCTTAGCACCATTAAGGTTTCTCGCAGAACAAGACATCGATGACCCCTTTCAGCAATTCAGAAAATGGTGAACTGTAGAAACATGCTAGAGGAGACAGTTCCCAGAATCAAAGAATAGCACAGAGCCAGGCAAAGGCTGGAAGAATTGCGATCTAATGCTAGTAGTTGTAATAAATTAGAGCTTAGAGATAGAGGCAATGGGACTTTCAAGCTTTCTCTCCAGAGGACATGGCTGGAACATCAGTTCCTGGATGTGAACCGCCTGGACGGGAACAAGTTCTGTGCTCAATCACCCATAGGCATTCCAGCACTTCTCAGGGGACAGTTGTGCAGTCAGCAGCCCTTGTGAGTGGTGTGCAATTCAGCCTTCATATAAACAACTGCTGCTTCACAATCCTACCTTTTAAAAGCAAAAATGAAAGTATTCCATTCATCATTTTAAAAAACAGCAATAAATGCACAGCAATGAAGCTTCTCTTTTGGGGAAAAATAAACCCAACCACCCAAGCAAAAAATACCCCACACAAATAGAATGTTTCATATTATTGGCTAACATAATGAATACACAAGGGTAAAATGTAGTCCACAAGATAACAGAGATAGAGGGTAGAACTCATTTTACATCCTACTCTTTTTGTGTGTGTAGTCAGACTGCAATGTACACAAAACTTTTTGGTTAGGAGCATGTACTGAAATTAAATAACAAATAGAGAATGTGTATAAACAATTAAGCTTTTAAAATAATTAAAATAAGGTATGGGAACTGGAGAAGAATTAGTTTCTTGGGTGGCTTAATATCTATTTTTTATACTCTCTAAGTAAATTTTTAGAGTATATCCAGTGCTTCTGTTGCTTCTTTGGCTTTTCATTTTGCCATTAATAAATAATTTAGACATGGTAAAACATGTCAGCTTTACTGATCCTTAGAGATGTTTTGCGCATCTGAAAATATTTGGGTTTGTATTGGGACCGTACCCCATGAACGAGAGCCCATGGCTCATCTCTGTGTAGTTGCATATATTACATGCTGCACTAATCACAGAGCATTATTCACGTGATATATCTTCATTCTCCAAACACAGTCTAGTCATTTGCAAATTAACAAATTATTAAGATTAACGTGATTCTGCATAGCAAGGAAGAGCTTTTGTGTCTTCTGGCTCTTTGCTCACTCGTTGGGGCTCCCATGCAGACTGCCAAAATCCCCACTCTTCCAGCAGTTACTCATTTCAACTGCTCACTGTCTTCTGTCTTCTCTCATCCTTTCCAATGCGTGGAACTTGTTTCCTGAATGGTTTTTTTTTGGAAATTTTGAATGAATTTCCATAGTTCATATACATTTCTCATAGTGTCTGTTGCTTATGTTTTTCCTCAGAAGATAAACACTGCACTTTAAAGTTGTGTAAGTTCCCTCTGTCAGGCTGTTTGCTGCAGATAGCGACAGACAGCCCAAGAACTGGACAGAAGACAGAGACGCAGATATATGTTCCATATGACATGTGTCTGTCCAGACCCTATGCACACTGTCCAAGTCAAAAGGATCAGCTTAGAGTTATAAGAATTTCTAGACAAAAATATTTTTGGGCCCTGGCATAAAATAATACATTTTTTAAAGAAAAAAAAAATTTGACGTGGAAATGTTGAAATCAGATAAACAAACACTCCACCAAGATTGGTTGTAAATGTTAGATAAGACTCCGTGACTAATTCTCTCTAGATGTTTCTGGAGGTTTTAATTTCTTTTCAGTCATATTTTTGTATATCTTAGGGACCCAGCTGCTAAACTGTTTCAGCAGTGTTTGCCTTAGCAAAGTGATAGTGTCTATGATAGATGCAAAAAAGAAAAATAATACCGTGTTAATTAACAGAAGAAAGACAAATAAGAGGTTAAGCATAACCATTGTCTTCTGTTAAGAGAAAAGTGTTCTGTGTGATACAGCACAGCTTTGAAGCATTGAACCAAGTCAATCAATATCTTCATTAGGAAGAACAAGTTAGCTGGTAAAAATCAGTATTTCTCCATCTTTTTTGGCTTCCCCTGTGCCTCAAAGCTTTGTAAGACAAACCTGCTTGCCTGGAGTTGCAGCAGAGATAGATAGTAACACTGAGATTAGAAAACCAGAGTTTCATTTTCTAGAATACATTTATTTGTTTTCTTAGTATTTTGTGGAAATCTATTTTACTCTGTTCACCAGACCTGAGGGTCTGAGGAACCAGTAAATTCAGAAGCAAGGTGTGAGAGTAGGGCTTCAAAGTGGTGTGAATTATGCTGCTTTTTCGGTGCTTTAGCTATTTCAATTTTCAGCAAAGTGCCATCTGTTATTTGAAATCATATGGAGTATACTACAAGGGAAAATTCAGAGGCTTTCTATCCACTATGTCAGAGTAGCTGCCTTAAGGAACCTTGAAAACAACAACAATGAAAGTTTGAGTTTTACTTCCTTCTAGGACTGTGCCTTTTCTAAACATGAGGTGATTTTGGATTTTGTGACTTTTGTTTGAAAATACTTTAATTCACCCTACTTATTCTGCCTCTAACACCTGCTAAACTATGTTGTACTGTTAAAAGAAGTATATTTATTTTGTTAAAGAAACATGTGGCAGTCTAAAGTCATCCCTTAAAATATTTTTTACTGTACTGAAAAAAATAGAATAATAAGAGGCAAAAATACATTACATTGGCCACTACTACTAAAGATACTGAATAAGAGTGAAAAACTTCACATTGTCATGATTAATTTATATAATAACAGAAATATTATTAAAGTATTATTGCATCAACTCCATTAATGCCATAGAATTTCTATTGCTTATATCTTATACTTGGAATCAGGAATCTGAGAGTATTTATTATTTATTTGGTTGCAGTCCTGTCATGGTTGTGGCTTGGTGAATGCTGCCTCACTCATTTGCAAGTCTAACAGCTGTCATAAATCATTGCTATTAGTTTTTATTTCACATAGCCAAACGGATTTTGTCCCCCTCCCCCTCTTAGTTTTATTCCTATAGAAAATTACTTATGGCTTTAGAAAAACTTAAATTTTAGAGCTTTTAATGCACACTTCACAATCTGATGTTCCTGGTAATTTACGTATTAAAAATACGATTTATAAAGCAAATATATATGCTATTCTTATCCACAGAGAGAACATGGTATAATTATTTTTTACTCTTTTTTTTTCCTTGACAACCTAAACTTGATTGCTTAGTATAAATTCTAATTATTGGAGAAAGATGACAGATTCGGGATGGAGAAGAGAAGGAAGAAGCCAAAAGCAAAAGGCTATTCCCAGGATAAAGAAGCCATCAAAATGCTAATAAGCCCTGTTCCAAAAGGGTATTATTGTTTCTTTTTTCAGCTTTATTTATGAACACAAACATCTGAAGCAATGGTTCCATCTGCACAGACTAAAGAGCTCTGTGTCCAAAATGTACATTGCTTCAGAAAATGCAGAGAATAAAAAGCCCTGCTCAGTTACTCAGCTTTCAGAAAATAATGCTGGACTGAAAATTGACAAAAGTCTCTAGAAATCTAAAGTTTAGGTAGAAAACCTGCTTTGTACAGAAACTGTTCTGAACCAACTAGAAAGGAGAGAACTGATTTTCAGTCTGATCTCTAATTAGTAACCTAATGTGAGCCTTTATGAGTTCTCAGAAGGAAAGAGAATTATCTGATTTACCCGATTATTTGACTGACAGGTTGGGTTGTATTTTGGGAGAAGAGAATGAAATCTCTGCAAGTTCTTGATGTATCGTCATAGCACTTCTTAAAAATTTTAAGAGAAACAGGAAAAAGGAATAGATAGGGCAAAAAAGGGGCACAGAAGAAAGAAAAACAAAGCCAAAAATAACCCAAACTCAAGGAAAATCAGGAAAGGATAACTCTCAAGTGAATACAGGACTGAGTTGAAAGAGCACTTCTAACTCGTGCCTCAAGGAACGTTCCTTTAGCTTTGGTTGCAGAACTAAAAAAGCAGCAAGATAGTCTCACTGTTTGTCACAGTGGCAAGCTCACAGCAGCAGCAGAACCAACAGTCTGAGTCTTATTGGTTCATTATACACGTCAATATAACACGTAATTATCAAAAAATCTTTAAAATAAGGTAAAAAATACCTAACTCTACAAATTAATATTTTGAGAGATGGCTTAATGAAAAATATTTTTCCACATTTGTGTAGGAAAGCAGGACAAATTCAACACCCTCCTTGAAGACATGTTTTCCTTGCAGTGCCAATAGAGGGGCTCTTTTTATTTTGGTTTGGTTTTTTTTTGAAACATTTAACAGAATAAATAAAACTGGCACTTGAGAATAAGGAGATCTGAGCAGGTTTACATGTATGTTACTTTGTTTTTAGATAAGTCACTTAAGCAGACTTTGTGTCTTCTTGGAAATGGACAGAGACATTTAGCTGAAGCGAACTAAGCACGTGCCATTCTTTGAGGTAGATCATATAGACATGATATACCTCAAAGAATAATTAGCATGAGTGTATGTATGGATAGATTATAGATAACCTGCTTATAAGCAGTCCTGTCTTGTGTTTGTGATGGGCAGGGATGACAGGTTTCACTGCCTAAAGCAGCAGTATGGAAATGTTTCAAGAACTTGATCTTAGTCTAAGGCAAAAAAAAAAAAGATAACAGTATTTTCACTTTATTAAAATAGTGAGTCTATGATAATTAAAAACAGTTTCTGCAATACAATTGACCTGCAATGTATTTGTTACACTGAGCAGAAGCAAATTTCCCTTGAAGTTGGTAACATCCATAGAGTTGATGAAAATAAATTTAGTTTTAGTGTTTTAGGGAATAGCTCCTTAACAAAAAAACCCAAACAAAACAACTAGCAACCATATCATAATGAATGCTTCCAAAAATTGAATTTCCTCTTTGATTAAGTTTGGCATATCTCTTTTAAAGAAAGTATTTATTTTTATTTTTTGCTATCTTCTTTTCCCTCTGTATTTTTTGTTCTATGTATATATAGATATGTGTATTTAGCTATTTATTCTGCTATTTATGTTCCCGCAACCTTCACCATTGCTGTTGCTCTCCGGTAACTGCACGTCATTTGAAACTGGGCAAGACATTGAAGCAGAAGGTCTTTGACAACATGGGTTTTATTTTGATATCGCATGTGTCTCTTTCTTTTTACTTTCAAAATATCAACCAGTGAAATTTTTCATTTTTTGATTTAAAGGGTGAGTTGTCGGAGCAGGAAAAAGATATATGGATATTACAGTTCGCAATGGCAGAGTTGAGAGCCTCTGGGTAAGAATTAAGAGACAAAAAATGTGGATGTCGTCGTGGCAGCCTGCTGTAGACCTCCTAGCCAGGATGATGATGCTGATGAATTGTTCTTTGAGGAACTAAGGGAGGCTTCCAAGTCCTTATGGGGGACTTCATCTTGCCAGAAATTAAAGGGACCATCATATAGCTGGTAGAGCCCGGGCCAGAAGATTCCTAAAAAACTTGAATGACCACTTCCCTTTAAGGGAGCTTACTTGGAAAGATGCGCTCCTTGATGTGCTGCTTGTCAGCAGAGAGGATCTTGTGAGTGAAGTAAAGATTGGCAGACGTCTTGGCCACAGTGATTAAGAAGTGATTAAAAAGTGATTGAGTTTAAAATCTCTGTTGACAGAAGGAAAAGTGCCAGCAAAACCTCAACTCTAGAAATAAGGAGAACAGACTGCAGGGTGCCCAGGGAATTAGGGAGTAAGGTCTCCAGGGAAAACATTTTTGCATAAGCTGGGATCCATCAGTTCTGGTCACTTTATAAATATACCCTCCTAAGGGCACAGGAGCAGGCAATTCCTAAATGATGGATGTCGAGCAGACAAGGCAGAAGGTTGGCTTGGATGAACAGTGATCTTCTCTTAAAAATAAGGCTAAAAAGAAAGGTCTATGCCCAGCGGAAGTGAGGGCAGGTGACATGGTAAGAATACAGAGAATCTGCTTGCCATTGTAAGGAGGAAATTCATGTGGCAAAAACTCATCTGGAGTTGAAGCTGATCAGAAATATGTGGGACAATAAAAACAGTCTTTTGAAATCTATTGATGCCAAAAAAACAGTGTAAAAATAGCATCGTCCCATTACAGGATGAGAATGGTCACCTCACAAACAGGGACAGGGACAGGGATAAGGCAGAGGTGTTTAACATATTCTTTACCTGTCTTCAGTACAGATGACAGACCAAGGGGGTCTCAGTGCCCTGAACTGGAGCACCATGACTACGAGAACAATCAACTCCCAGTCAACCCTGAAACTGTGGGAGATCTGCTGCTCCAGCTGGATCCCTACAAATCTGTGGGGCCTGATGGGATCGCAAAACCTCTCTTGGTCAGTTTTGAGTGGTTTTGTGAATCCAGAGAGTCCCAGCTGAATGGAAGCTGGCAACTGTTGTCACAGTTTTGAAGGAGGGGGAGAAAGAGGACCATGAAAGCACAGGAAAAGGGCGGGGCAGCTGCGTGTATGTACAGACTGGAGAAAGAGACACTGGAAAGCAGTGCTGTGGAAAGGGACCTGGGGTTCCTGGTCAAGAGAACATTTAGCTCTTTAGTGTCCTGCTTACCTACTGACACATGAAAAATATCCTAGAGGAAGAGCAAAAGTGAGAGGAAGTGACAATCCTTGTTTATTAAACAAAATAGCACTATGATGTGAGCCATATTGACTATTTATCCTTATTGACTGCGAGGAGAAAAAGATGCACGAGAACTCCAGCAATGCACTCGGAACTAGGATGAAACCACATGCAAACTTCTGTTTCTGCAATTTCTTCTGGGTTTCCCTGTTAAGACAGCATTTTATCCCTTCAGGATATTCTGTGCAGACCCTGCATTTCTTGTGTTTACTGCCACATCATCCCCGAGCTATAGAAATAAATATGAAGTGCTCAGAAAGATAGACTCTCCAAACAGCTTGGGATTACCAGTACCAGCTGAACTACAGGACTGGGCTGTGAAAAGAGGCTGTGGATGTTGCAGGGGAGAATATATTCACAGGCCAAAACCAACAACAGTGTTTGCGTGGTCCCAGAGCCATCAGGTTAGAAGCACATAAGACCTATAATTTGTATTTAACATAGCTAATTGACTGTCCTTGCATGGACCTTTTCAGGAACTTAACATCCTTATTAAAATAAACTGAAGAATAAAGTATATATTACCTAGTTAAAAAAAGCCCCAACAAAACAGGATGGGGACTGATACCACTCTACAAATTTTTCCTCTCAGGAGAGCTGTCAACCTTTCTTCTGAAGGAATTACTACACATGATGAATTCTGGATGAATTCTTTTCAGATGAAAACACCTGTGTTCCCTGTTGACTTTAGAAACTCCCAAGGCAAAGTATGTTCCAGCCAGCCCATCCTATGGAACATGGCGGTGTGTCACATCACATTCTGATAAAGTGTATATCCTTTGAAATGAAATGGTTATTTTCTGCTTTGTTTTACTCATTCCTGTTTAACCAAGCATTACTGGGAGAGCTAACAAACAGTGGAGAAAATTTAAAATCTTCTTTTAAAGCCAAACTGCAGCCTACTTAGATTTTACATGGGGATTTTGAAAGCAGAAGAATTGGAGTTTTATTGCAGGAAAAAGTTTCTATGCTATTCGGGCTGCAGACCTGTAGTGGAGCTATCACCATGTTTTGAGAGTTCCTTACCTCTCATGGCATTTTTTTCAGTGCGTGTCTCTAATTTTGCTGTGCATCTACATATTCAAGTCCTGTATATCCCATTCTGATCCTATTTTGGAGGATGAAATGTCCTCTGTATCACCCTATCTGTCCTGTGACTGAATTTAATGCAGTCAGAGTAAGATGATCTTCAGATACCTCATTTCCATTTACTGAACACATCTTACAAGGGAGACCACAGACCTCTTTCAGTTTCCTGTCTTCCATCTAAATGCATTTTTGTCACTAAGTATGTTTAAGTAGTACTTTTACTGCAATAGCCCCAAAGTACAAGGAATAAAAAATAGCACTGTGAGGTGCTTAGTTAGATATTGAGACAATGGAGATCAATATGAGACAGCTGCCTGCTGCCCTCATTCCAGCTGAGCAGACCTTTTTTGTCTGAGGTTCCAGAGAAACTGCAGATTGCTCAGCCAGTGACTGATGTTCCTGAAGAAGTGAATTATTTACTAGAGAATATATGACACTGATATTTTTAGTCTCTTGCCATTAACTGTGGAGAGAAGACTGCTTTTCCTTCCTTAAAATAAAACTAAAAAAAGTCTTCTCTACAACAGCAGCTGTTTTACTACAAAGATTGTATTTTATGCCCGATAGGATGATATAGGAGCAGACACATCTGTCAGGTCTGTTCCTTCCTTCCCAGTAAGGGTGCTAATAGGAAACCTTTTTTTTGCAAGTGCTCCCACAGATTTTGTAAAATACAACGTAGGAGACAACATTTGCAAGGTTTATCTTGCTTGAAAGTACTTTCCAATGTCTGTATTAAGAGTAACTTCAAATCATTTGATGAAGCAGTGCTTGAGATCTAGTCTCCAAGTGCAGACTTACCTCCAGCAGGGTTGAGTATTGTTGCAGACGCTTGTCCCTTAAAGTGGAATCCCAAATTGCCACATGACTATTCAGGAAGCTTTTATTTTGCTCTTCTCTCCATTATCTGGAGAGAACTTTTTCTGATGTCGTACTCTAAAGACCTGAGTTGCAGTTAAAAAGATCATGGAATTATATAATGATTAGGGTTGGAAGGGATCTTAAAGATCACCTAGTTCTAACCCCCACCTGCTGTGGGCAGGGACACATTTCAGTGGATCAGATTGCTCAGAGTCCCATCCTACCTGGTCTTGGATACTTCCAGGAATGGGTATTCACCACTTTTTCAGGCAGCCTGTTCCAGTGCCTCACCAATGAAAAGAGTCGCTAGCCTTCCTGGCTGCTGTCTTTCATGAAGATATTTGGAGGGCAAGGTTTTGCTCAGATTGCCAGTCAGAATAAGTCCTTCCTCTGACAAAAAGAAGAGAGATATCTTGTCTAGGTGTAGGCATAAGGCAATCATGAAACTGCTCAGCATTATAAAGACTGAAGTGCAAGTGGAAAAATTCTGGAAAGCTAGAAGATAAATGGACTGAAATGCTTAGAGAAGAAAAAGTCCCTTAGGGCCAGACAGCAGCTGAGCATGGAAGGTTGCAAAGTCCATGCAAGACTAATTTTAAACTCCCAGCCGCAGTTCCATTTTGTGTCTGGTCCTTAGAGTCTAATTTTTTCTTGCCTTTTAAAGGATGTAGATCAAATAGTAGAAGTTTAAAAAGCTGAATTTTACTCTGTGCTGTTGCCTTTTATATTTTTCAGAATTATTTGGACTTTTTAACAATATTTTGTAAAATGTTGGTATCAGTGATATCTGTACTCCAACAGATCCCTGTGCTTTTATTCTTCTAGATTTATATTAAAACTTCTATGTATTAGCTTAAAAATATTTCCAAATTCTCCTTTGCCCTACTTAGTCTCTTTTTAGTAACTGCTCAGTGCCCTGCAGCTTTAATAACATACTTTCACCTAAACTGAACACATATGAGCAAAAAAATTATATTAGCATATTAATGCATCAGTAATTTGAACCTTAACTCGATCTCCCTGTCTGTCTTCACTGTCTAATGGCAGTGATTTTTTGTATCTGTGTGTTTGAATGACTTCTTTGTTACTTAAGTTGTATTTTTCATTCTAAGTAGTTTTTCTGATTATTATACCTTTTGGAATGTATTGTTAGCAGAAAAATCAGCACATTCAACAGGATGAGCAGTGACAGAAAAAAGAAAGACTGATAACAGGGTAACTACTCTTTGCTTCTGTCATCGTCTGCAAAACCTGAAAAATAGTAATTCCCTACTATTCAGTTGTGCATCCAAACCATGTAAGGATTAGGAGACACTCAGATGTTATGGTGATTGTCAGTAAAGTGAGCTGTACAAACAAAATGTGTGATGTCACAAAACCAAATAACTTATTGCAGAATATGAATGCATACATCTACTACCTGCATCTTAAACAATGCATTTTTAATGCACACAATTTTTGAGGGCAACAATGCAAATTCAAACCAAATTAAGGGGGAGTGGTTGGGCCATGTTTAAAGGCAGTTTTTTCTTTGATCTTTTTTTCACACTGCTGATTGCTTTTGATTTATATTTATGTATATATAGGTATATATAAGTATATATGTCTTTTAATGAAGAATTATACTACTTTAAAAAAATCCTTCACATACTCATTTTATGTCTTAAGAGCACTTGCTTTGCATAAAAGTGACAAGCTCCTAGGAAGAAATTATCTGTGGCACTGTTATATAAATTCAGCTAACCTTCTGAGACATTTTATTCTCATAAGACACCAGAAAACTCCACTTTTGCTATTACCTTTGACAATGATTCTTTGAGCAATCTAAATCATTCATTCGTGACAAATTGACATAGCCAGCAGGATCCTAAATCAGGATTCACAACGTGGTATGGTAAATTATTATATAATTTAAGTGTTAAAAAGAGATTCATGTTCTAACAACTGAAATATTTTAAATAACAAGTAAGTCACCAGAAGAAGAAAATATATTCTTTCTATATTTAACACTTGAGTTTCTGCACTAACAAGATTAAAAAAGTATTCTTTAACCTGTGTGATCCATAAAAACTGACATATTTTTATATGTTGGAGAAATTAATCTTAGGTAGTGGTGTGCAAAGAAAAAGTTTTCTAACCCCTTGCTCTGACAATTTTTATCCACATCAGGCTTCACAACTGCTCCAGGTACTTCAGTTTTTCAGATGATGTGTCTGATCATGGCAATTCACCCTAATCCAAATATGTATCAGTCATGCAAGCAGATCGTTCTTTATTAAGATTCACTCTAAAGAACTGTGACTAGGAGTAGCATGATGAACAGAAGGTCATCAAGACTGAATGATTTTTTTTCAGAATACTACTGACAAAACTGGAGGAATTCCAAGCTAAATCTTTGTTTCCCTAAATGGTAGATATTAGGAGAGTTGCTCTTACACAGCACGAGAGGGGAAGGGAAGTTCCTTGACAGACAGATGGTGCCATTCCAAATTGAACATGAAAAATAGATGGCAAGGAAAGAATTGGCAAAAGTAGGAACCAGAGAGCAGATTAGCACTTAGCACAGGGAAGAAGAAAAGGGAGGACCTATATACAGCTAGCAGCAAAATTAAAGGGTAAATAAAATAATCCAAATTTCTACCCAAGACTGTGTGGGGCACGTTTCATATTTCTTACCAGAGCAGGATTCTTGTGTATCCATCTGTTAGAATGCCAGGAAATCATGAAAGCAATTTGCCTACTGTGTTGTATTATTAATCTGAATTCTTATTAACCATGCTCAGCTAGGAGATCATCTCCTATCAACCTAGCATCTCATCCAAGCTTGTAGTGATTTTGACTTGCTCCAGACCAGTTTTGTTTTCTGTCACTCATTGACTGTCTTCTCATCAGTGAATTGCAATGAAACTAACTCAGATGCCTTTAAGGCATGGTTGGAGAGGTGAATAGCGTGAAACTACGTATGCTCATTACTGTGTAGGTTGTGTTTTTCGTCCTCTGCCACTACCACCATAACTGGTGGATAATGGTGTGATTAAGCCAGTTGAGCTTCGGCCCAGTTTCCTGACTCAAAGGTCTCAGAGGTCTCTTTGCTTCTGTCTTTCGCTCTGCAGGAATCATCCATTTTTCTCCTTTTTTTACAGGCATAAAATCTGTTTCTCTAGCATTTTCTCTCCTTTTCCTCTTTTTTCATTTAATTATTTTTCATGCTGGATCTGTGATGATAGAAGCTGCCCTTGGATGAACTTTCAACTCATTATTCACAGGAGCACCAGCTGCTTTTCTCTTTCGGAATAATTTTGTCCAAACTAAGGCTCTTCAATCCATGTGTGGAAGTATTTTTCTGTCTTTCAGGAAGAATACTTTTAGCTGTTCCTTCATTGACCATTAGTGTCTTTGAAACATATATTTACACACATATGAAAAGAAAGCAAGCAAATATCCTCTATCTGATTGAGGAGAAAATTTGATTGGCAGCTGGAAATGCATAGGTATTTCCACTATGTATTTGTCTGGTCAGCATCCTCCTTCAGCAGGGAGAAGCCAATTATTCTTAAGATCTCCTCCACTTTTCCTTGTCCTAAAGGTCAAAGCAGCAAAACAGTGAGATTAAACTGTAAATATGGGCAACTGTGACAATTGGCCAGCCTTGTTCTCTTGCAGAAGTGACCATGAATATAAATATAGCAGGGTACAGCAAAATCCCTTTCTGCAAGTGCAGGCTGGAGAAAAGCAGCCTTTGCTTTCTTCCATGATGTCTTATGGTGATAATACTCCTGATGCCTTGATTTAACTGAACATGTGTTTTTCACTGTCTCTCTTCTGAAAGTGAGATAGAAGTGTTTCTCTCTGATGAACAGATGCTAAAAAAGTCGTACTTTTAACAGCTCAAAATAACATTAATAATTTTGCATTATAAGTAGTCTCCCCTGATATTTGCTTACTAAATTAATACCATATATGTGCTCACAGATGTGCTATAATGGTCTGATGTTTTGGCTTGGGTGGGATTGAACTCTTTAAGTGGCATTATCCAAATGTCAGGCACCCGGAAGATCGCTTTATAGGCAATGCACAGAATGAGGCACAGCCAAATGCTGATTAATCCCATTTATTTTAGACATCTCTTTTTAAAAAGGAAGAATATGCCTTTGGAGCTGCCTTGGATTGCCCTTTGCCTCTCCGTTACCTCTGGAGGGGAAATGTTACAAGTGTCTTCATGTAAACTCCTAATTTCCACATGGAAGGAATGACTCTTTCCCTTGCTGGTCTGAATCCTCCATTTTTCTGTGGTTGGTTAAATGATCTTTACTTACAAAAACTGCAGAGTGTTAACTTATTGTCAGTATCCTTTCCCTGAAAGCATGCTGCTTCACCCAAAGATGGACTGTTTTGTCAACCTTTTCCTAAAGGTCCTGACTTTTCAGGTTCTGAAGATCATTCATCCAAAGATGTTTATTACAAGGCTTTTGAATTAAAAGGCCACCGGATGGCAGCAGAGGATAAAGATAAATAGTAGGAATGGTCCAGTACATTTCACAAGTGACGGTCTTTGAGTACTATTCTGGTATTAAATCGTTAGCTCTATTTTCACTTTTTTTCATAATAGTCTTGTGTTCTTGATTTATGATTACAAGTTATTTCAAACTTATCCTAACAAATTGTTTTCTAATATGGGTAGAAATAATTTTTTCCTGCTATCTATCTTGAAACCTCAACGTAGATGTATGTCCTTATTCTAAATCACCTTATGTCATTTTGTTCTGGTTTGGTTTTTTCTACCCCACTGTGTTTGATACTGGCAGGGAGAGATGAAAAACATAGACCTGAAGATATGCCAATGGACACCAGGAATGAGATAACATTTTCCTGGTTTCACTGAAATCTTTAAAACTTCTGATCCTTAAATTATAGAAGATCATGCTTATCTCATGTCTTGCCTTCACTTTTTTTTCTCTTACTCAAGTCTTCAGTGTAAGATACCAGTTCAGTGTGCCCTCTATTTGAGGGCTGGTGCTTCAAACCCATTTTGTGTGGAGTGGCTTCCCTGGAGAGCAGCAGAGACAGGAGGCTTCCAGGCGGCAGAGAATTTCTATGCGTGGAGCCCTCTCCTGTGAGCTGCTCTCTGCACACTCTCAGACAGCAGCACTCCCTGGCCAAAACCCATGTGAATACTGACACCAAGCTTATAATTATCCTCAAGTCCTTCTTTCTAGGAACCATCTGCTAGTGGCATTTTACAAAGCTTTGCAGCACAGATACTCAGAAAAACTGCCTGTGTGTTTAGAGATTTTGAGCAATCACAAGGTGCTTCAGTCTGCTCCTTCCATGCAGACTCTGATATGTTCTATGACTCCTCACTGCAAGCTCCAGCTGCTTTGTCTGCATTTCTCCCCCAAAAGGGATGATGTGCTTACTGCTAAGTTAAAATGCATTAAATATGCCACGAGTATTTTTCCATGTTGGCAGTTACAGTAGTTGCCATGGGAATGTCAAATCATGTAAATGGATGAAGAGGCAGCTCACAAAACAGTATAGATTAGAGATGTGGCCCACAGTATTAAAAACATGCACAAACTGTCTTCTGTACATAACCACACTGTCTTCTGTCACTAAGAGACTTCAGCAAAATAAATTGATACTTCTCTAGACCCGTTTTATAAATGAGCACCTTAAATAAATAAAGCATTTAACTGTGATGAGTAATCTCAGTTCTTTAATAAAGGATGGAGTTATGCTAATTGAACAGCAAAGTTGTTTGTCAGGGCTGACAGATATCTGCATACTTCATTTATTCCATTAATTCGTTTTCTGCATATAATTATGATCCCTTGCACAAGTGACAGAATCACAGATAGCATTTCAGTGCAGGGCTATACATCTATTTTGTTATGATCAGTGGAGTATAGCAGTTATATCATTTTTATCAGTGGCATGCTGAGAATAGCCAAAGGAGAATTCTAATGATTATGGACTTGTAAATCTTCCATTTATTCATTAAGCAGCCCATGGACAGACATGAATTTATTTTAAATTATTATGGTTTTTTTTTTCTTTTGTTAGTTCTCAGGAATTAAAATTTAGAGAAATATTGGGACTAGGAGCTATTAGAGGCATTAAACTCAATAATTCTTAAGCAGTAAGGGAGATAGAAGAACATCTTTGTAAAGAATGTAATTATGGATAAGGGTAAAACTGATGCTTTAGCTTATACCATGGAAAAAATAACTTAAGATCCACCCATGTTGACTAACATTTTTTGTTTCGGTTTGGTTTTTCTTTTCTCTAAAATGTTGCTTATTTCATATTGAAATTGTTCTCTTACGTATGAATCATCTAAATTAGAGCAGCTGAATAGATGTCCGCCTCGCTCTAATCACAGAATGTTCTTTCTCACATTCTGTAAACAAGCTCTGTTTTTCAATATTCTGCAAAAAAGTTACTGTAAAATAGGACTTTGTTCCACATAGGATGGGATTTATTCCTTAACATCGAATCTGAACATCATCTCTAGGTATCTTTCTATTAAGTCTGTGTGCAAATCCACAAGAGGAAGGAATTAAACAGTGGGTGAACTTGGTAAAGGGGGGATGTCATGTTCTTTACCTACACATTTTGATTTCCGTAAAAGATTACATGAGTTTAGCCAGAATTTGTGTGGTGTAGATATGAACAGATTCATATTGGTAAATTAAATGTAAAATGTATCAGCCTCAGGCATTAGACCTTCTGACAATAAGAGTCAGGTATTGTGTCCTGGAGAATACAAAAAGCTTATTTTTGCCAGATAAATATTTTCTAGAATTGCTCAACAGAATAACTCATTTTAGACAAAAAAAACCCCATCAAGTTCTGAATGTAATAAAAATTGTCACCAACATTTATTAATGTCCAAAAATCTGTAGTCAGATAAAAGTAATACCTTCAGGTTAAAATATACTTTTAAATAAAGAGATGAGTTTTTTACTATAAAAATCATACACTGTGTCATGACTCCCCAGTCGTTTTCTAGATATGAATCACTTATAAATGACAGAAAAAAATGTGTACCATATTTTCCACTCATCTAATATTATAGTAACTGACTTCATCTGTATTTGGACAAGAATGCTGTGTCCAGCGCAGCCAGGTGAGTGTCTTTAGCACACATAGAAAACATCCTCTGTGTCAAGATTTGGATTAATTTTATTTTAGAACCAGTGCAGGAATTTCCAATACTTTATATTTTTGGTGACCTCTCGTGAAGAACGTCAAACTGCTTCTGAACCCATACAACATGAGCTGGCCTCTTCTGTGTCAGACTATACGACAGGAAAGATATTTCTTGCTGGGTGCTTTCCTCAGAGTATCAGTAAAATTAGTTTCAGATTCTTCATTTGAAGGTCAAAGACTGAACTGGGGGTGGTTTTTTCAGTACAAACTGGCCAAATGCACTGCATTGCTGAAACAATTCTGCCCCTCTTCATGTTTTGGAGGTATTTTTGTACCAGATTTAAATTTGTGAGCAACTTTTAAACATGAACTGAAAACAGAAAATTGGAAATTATGACCACTGTCTCTGACTGGTTTTTGACCATGATTAAATCAGGTAGTTTCTTTGTGGTTTAGTTTATTGAGCAATATAATGAATACATAATACTAACTGTATAATCTCATAATAGGTTACAAGCTGTAACCTATTATGAAAGTATATAGCATGTTGTGAAGTATTATGAAGACTTACAATGATTTCAGAACTGTTTTGTACTTAATTATCCTTGGAAAGTGTTATTGGGATGGGGTACTTTTTTCTCACCTTGTAATGATGTAAATGAAGAAATCTCATCAGTTTCATGATAAATCAGTGTTTATCATGAAATATTCAATTATTAATCATTAGGAAATGAAGAATTTTTTAATGTTAAAACTTGTGCTGTTAGCATCTCATAAGGACATTTTACTCTTTTAATCTGAATGATTTACAAGAGGCTGTTGTGGGTATTCTTCAGCAGAAATCATCTAATGGTTTGCCGCCCTGCATGGTAAACAGATGTGAAATAAATTCTCAACCATACCTTTCTGGGTTGTGCCTTAACGTATCAAAGAGTACCTTCTGAGGAAACCTTCACAGATGAAAAACTCATCAGAAACTCCTACTTTAATTTAAATACAATTAAAATGAGAAAATCCTCCTTGCTAAATTATCAAATGAAAAAAGAAAACCAACTTAGAGATGCCCTTGTAGACATAGTTTTGTGTATTTTTCATGTATTATAATCAGTGTTGATTTGATATAACAATAAAAAATCTTGAGTTAACATAATTTCAAGTGGTAAAATAGGACATGGAAAAACCTTCCCAAGTGCTTTATCTTCAGTTATGTACATATTACATTATATAGAGACGAAAATACAGTAAGTGTCATCAATAGACATTTTGCACTATGCACAGATGTTCTTGCTGTTTTAAGAGTTGTGTTACTAATTGCATTACACTTGGGTACCAATTCAGTGAACTTTATTTTAGAATAAGAGTTCTCAATTACACAGGGAAAATAACATTCATGCTTCACTGGAACTGAAAGGCTAGGGAAAATGTAAAATGTACACAGGATCAACGGCAAAATTTATTTTACATAGTTAAATTAAATTGATTTTACTGCAATATATTAGACTTTTTTCTGGTGGCTCAAAGGGAAAAATAACCATATGACAAGATGTAGGACCTTACTCACTGCTTTCTTTTCCTTCTGGCAAGTGGCATAGACATCTTGAGGAGCACCAGTTCTTAATAAACACTGTAATTTTATTTTTGCTTTAATTATTCTAGAATTAAGAAGCTTCTGAAATTTGCAGGTAATGAGCAAGCTACATTCATTTAAGTGACCCTCTCTGGATATATTTTGGGTGAGACTAAAAAGCAAAGTGCGTTTGAAATTTTAAGCATGTGTGCAGCTTCCCCTGTTGTGATATGATAATTCATAAAATTAGACATGTTCTTAAATTCTCTAGTGACTTGGGCCTGCATGTTGCGATCTTCTCTGGTGAACAGCTTAAGGCTACAGAAAATCATCAAAGAAATTACAAAATGAGCAGAATTTCTATTACTTTGATCAGGGAATAATGGGGGAAACCAGAAAGAGAGATGTAACGTTTATTTGAAGTAGTGGGAGGACAACTGTAGATAATATGTATTACATATTTATCACTAATGTTTTTCTCAGCGATATTTATTTGCATCTTCATTTTACATGTGTTTTTGTTATTCACAGGAATTTCAGGAAAAAGATTTGTGTGACACAATATCTCCTCAGATTTTAAGTGTCCTTTATTCTTTAAAAATGTTATAATTTCAACCTCAATTCTTAATTAAGCCTTTGTATGTTACTTCATATACTAGAAAACACATTTTTCCGTGTGTTTGAAGACTTAAAAATAGACAAACTTCTTGATTATATTTATAAAATTTGGTTAATTTTTAGTCTTAAATATTGATTACATATTAAATAAGTAAATTGAAATTTTGGTTAGAAAAAAGGAGGTGAATCAGGAGGGAAGGAGGGTGGCTGGGACCCTTCAACACCACCCTTGATTTGCATAAGCAGGACTAACTGCTTCCTTCCTGCCCCCCCTACACGGGCAGACCTGCCGGAAGGCTCAAGGGATCTTCTCTAGGGCTGATGCCAGCTGGACCAAAGAAACGCGTCTCTGTGCCCAGCGACACCATAGCCCCAGCCCAAGGAAAGGGCAGGAATGCACAGTGGAGGAGTAGATCTGATGGCACCTTGCCCTTAGGTCAGATAAGGCTGATTTGGAAGCAGCAGCGTCAGCTGTGAGCGGAGGTGCTGAGGTGGCCTGAGCTGTCAGCCAAGCTTACTCCCCTCTGCTTACTCCCCTCCTCCTTGGGGAGCGGGACAGGAAGTGAAGAAAGATCAGAAGCAAGAGAACTCATGTGAAACTCCATTCCTTCACTCCAGACTCCTCTCCTTGCCCATTGTTGTCTCTACAGGTCACACTCCTTTCAGTGAGGCAACAACTGACATGGGTAAGGGGTGTCAGGGTTGCCAAGAGGACACAGGAGTTCCTCTCTGCCACTCCTTCCTCACGTTTTTTCTCCTTCCTCATGCTTTTCCTCTGCTCCAGTGTGGGCTCTCCACAGGCTGCAGAGATTATCCACTGTGCCGTGGACCTCCTCCCAGAGCTTGGCTGAGTGGCTCAGCTGTGCACTACAGTGGGTCCTTTGGAGCCAGCTGCAACTGTCCAGAACCAGCTGTGTCCAGCACAGGGCAGCCCCTGGCCTCTCCCCAGTCACATCTACAGCCCATATTCTGCTGCTGCTGTCCTGAAACAAGCCTCAGATACTTC
This sequence comes from Falcunculus frontatus, assembly GCA_013398115.1. Classification (NCBI taxonomy): domain Eukaryota; kingdom Metazoa; phylum Chordata; class Aves; order Passeriformes; genus Falcunculus; species Falcunculus frontatus. The sequence continues at coordinate 2,259,517 of VZRV01009655.1, forward strand.
AGGTACAAGGAGAGCAGCCAGGATTGCAGTAGCTTTTCGTCTACGAAAAGTGTGAAATGCTTTGCAGAAGTAAATTCTTGATTCATTTGCTGACTCAAAGTATGTGGGATTATTCATGATATCCCCTTCTCAAAATACATCTGAAGTTTGTTGTGCTGTGGATTATACATTGCATGTGGATAAGGTTTTCATGGTTTTTTAACAGTGACTCATACCAGGAGGCTTTTTTTTCCCCTTTCTCCCCGTGTCTTCATCCTGAAGTGGATCTGACTGGTAAGACTCCTCTGCCCCTTGTCTTCTCTCAGACTTCAGCTGTCATGAAGCAGCGAGGAATCCGAGGCACAGCTGCAGGAGGTGTAGGAATGCCTGATTTACAGACATCACTGTTACAATCCTTTCAGGGAGCTTGAATATTTTCCAGGACATTATACAAATGGCAATTTTTGACATTCAAAGCATCAGTAACTACTTCAGAATTTACATGCATTAATAAGTGGCATGTTACCAGCTCTAAAATTGCTTATTAATTTGGTGTCTAATTGTTTCATAGTATGCATTCTGGGAATGTAATCTGATAAAAGTAGTGACTAAGATACCTGGGAGAAATGATGCCATTGTGCAAGTGCTTTGGATGACAGTATGTACTGTGGAATTTTTGTCACTTGTGAAAGTGAATCCTACAAGTGTAATATATACTCATGGAAAGAGCAATATTGAGAAATGTAGGTTTGTTGGAGTGCAATAATGAGTTGCTTGCTCTAAGCTGATAGTGAGTTGTTCACTAAGTTTGAGGCAGTTACTTAATCCATACAGTTCCTATCCTGTGTGATTTTGATCCGTTTAAACATTGACCCACTAAACCTCCTGCCGGGGCTGGGATATCTGCTGATCCCACTGGAGCTGCGAAGGGGCAGCAAAGTCTCTTTTGATAAAGGAGTTTGGAACATTTAACTTTGGGAATTAAAGAACATCTGTTCAGTACTACTGAAGGGAAAAGCTGTCTTGTCTTCGTAAACTTCAGAATGCAAATAACAAGCCAACACACAGATTAATAGATGTCACAGGCATGAGATGAGCAGCTAATTTCATGCCCTATGTATTAGCATAATTAGTTGTGATTTATTACAGGAGTCAAGCCCAAAGCTCCTTCACTGTGCAGTAAAATAGTGTTCTCTGTCTAAAAGAGAGTCTGCCCAGGGTGCTGATGTTAAATACCCACAGCAGCAGTAGGCGCTCCTTCATTGGCTGTGCAGTTGGGATTGGTTTGTAACCTTGCTTTTGATATCCATGTCCAAGCTATTGTAAAACTCAGTAGAAAGATCTGAAAGTGATACAGACTTCTAAGAAAATAAGAAAACCATAACTCCTTGGCTTTTATCTTTAATTCATTTAGGCTAAGGAAATAGAAAGAAACAACTTGAAAACAGAAAAACAAGGCAATGCACAAGTGAGAAACACAAAAAGGGAAACACAACTGAGACTTCCAAGAGGCATGTCTGGGAAAGTAAGTTTGACTGCAGGTAACATAATAAGTCTGTCTGTTTTCCCGTTCAGAATTACAGGTTTATAAAAACCAATAAGGTACTAAATAAGCAGTTCTACTCCGAGATGGGCTCCTTTTCTTTTTCTGAACTGGTCTGCGTTTGGAGGTTCTTAACTGCAAATGTTTTGAAATCTTGACTATTTTCTTCTGAAAAAAGTAACTGAGGCTGGACTTCTTCCCTAGCGAGCTGTCCATCTGTCAGTGATTTCTAATGTGGAATTATCTTGTGATCACTTATCTTCAGGTACAAACAAAAGATGTATTTTTTTCATATATAAAATTTTTATGCTTTATTTGTAATACATTATTCTTCATTATTTGTGTCGCACAATTTACAGTTTTACTTTTTGTTCTGCTACTATAAAGCCTGTTTTCTTGGAAGCTGTCCTTGAAATCTCTTGGTTCTGAGTTCATGTCTGGGTATCAACGATGAACAGTCAGTTTTTGGCAGTCCTAGATGATGCCTTGTCTGAACCACTCAGCCACCACCTACGTAGGTGACCTAGTAGTCATGCTGACTAAATAGAGCATCAAGCTGTGGGTGTTGTCAGCATGGCTCAGAATAACTGTTGTTGTCTGGGTGTAGTTCAGGGAGCCTGTTGTGTTTTAATCTTAAATTATTCACACACTTGATCTGTAGCAAGACTCGGAAATGTTTGCAGCTCACAAAGCAGAAACAGCAATCTCAAGCTCCCCAACACAAAGACTTGTGGCTTTTTTTGTTTCTAGGTTTTTGGATGACTGTTTGTATTAAATCAGAACTAGCCTGATTCAAGTTCTTCTTTTTAGGGAAGCACATGTTATTTTTTGTAAATTTTTAAAGGCAGAAATGCCAAGAAATGTACTCAGAACCTTGTCACAAACTAAATGGCATTTTTCAAAAACAACTGTTACTGTTAATCAGGTCTGTAAGATGGTAGGTCTGTTGAAGTCTTTTACTAGTGAGAAATTTATACTAAAGGATATCTTGTCTGATGGAATGAAAACAGCAAAGCTAGGTGAAGGAAGAGCAGAAACACCATATATATTGTAGAGTTTTTTTTCGGTAGAAAGGGTTTACTTGCTCTGTTGTTCAAAAAGTCTTTAGGTTTATATTAGGAAGATTATTTCTTGCTGCGGAGGAGCCCAGTCTTCATGTCACAGAAAGACTCTTGGATTGCCTCTAATAATATGCTCATGTTCTTCAGGTCTTGACCAAATCCCCAGACACAAAGACTGAGTGTAGGATGAACACGGCTTTGAAAATCATAAAATACTACCTAGCAAATCTATTGAAGACAGCACAGAGCAGCCATTGCCCACCTTCCTGAGCATGACCATTTGGGCATGTAGAGAACTGCCAGTCCACACATTTGTAATTTGTCCACTGCCAAGTGTCTAACACAAACATCACAACTACATCTTTCCAAACACTCCAAATATATAAGGAGCCAGAACCTGGCAGACTGGGTAGCAGCTAGTTCACATCATGCAAGCTGCCTTCAACTTCATTGCTCTAATGGTTGTAATGCCTAACTTGCCTATAATAGACTACCCATTCAAAGAGTGTTGTTTCCCTCTGAAAGCAAGGAGAGTGTTTTAATCAAAAGACAGCTCAGTACAAATGCATTAGTTCCCTCACCAGCAGTTTGAATTGCAAAGTTGTTGAATGTGCATAAATGCTTGTAGCTGCTCAGGTGCCACCATACAGCATTTGTTGTTAGCTCTTGATTTAGTTCTGCATTGTTTTGTGAGCACTGCTTTTTTGGTTTTTTCCCACTTGCACCAGCGGCTGAAATAACTGAGAACAATTCATTGTGTCATGCATTTGGTGAGGTGTCTTTTTTCTATTTTCCCATTTGTCAATTTTTCTAAGCTGGCAATTTTTCTAAGCTTTGTGAAACTATTTGCCCATAACTCCTACAAATGATGCCTAGTTCAATATGTCTTTGTTATTTACGCTTTTTTTTGTGTGTGTTCCAAATGCATGCTGTTTTACTTGTGGTATATTGTATGCTAAGCCAGACGAGCACAACTAGAAGAATGAAGTTTTGCATGCAAATATGTTTCAGTTCAATTTATCTGGAAGCATTCCTGACAACAAGCTAATTTTCTAGAACAAACATAGAGAAGAAGCACAATGAGAAAAAGTAGTTAAAATTACTTTTTCCTTTAAAAATTTAGTATTACTAGAAAATGTCCTTCAGAGTAAAACTTCCAGTTCACCACTCCATCAGTTTATTTTTCTGGTTTTCATTTTCTTTCCAGCATCATTCCTAGGCTTTGTCTGTCTCTAAGGTCTAACACTGAAGCTGACCATAAGTGTCAAGTGAGTACTATATGTGGCCCACCAACAAGCAGCAGATTCTTCTCAGGGGACAAATCTTTTTAACAAACAAATCTTCCTTTTGGCAGTGCCTTTCAAACTCTGCTGAATTTTAAATTCCAGGCTTTGCTTCTCCGAGCCCTGACTCTCACCCAAATCCTGAGCCTTCAGCAGAGCTATAACCTGAGAGCTGCCCATCCACATGAAAAATTCTCAAGGCAGACAATATTTTGCAGCCCACTTCTTCCCTTGGCCATTTCTATCCAATTCCTTTTCTGCTCCAACCCTAGGCTTTGGCTCCATTCTGACTTTATCCCTAATACTAAACCTAGGGCCTCAGCTAAGAATTAGTCAATAGCCACAGCTTTGGTCCAGGTGCCAAGGTTGTCAGGGAAGAAAACTCTATTCAGCCCGTCACTTCATTTGGAAGCCTGTCCAGTGCAGCCCTAGGTATTGTGTCTTTCTGAGCAGTAGCCCTAAAACTAGGCCCTCTCCTGAGGAAAGATGTCACAGGTCACCCATCCCAATATTTTATAAAGATCTTCTTTATATTTTCTGTTATTTTATGTAAGTTTCATTTTCTGCCCAAGGACAACTGAAGCATAAAGGAGAACTTGTTTACTAGTTCTAGTAAACTCGGCGACACTTGAGACAGAGTCTCCGTGACTCCCAAATGCTCAGGGAAACATTTCAGTTGTTGATGCTCTTTATAGGTATGTAAAGGATGTATTTTACTAATGGAGCACTCCTTACTCAGAGAACTCTCCCCTTTTTTTTTAGCCCAGAAATAAGCTGTGAAAAATTACTTTGAAAATTAGGAAGAGCTATTAGTACTCAAGGGTAAGATGAAATTCCTTTTGCTGTGCCCATTTAGTAGTTTAATAATATCTTTTACAAAAAGACGGAATCTTGCAGTTACTGTCAAAAGCTCTTACCTGGTCACATGCAAGACAGGGATAAAATCAATCAAATTTCCTAAACATGAATAACACTTCTCTAAGACTGATTCATGCATATATTATCCTCTCCATTGTGGGGATCCATAATGGTAGGGGGGTATTCTGTGTTATCTCACTGCTTGTATCTTTTCATGCTGAAAGCCTGCATGGAAGACTTTGACTCTACTTTTTGAAATTAACCGGTTGGCGTTTGGCAATGATATATATTTCTAATGAACAGGCTTGTTTACCAGTCTTCCAGATTTCCTTTTTTTTTTTGAAAGAGTAGCAATATATCTACTAATTTTAAAAAAATATTTTAAAATATAGTTGAGAATGCTAAATAGCTGTTTATAATAAATACATATTAAAATGAAATTAGCAGGAAACAGGCACTAGAAAAAGACAATGGGTAATCTTAATTAACAATTTAATTTCTCTGTGCTAATTGCCTACAGAAGTTGTTTTGACTCAATAAAGTCCACTAATGCTATATTCATGGAAACACTTTTTAAAAAAAATACTGGGGTTTTTTTACAGAAAAGGGGTTTTTATTATTATTACTTCACTGATGTATGCAAAAATTCTCCTAGTTATGAGAGATTCTCATTGTCCCTATCTCAAAACACTGATCAACATATATTTTTTTGTCTTAAGTTACAAAAAAAATCAGGTTAGAATTTCCTGTTCTAACTTCATTAGTTTGTGTCATTTAATATTTCTTGAAATTAATGTAAGCACCAAGAAAGCATCCATGGCATTTTAAGTTTAAGACCACATTAGAGATCTGATGGAAACCTGCCTAAAGATAAGTTATGACACTGAAAATTAAGGTGTTACATAAATGCATATTTTCACATATAAGATTCTTGTCATTAAAATATTTTCTTCAGTTGGATTATTAAACTTCCTAAAGTTTCTTATTCTTTTGGACTGCAAAGTTTTATTGAATTTTTTTTAATAATGTATTTCCAGTAACTTTGATAGCATAGGGTTAAAATGCTTCTAAAATCGTGGTAGCTAAAATAGGCCTTGGGAAGGGGAGTGGGCATTGTCTTTGCTAAATCATGCGAACCTGCACCTGTGTTCCCACCTGTACGGTAGATAACAAATGCGATGATTACTTAGTAGTCATAAATAATTATTCAGTTGTAACAAGGAATCACGAGAAGGGGACAACAATAATGGAAATGCTGTGGGAAGGGGACTTACAATCCATGCTTGGATGAAATCAATAGTGGGAAGGGGACCTAAAATTTGTGCTCGGGTGGAATCAATAGAACAATAGAAAGTTAATAATCAACATATGATTGTATAGCAGTTACATAAGGAAAGGGTATAAAATGTATCGATCCCAAAACCCAAGTTGGAGTCAGATTTGGGTCTGTACCCCTGATTCCCAGAGCTCTTCAATAAAAGCACCTGCATATAATCATGCCGTGATTATGTGTTTCAACGCTAACAACTTCAGGTATCAACATGAATGACTGATTCCAGGTGATTAGTTAGGCCATTGAATTTTAGTCTCATGGCTTTACAGCCAAGGAGACCGTACCTCCAATTCCATGATGCTACATGTAAGGCATCTAAGTGCCTCTATTACTCTCATCAACAGCAGCAGAACTGCCAAAACACAAGATTTAGAAACTATATAGCAAATTTCTTGAAAAGTTTCAAAGGCTGAAAGGAAAATACTGTTTCTACTGGATCTTAAATTGCCTTTGTAACTGGCAGTATTACATTGTTATTTTTGCGTACTAGTACTGCTCAGTCTTGCTCGCTTAGCTTTTCCTTGCATGAGCTGTAAGGATAAAATCTTTAGTTTATATTCTAAAAGTCTCTTGGTACCTAGCAGCCTCAGAGGACAACATTTGCTGGTATCTCTACAAAGCTCGTCCTGTTCATGTTCTATTTACTACAGTTGAGCATGATTCCATATATTCTGTATTCTAATTTTCACTGTCTCAACATATTTCTTGTAGGGCATTGGGTTATATATTTAAGAGATGAGTTATGTGAACAGTAAATATGCCTTTCTGGCTGTCATAGTATGGATAAATATACTGTAATGCTAATATCCTGGCCAAAATGTCTTAGAGTAGACTAACCATGTCAGAATAATGCTTTCCCCACAAAGTATTGAATTCCACAGATAAAAAAAATCAACGGGGGAAAAAAATCCAGCTGATTTTTAGCATATAAAGTAGTTATGCACCCTGTTTGGAATCTTAGCCCATTTCTTTCAGTAGCACATTCTTTATAAATAGCATAAATTCTTTACTTTTAGTTAGAACTGAGGCAGTTATTAGCAAATTCTGGTTACTGTCTAGACAAGCATTATATTTTCCTTTAAAATGCCCAAAGGACTTTGGTCTTTGTAAAATTAGTCACGGGTGAAGAGGTCTTGTAGGACAACAGTTGCGAATCAATAGCCTGATAATCGATCAGGTTTATGAACTATAGAAAATCCCCAAGGAAAAGGCTATAACTGAACAGAACAGAAGGAAGTTTGGGAATGTAATGCTGCACATATACTCAAATAACAATCACTTTCGATGTAATAAAATGCCAACAATTAGGTTTTGCCTGATGACTGATTGCCAGTTTCTGAGTGGTGTGCATATGTTTCAGTACCTTTGTACTGCCAGAAACAGACTAGGTCGCAGAATAATAGATATGAAGCACAGGTAGATATCAGTGTTGATTTTTAAATGCTTTAAAGTATTTTCAAATAGATTGTTTTCAGTAATTTATTTTTTTCCCGGTTTTCTTCGATTTAATCAGTGAACTAAAAAAAAATACTTGTGTTAGACTAAGAATAGGTGGTTTTAATGAGGTGGAAAGATAAATCTGGTTAGATAGTAACAGAAATGTTACTTTACCTGGTAATTTAAAGATCCCTCAGATGTGATTGGAATTGGATAAAAATCATCCTCAGTGATGAAAATACCATCAATCTTTGCATTATAAAATTTTAGTTCCATTTATAAATTCTCAAAAAGTACCCTCTTGAAAGCTGCTATTGCTTCCTTCTGGGGATTCACAGCTATTTAAATTTTCTTTCTTTCTAGCTTCCCACTAATATGCTAATAGTAAATCTGAACCATCTGCCATGTAAACAGAGAAGTGGAAAAACCTTGACAGCATAGTCTCTCATTTAACCAATTTACATAAGTTATTATTCATAAAATTAGAAGTGTCCTTGAGTTACTTAGAAATTTTGTGGTCGTTATATTTTTCCCTAACCATCTACTAATTGTAATAAGGAGACAAAACTTCAGTAGAACAAAGTGTGTTTGTTACTAATGGCAGAATGATATCCATCGTTTAAGTAAATGAGTAAATAGGTTAGTTGCACAATTGCTGGGGAGAGTAATTTAGTAGGTTATGGAATATATATGTTTCTGGCCCATGAATGGTTTATCTGTACCACTGTGTATGTTCTGTATGAATCACTGTCTAATTGATAGGCATTTGTTAAGTGACGGACCTTCTGGACTCATACAAGATCTGTGCACTTCTAGGAGAACAACTTCAATGTTACCTTTAAAACAGCAAACAAAATTTTAAGTGTAGGAAGACAAAATTAATGGCAAACAACATTTATTTTCAGCCTTGAAATGTACTGCAACAAAAAATAAACTCACAATTTCTGTATATATTCACTGTGCACTCATTGTTTTTGCCTAACATTAAGCTTGTTCTGTTTCAGATTTACTCTATAGATAGATATAGGAAGAAATCTTTGCAAAATCATAACCTGTGATCTGTAATAGTGGCATTAAGGTGGGTTAAAATATCTATAAAATGAAGGAAAAACAATGACAGTTGATTTTAAAATAAAAGGGAACTCCCTGGGCAAATATAAGAGAAGCAATACAGTATAAATGATTATTTTGTACTAACCGACAGTGTCTGGCTGTCTACATGGACCGCTTGTTGTCAGTTTTACACTGACAGCTAAAATCACATTAGCTGAATTCTGTGCTGTTAGTCTCTTTTTGGTTGAAAGAGTGAAGAGGAGTGGGCTAGAATATTTTGAATGGAAGTAAGAATTAGTAGTCTTTATGAAGAAAACAGTGAAAGAATGCTGAACCACAATATTTTACAGCAATATTAGAAATAAGGAAAAGTGCCAATTTGCATGAAAATAGTGACTTCTTAAAATAAATTCTATTTGAAGCCAACCAATTTACCTAATGCTATTTCTTAAAATGAAAAAAAAAAGGTTATATACCAGGGAGTCCGTAGCTTTATCAGTCATACACCAGTGTTCTTATTAATTTCACATTTTGCTGACACCTCTGCCATGTTTTCCAGTTTAGATACATATCTGTCTCTCAGAGTCCTTTCTTCTCATATACCAGCTCTATAGTGGACTGGTAATTATATTTCAGGCCTTTTTTTGCTACTTAATTGTCTCACAAATGGATCCTTTACAGGATCAGGCAAACTGAGGCAAGTGCTGCAAATCTGAGCTCTCCAATTTGAATATAATTCGTTGCTAATTGAGATCACAGGATATGACATGGAGCACCTTCAAGGTTACCTATTCGCAACACAAAAGGATGGGCACAATACAATCTTTAATAGCTTAGGGTTTGCTAATTGACTAAAATAATAATAGAAATTATCCTGAATAATTTTAATTTTAAAACTTATAATGTCCACTTTTATGAAGGATTTGGGTTTTATTTTCAGTGTGATGGAGGAACAAGATTTGTGATCAGTAAGTTTATAGAGCCTAGAACAGAATTCTGTGAACTACTTCGATTTCCTCAAGTTCACAGAGTCCCAGAAAGGGTCAGGTTGGAAGGGACCACAGTGGGTCATCCGGTCCAACCTCCCTGCTCAAGCAGAGTCATCCCAGAGCACATGGCACAGGATTGTGTCCGTGTTCCAGTGCTTGGTGACACAAGCACAGTAAAACACAGTAATGAAGTTTATCCCTGTATTCAGGTGGAAATTCCTGTGCATCAGTTTCTGAGCAGTCCTATTGCTTGGCACCACCGAGTAGAGCCTGGCTCCATCCTCTGACACTCTATCTGCAGATACTTAAAGACACTGATGAGGTCCCATCTCAATTTTCTCTTCAGACTGAACAGACTCAGCTCCTTCAGCCTTTCCTCATAAGAGAGATGCTCCAGCTCCTTAATCACCTTTGTTGTCTCCTGCCGGATCTTCAACTTCTTTTGTTCTGACGAACACACCTCCGGTGATAAGAATAGAAGATATTTTAAAATACATTTAGAAGTGGGTGAAAATGTTATTTTTGATTCCCCTTTTGTACTGATTACATATTAGTCTCCCTTTTTCTATTACAGTATTGTAAGTAAAAATCTCTTCACTCTATTTTTCAAGACCTTCCACTTCCAGACCTTCTGCTGTAGTAATTTTGCATGTATATAGTTTTGTTAGACAGTAGAGCATACTTGCTGACAATCATAGATGAAAGGACTTGCTGACAATCATAGATTAAAGGATGTGGAATCGCTATGAAAAAATTTAATGGAAATATTTAATATTTGGAAGAAAGATTGTTGCAATGATTTCCTCCTCTTGCCGCCTTTAATTTTTGGTTTTGACTGTTCTGTAAATTTTCCTTTAAAGTGTCTACATAAGTTGCAGTACATGTCCTTCAACTGATGAGCACAGAAACAATTCACTATTCCACAGCTAATCACAGTTACTTGCATGTAAACCTACTTAATCAGTCCATTAAAAATCACACAGGCTTTTTGGTCCTTCTCTGCCAAATGTAAATTCAGTTCATACAGGGGCAGGATCATGAAACATATTGCTCAGCACAAAGTGCAAAGTGCTAACCACAGTGTTGGAGTTGAAATTCTAACAGATGCATTCATTAAGCTGCTGAAATACGTTGCCATGTTTGATTCCCCTCTCCCTCTACGCAGTACAAGAAGGAAACAACTTCCTACAGTCTATGTGAGATTTAAATAAGACTCAAACACAGTCAGGATGCCTTGCCTAGTGTTGAGTACTTCTAGCTGAAATCACTAGCTGCATAATTAGCTACCACCCATCAGTCTCCCTGACAGAGACTGCTGTGTGTATTCCTACTATCCTGTTCATAAAATGGCCAAAGGACAAAAGACTTTATTAGAAAATAAAGGGAGAATTGTAGAAATAGGCAGAGCTGGATTGTTCTAGGAACCTGACTTCATAATTCTCTGAACCAAATGGTAGAAGAAGAACGTTATTCTGAAAATAAAAAGTAAGTAGCACTAGGCCTACCTGTTTTTTCTATAGGCCAGCTGCTAAAGGTTACCCCAAGATTCTGTCATAACTGAAATAACTACCAAAACATACCCTTTTTTCTCTCTAACTCCATAAACTCATGTAATCTGTGAGTTATTGATTTTCATTTATTTCATGCAGATTCTTTAAAATTTATCTCTGATTTTCTATTTTTTTTGGTGGTTTTTGAGACCAAGATATAGCAGTAGTTAGCTTGCTGTTTTTCTTCTGCCATTGCCATAGTGCAGCTTTGACTGGACTCTGGAAATCCATCTTTAAAAGCAGTGTCTTGTCATCCAGCAGTACCTTTTCCTGTTTATATGTCTGCACATTCACATCAACTGCACAGTAACTGCAAACATTTGTAACAATCCCATAATATTTTGGAAAGATATTTGTCAACAGCATGTTCCATACTGCTCTCTAGTCAGATTAGTTGTTAAAGGCCATTTGAAGAAGTGATTTCAATTCAATTCTGTGCTGACAAGATTCAATTTCACAAAATAAACAGCTCCATCATAACCAGTCTGGGCTTTATGGGGAAGAGAAGGTCTGAACTCCTCCCCATTTAATCAGCAGGATCCAGAAAGGCAGAGTAATCTTAAGAAAAAAGGAAGGGTTTTCAGCACCACACTCACATTTGAGTCAATAAAATTATATTCTGGGACCTTTAGAGGAGAAGGTAATTGATTAAACACGTAATAAAGTATGCAGGTGGGTTTTTCATTTGAAGTGTCATTTAATTAAATTAGGAGGAAAAAAGCTCATGACAAACAAAAGGAGGTTACTTTTGATACAGCATCTAAGTACATTGTGGAGCTTCTTGCAGCAGGATGTATAAATTAAAAGTGACAATTGAAGTTCATAGAAGAAAATCTATTAAAAATGTATGCAATTATACAATTTTGAGAAGTCCCTTGATGTCTTGCTGGTGGAAACTATCAGAAACTTTCATCATGTCCTTCTTGTCTTATTCCCTAGGGAAATGGTATTTGATATGCCTTGGAAGCACATATGGGCTGACAGACCTTTGGTCTGACCTAAACCAGCTGGTTTTTGGTCTTAAGATCTTAGAGAACCTGGAAAAATAGTTGCTTAAATCAAGATATAATAATAATTCAATAATTTAGCTAAGCATAATTAAATAATAGGCAGTAAGATTTACTGTTATGGAGTCTCTTTCTAAAAATATAAACAAAAGTTATTAAAAAAATTTGGAAAAACTCTTATTCAGGAATTTAAAAATTAATTGAAGTATATGTGTTTACTAGAATTAGTATCTCCAAGTCAAACTAAGCTGTTCTTAATCTGAAAATACCCTTTGTGTAGAGATTCACATACAATTCAGATACTGAGCAGAAATTTAGTTATTTGCTATTTATATGGAATATATCTGGGAGAATTCTTTCTCTTTTTATTCTCAATCTTTCACCCACTTCCTAAGAAACAGTTACTACTCAGTTACAATTAAGAGGTACATATGAAAGAAAAATCACAGTTAATTTATTCAGTAAAAAAAGGAGAACTGTTATTTAATTTTGTTTTGTTTTCTTCTTTGTTTTTCCTTAGAATTATCCTGATCTCTTCAGATATTTATTAAAAAAAAAATTAGTGATGGAATGACAGATCTCTCATAATCAACAGAGCAGAGAAAAAGTGAACCTGGGAACTGCCAAGTGTAATGAGCCATCAGCACTGTGCTTTTGCTACAGATTAAAAAGACACATGGGCATTTTCATACTCCTTTTTCCCGTGGACCTCAAAAACTGAATGCATTTTTCTGTAGTTGCTGAGTACCCTAAAGGCTCATATCTGAAATGTTTGTGCACTTTCCCTGCTGGCAATTTGTAGCGCCTCTGTTAAGGTGAAAAGATTGTTTTTGGGAGTCCTAAGCTGAACAGGCACCTTGGGCAGTAGTTTAAAGTAGGATAACATATGTTGAAAGCTATGTCTCATGTGAGTGTAGAAAGGGAGCTTGTGAAACCGTTTTCCCCTGTGGATTTGTTAGAAAGCCTAAGGATGTTAAAGGAACCTGTCTTCCTCACCCTTTGGCTTTGAATGCACTGTGGCTATTCAGACCTGTGGAAAGCCACAGCAGGATGCACAGGAGCTCAAGCAGATATTGCCACCAGGGCAGTAATTATCAATTGCAAACAGGGACTCATTTTCAGTTTTGCATCAAAATGGCTGTTTTCTGTTAAGAGAATTAAAGAGCCATAGCACTTAAAAATAAGGTGGTATTTGGAAACCAAACCCCAATGTGAACTCATTGCCAGTCTATTCAATTTTTATGGTACACAGGCAGAGTCATAACCTGGCGTGGGTGTGAGACTTAGTGACACTGGTACGTTACTTAATCCCTGCGTTATTCCATAATTATGCATTATTACTAATTATGCATTACTACACATACTTACGATATGCAAACTGAAATGAATGCGTTGGAACTCTTCTGTCACACATGTGGGTGTTAAACAGGATGTTACTTAGGGATAGTTCATTCTGCATAGGGGTGAGTAAAAGTTCTCTCTCTAACTGAAAGGGGGTGTTTGTTTACTTCTGACTCGTGCTTTTGCCTTTCAGTGTCTTCCAGCAGCACAATCCAGGCAGTTACCCATTAAAACGTCAGATACAATAATTGAAACTGTTCTTTTAAACCTGCTGAAGGAGAGTTTTAGCTTTAATATGAGTATAGGCTGGGACTAAACTCATCTGTCTTTGTACATATAGATATGACATCTAAAAATGAGCTAATTGTAATTTCCAACCCCTTCATTCAAAATAGTTTCTGACCTGCTTAATTCTTTAGGGGTTATTTTGACTGCAGGTTGTAGGAACCTTTTACTGCGGTTTCTTTTGTGCTGTGTTGCTTCCCCACTGATCTAAACACTTACCTCATGTCTGTCTGCCAGTGCTGTCAAATATCTGTTGCAAATGAAACAATTTCCCAAAAGGCAGTGAATTGCTGGACCTGTGGATGAATGGTAGGAACCTGATATGGCATGCAATGGGAATGCAATAGGAAAGGAAATTTACTCCTTCAGAGAGAGCTCTGCAGCTCTCAGAATAGAACAAAAGCTCTATTAGCTGCTACCCAGGTAGACATCACAGCTTTACAGAGAGAATTTTTCTGTAGGCTCAGCAGGCAGTGCCTAAAACAAACATAAATTTTATGGAGACGTCAAGAGGTACATATACATGATCCTTTCCTTCTTGTCTGCCTGCTAAATTTTAAGGACTGCACCTGCAACTGGGAAGTAGTTTCCCAGTCTAAGACACCACAGAATATAAAAGTTAAAACCAGAAAATATCTTCAAACAGTATTACAAATACACATGTATTCTATATTGACATAATTTCTGGAGGCAAAACAAAGTTGTAAAGAGTTTCACATTTTCACCATCTTTTCTCAAGCAGGAGTCACTGTAATTGAATCTTGTTTGAGGCACTGGCTTCTCTGTATCCCTCCCCAGACATTAGCTATCAATAAAAATACTTTCTCCAGATCTGCTATGCTACATTTTAGCCATGGCAGTGTATTTGCTATGTCTTCTCCAGTTCTGTTGATTTCTAGTGATGTCTGTTTATATATGTAGTGATGCAGTGTTATATAGCAGGATCAGGAGGAAAAAGCCTGATTTTCAGGGATATCCAAGTGTCATACCTTTGGATTTGAGAGGGTATGCTGAGGACGTTGGGCCTGTGCACAAATGGGTCAGGAACATATCTTCTGCCCTCATACTTTTGTGAGGAAACTGAAACACAACAGAACTTAGTAATAACAACAGAGCAGAAAAACAGACAACTGGACTGATAAAGTCATTTACTTCATTTCTTACGCTTTTTTATTGCTCATGAGTTAGGGAAAAGAACTGTGAAAACAAGGCACTAGATTGTATCCCAGATATTTAATGTTCTTTCTGTTTGTGACAAGTTAAATTCCTTTTTTTAAATAACACTCACACGAAACACGGTAATAAGTTTACTTACCTCTACTAGAACCTGTACACATGACACACTATGTCTAGCAAACAGAGGGAAAAGCTGCAGTGGAGAAATGTTTTTACCTTGGCTTAGGTGAAGGGAAACAAGATCATATTGTTAAAGCAGCTTCATACGCATTGTTCTCAGAGCAGGGGATAAATAATAGAGAATATAGAAGTTAGTACAGTTGTAGAACAGGCCAAGAAAAACACAGCTTCAGGCCAGAGACCGCATTCAGCAATCACTCTGTGGTATGTGCTCATTTTGCTGCTCAGGTTACTGAAGAGGTTACTGCAGTTCTCTCCTATGCACCCCCCTACCTGACTGCCTTGTCGGGGTGAGACCTTGCTGCTTGTGTGTCACAAAGGTCTGTCCTGGATTTGAAAGGAAGATAAACACTTCTCACTACCTTTTTCTGTCAACAGGACTTGAGGATTTAATTCCCCCAGAGTCATATAAGCTCTGTCCTGTAAAATTCTTTTTCTCTTTGTTAATACTGACAAATACTACATGTTGCTGTGGCTATCAAAGGCCTAGGAGGTCACTGATTCAACCAAATTAGTAAATGCAACACCTAATATTGACCTAAAGCAGCATTTTATTAACTTGTAGCTGGAAAAGGGTTTAATTATAAGCAAACACTAAATTTGCCGTGCTGCTTCTCCTTCCAGAATGGCAGTTCAGGGTTTTCCATGTCACACCTAAGCCATGTGATGACCTGACAGTAGTTTCTTGTTTTCAAAAGACTCATCAAGTGCTGTAAATTAAATAGCAGCTGTAATAAAATTCTTTCAATTAAATAGGGACTATGTAGAAAGTGGCTACATAAACACTGGACTATATTTATGCTGTAAACATTAAAATTAAATAAAAAAGATTCAGTTACAGTCCAATTTGCATGATTTTATCCAGGTATAATCAAAGAGCAATAGTATTCAGATATACAGTCAATATTTGAGAAAGAAACTAAAAAGGAAAAGAAACGGTTTTTTTTCAACTTTGATGATAGTGAACATAAATACATCTTCAAACATCAGTTCCACAGTCCTTGTTAAAATTCAAGAAATCTGTAGATTGGATCAAAAGAGTTAGTCACAATGACAATTTGTAATGGACTATAGAAGTAACATTGATAAACCGAAAAGATTTAGTATCAACATCATTAAAATGTCATGTTGAACACTGTGGAACTGATGGAGTGATCTGTCTTTGTTTATTATGCTCTCAAAGAGACATCAATCTGGTAGAGTACAGCTAAAATATTCCCCTAAATGTGTCAAAACTGTACGTGGTTAAAAGGGCAGCAGGAGAGGTGTGTGTGTGGGCATAAATAGATCTTCCCACCGACAAAACTGCTCTCCACTGGGTAGTGGTTGTGCTGGATGGATCTCAAACTCTTCTTCCCTGGAGGATAATGACTCTGTCACAGTATGTGATACTTCTTTTCTTATAGGAACGTACCAGAGATCTCTCTTCATACCTAAATCATGACTTATGTAAATAAATGTTTCTCTTTTTCTAGGAGTATTTTTCTCAAAAAAATTTTGTCTTAATTCATAGAATGATTCCATAGAATGCTTAGGGTTGAAATGAACCTTAAAGATCCTCTAGTTCCCTGAAAAGGAGCACCTTTCGCTAGACCAGGTTGATCAGAGCCCCATCCAACCTGACCTTGAACACTTCCACGGATGGGGCATCCATAACTTCTTTGAGCAACCTGTTCCAATATCTAACTGCCCTCACAGTAAAGAATTTGTTCCTAACATTTGTTCCTTCCATCACCTGGTGGGGTCTCACCAGGGCAGAGTAGAGGGGGAGAATCGTCTCCCTTGAGCTGCTTTTGATGCAGCCCAGGATGCCATTGGCCTTCTGGGCTGTGAGAGCACTCTGATGGGTCATGGCCACATTTTCATCCACAAGAACCACCAAGTGCATCTCGTCAGGGCTGCTCTCAGTGACATCGTCTCCCAGTTTGGGTTCATGCCTGGGACTGCGCAGACCCAGGAGCAGGATGTTTCACTTATGCTTGTTAAACTTCATGAGGTTCTTGTGGGCCTCTTCTCAAGTTTGTCCAAGTCCCTCTGAAAATCATCCTATCTTCCTGTTGTGTCGCCTGCACTGCTCAGCTTTGTGTCATCTGCAAACTTGCTGAGAGTGCACTGCTCTCACTGTCTGTGTCATCTATAAAGATATTGAAGAGCACCAATCTCAAGACAGAGCTCGTAATTCTGAACAACAAAAATATTTTCTGTATGTTACATCTAATTTAACATATCCTATATGTTCAAAGGAGATTCATTTTTGTCTTGTACATTGTAGGACTCATGCATATCTCCTGTACTAATGTAGGGGTTTAGTCTTCTCTGTTATAGAATCTGAATGTATACCTTTGTAAATGCTTTCTTCAATCTATGGCTTTCTGAAATAAAACCTGCTCTGTTAGTGAGGCAACTCAATGGTGCATTCAAGTGCAAGCTATCCACAAGGAAACGTGTATTGATAATTACCATAAGTGACAGAAATGTTTAAATGATGTGCAATTTTCAACGTACTTCACTCAGAGTATATTTCAGATTTTAAAATAGAAGCCTTGATGGATTACAACATTACATATCTGGAGGGCAGCTCAAAGTTCCATGTGCAAAAACATTGTTCATATTTTTAGCATACAGGTTATGTTTG
Organism: Falcunculus frontatus; assembly: GCA_013398115.1. Classification (NCBI taxonomy): domain Eukaryota; kingdom Metazoa; phylum Chordata; class Aves; order Passeriformes; genus Falcunculus; species Falcunculus frontatus. The sequence goes on from VZRV01009655.1 coordinate 2,277,227, forward strand.
CAGCTAGCAAATTTTTTATGTCTCATTGTTTCTGGGTATTTTTCTGGAGTAAACCTGTCCTTTCCTGAGGGTCTTGCAATAGACTTATTAGAATTAAACTTAAAAAGAACATTAAGTTTAAAAAAAGAGTAAGCTAAGCAGAGAATGTACAGTAATAATAGCTTAAGCATGTTGACACATGTAACATATCACAACATGGCAAAAATGTACATTTGTGGGACTAAAGATATTTGTTTGTTAAATATTCTAGCTTATTTTCTTATGGAAAAAACCTGAGTGTGGCCTATTTGTCCTCTGTATGTGTATATCTGTGTATGTATAGTTCATCTAGCTATACTTTTCTGTTTAATACAATGTTAGGTCTTGAGACATTGAGATCTAATTGAATATGTAATCACTCACATCTCAGCAGGAATCAGAAGAAAAGCCAGAGATTTAGCAGTGAAGTCAAGGAGATATTGAACACTTGAGAGTATCAGGAAATCAGTCAAGTAGGAACTCCAGGTGAGTGTGAATTGGGACATTTCTGTGATCAGAAAGAAATATCACTGTTAAAGAAAAGAGGCATCAGATGATTCTTTAAACTTTGCTTTTGATGGCTTTCTAAAGCATTGTTTTAAGATAGGGTTAGCTTGAAATGTCTTTTAGATAATTAGCATAGATAAAGGCTTACAGAGGCTTATGTTGCAACTGTTGAAGCTGATGAAACAAATGTTTAGTCATTTTCTAAGCTGGCCCAACAGAATAGGAAGTATTGCATTGGAAATTTGGAGTTGCTCTGGAAGATAATCAACAGTGCTTTGATTACTCCGCAGTTGTCTCTAAGATATAATGGCAATAGAATCAAAAATCTGTATGTGTTGATTCCTTTAAATGGTCCTTGTTCTGTTTTCAACTCCCCACTTTCTTTTCACAGTTGTGATATATGATGTCCACATTTATTTTTAGTATTCCCGAAGCATTTTATACTTAGTGTGCTGGCAAAACATCACAATTCTGACCAGTTTGGCTGCTCTCTGAAATCTCAGCTCACACCAGATGGTGAGCCTCAGCTGGTGTGTGAAATAGGTAAAAAACCCCCCAAACCTGAAAACCTATGAACCCTTAAAATACTGTTGGCAGTTTTATCAAAGATGCTTTCCAGACAACAGGTGTTCTTATCTTTATTTTTTTTAATATTTATGAATCTGCATATAATTTAGAGCCAGTGAAAGTCGATTGCTGATGACCAATGTTGATATCCTTTTAGTCTTTAAGTATTTTAATTCTTGTTCCAACTATATCCTCTGCAGCATATTGTACCACACCTTCTTGTAACTTGGAGGGTTACAAGAGAGGTTGCAGGGAGAACTGGAGTTTTATATTCTAAATAAATTGGCAGATTAAATTTACATGTCTCATAGTACTTTTTTACTATATGGTGCATGCAGCACCGGGACCAATGCAAGCACAGTAAGCTGAAGAGTTACCCAGCAGCAGATATAGGTTCCAGAGGTTTGTATGTGGGATGGGGGTTTTGGGTGAGTGACATGTTTACCCTTGGTGCAACAGCATTTCTTGGATGTGCTGTTTGAAGGCAGGCAGATTTTTTTGTGTCAGCATTAATGAGATTAAGCTGCTATATGTTTTTTTCCTTTGTAATGCAGAAAAGAAATTCAAACCTTGATTGCTCTGATACTGGTTGGATGTCTGAAGGAGCTATGACTAATTACGAAGGAGTGGGATACATGGTGCAACAGTAGGGTGCACAGAGAGCTGCTGCTTGATGTTTTCACTCCTCTTAGGATTGCACAATGGGCTCTGCCTCCGTACCTTCTATTTTGCTGGACCTTACTGCATGTTCTTGCTTTTGCTACCCATGCCCTTTATCCTGCTCCTTTCATAAAGCTTCAGAACCTGGAAGAAAAGCTCCCCAAACTGACTGACTGACAGTCACAGATAACTTCTTTTTTTTTTTTTTAATTAAACGTAGCATTAGGACTTTGAATCCTGTTACTTTTAAAAATGTGGAGCTGGAAAACCTCACTGTAAGCAGTCAGCTAGGCCATAATTCATCTGCCTTTTTTTTTAATGTCAGAAAGAAATGTTATGTCTAATTACACCTTCAAGTATGAAAGCATTTAGCTGGTTCATTTAATGAAAACCCCTCACGAAATTTTGCATGGTGTTCGGCAGGACTATATGAGAAAAGTGTCAATATATATTAACATTTCCAAAGCAGAAGCTTTGTTCAGAAACTGGAGACAATCAAAGCAGAAAATCCATGGTTTACACTGAGGTTAACAGATGAAGGAAACCTGTTACCTGTTCCAGCTTACAGACACTTCAAAAGAGGGAGTGAAATCTCCTCAGCAAAACTGTGTTGCAAAATAAATCACTACAGTTTGAAAATAGTATAATTCTAGTTTTCTCCCTGCGCGCTCTGCAAGGTTCTTTGCTGAAAATCTTTAAAAGTACCTGAAGGGCTAAGAATTCTACTAATAAAACCAAAATTTTATTAAAATTTTAGTAGAGTAAGTTCTTTCTAGCCGGAAGTAACACTATACAGTCTGAAAGCAAATAATGCTGACTTAGTTGAAAAACCACACAAAATACCCCAACAACAACAAAAGCCCCAAAATATCTTGCTCCTCTTTCATGAAAACACTTTTAGCTGGCAACAGTTGGATCAATCATTCCTTTGTAGATACGGATAAATGAGTGGGTTGTGTTATATTTCTTGCTGAATGTAAATCTAAATAGTACTATGTTCCTTAGAGGCACATCAAACCATTCCCGGTAAAACCATGGGAATGCCAAGCAGTGGATATTTGGATAGGTCATTCATTAGTTTCCTAATGGTTCTCATTTCAACAACTGTAATCATAATTTAGTAAAATGATACTTAAAACAACCTGAGTATCAAAGCAACATACCAAATGAAATCACCATTTTGTGGCAGGCTATGTGACTCACATGAATGCTGAGCTCTAAAGACAGTGTCAGACTGGGTAAAGCTCATAAAGTTCATTCTGCTGTGGCCAATGTGTGCATGCAGAAGCCAGGGGCACATCCATCTGTCTGGGGAGCTCTGTTACAGGAACTAGCAGCTTTATGCATTGAAATCCCTACACAGAACCACCTGCTGTTGGCATGGCTATGCTTTATTCAGCAACATAACATGACATAACATAACAAACACAACATAGCCTAACATAGCAACCCAGCCTTGAACAAACACACCAGCTGTCCTTGAGAATATTATTTGCTGCTGTTTGTGAGCGTGACGACATCATCTTGCTCTGCTACAATCACGACTGCAGTTGTTATGTAGGGTTTTTTGTAACAGCACTATGGAAAGAAAAAGATCAGCTACTGCCATTTTATGTGTATATAATGGAACAAAGTGAACAGACCAAGTCTAGAATGAACTAACGTGCTCCCAGTGACTCTGCTTCTGATGCAGAGGATCTGAAAGTGAATGTAGCCTTTAGGAACTACATAAAATATTTATAGTATCTTGTTCTTTATTTATCAGTGCCACCAGCAACAAAACACTGCTTCATTTTACAGAAGCTCCATTTATATAGCACTGCATAAGAGAAGCAAATACAAGCAAATGGACAGAGAAATAACCCTGACTCTTAAAATAGAATTTAAATTATAAAGCAGACAAATGCAACTCTGAAAAACAATTCCAATCTTTGAGCTGAATCTGTACATCATATAAGTATACATATGTCACATATATCATGCTCTTACCTGTTAGATACAAATTTGGATATGGTACTCTTGGTTTGATGCCTTCTGGCTGCTTGTGTCAAATGAGTGACTTCAATTTGGATGAATTATTTCACTATAAACCCTTTATGCAGAAAAGATAAATATTTAGAATTTCTGTCAGATCATGGTGGCCATCTGCAATTGCACATATCCAATCCCGATGGCTGGCAATAAAGAGCTCATTTAAAAACTTGAGGAGAAGGAAAAATGCTCATTCAGAAAATATTCAGTGTTGAGAAGTTTGTGCCTGTGAGCAATTTTATATATAAAATTTGCAGTTCAGTTTATTCATTGAACTGAACAACACACAAAATTAAGGGAAATGGGAACAGGTTTTGTGTTTTGCTTTAATATTTAATTTAACTATTTAAAAAGCAAAATAAAAGTGCAGCTGAAATTAACTTCAAACCACAGAATAACTGTTGTGGATGGCCTTTCATGTTCTTGCTCAGCAGAGAAAGGATTCACTTTCGATTCCTTTGTACCTTTGCAGTGCTGACCACATCAGTCACAGGCAGGCAGAGGACCCATTACCATCCATCATGCATCACTATTGTACATAATTTATAAGATGGAGCATCGAGAAGAAATAATATTCTGAATAACCCTTAACCTAACCCTGACATTAACTCTTCTGTCTATATGTTATTCTTGCTAAAGTGGACATGAACTAACATTTTATATCAAACTGGACACTGTCAGATCATACAAGACTGCAACATTCCTATACTATTTGTTTTGCTTCAAAAGGACAACAGCCTGGCTTACAAAAGAAAAGAAGAGCAAAATCTCCTTTTATTGTAATTTATGAATGTTTTGAAATGCCTACCATTATTTTAAGTTTTTGTATACGTCTGTTTTTGTCTGGTTAAGCAACATTCATTTTCTGTTTTCGTGGAAAGTTTTGATCAGTTAGAGAGAAAAGTACATGAATGGTTAGGAAAACTTTCTAGGGACTCCTCCCATGATGATGAATTGGAGGATTATGCTGCTGATTATTTATGCTGTGTTTTGTAGAATGGCTTATTTAAAATAGAGCAAAAATCCTGTCAGAGCTAAAACTTTACTCAGTTCCCTGAGCTGCTTTTATGCAGTCAGTATCTTTTAAATACTGTTATATAAGACAGCTCTCATCCTATTTTAATAGTTAAGGCTTTTGAAACAAGCTCTTTTGACAGTGCAAGATACATTTAAAAAAATCAGATCTTAGGAGGAAGTTTCTGTTATGTATGTTCAGGTTATATTAGTGCAGTGATCTTTTTTTCTATAAGACCCACTATCTTTTACCAATGTTAGTGCTAGAGAGGAAAACTTAGTTATTCATATTCTGCAATGAATAACAATGATTTGGTTCTTTTGCAGATTATATTTTCATCTGGCCTTTTTAAGGTAGGAAAAAAGTTGCAGAACAAAAATGAAAGCATCTTTTGCTCAAGTGAAGGAGAAAAAAAACCTCAAGAGACAATGAAAAGAAGGCAAGGGCTTACATTATACTGGCTTTTTTCGTGTGTGTGCCTGGAAATAGCTTGTGTTCTTCCCCTCCTATCTTCATAAAGAGAGATGAGAAGAAGAAGTCCCTCATCTCTTTTGAGAACAGTGGTGATGCAGTTTAAACTTAGCAGCTCTCTAGGTAACACTGTCAATTCTGCTTTGACAATTAGTGATGAAGGAAAGTGTCCTGAAGCAAGGGATGTTAATATTTCAGTAGGTGGCATTGTCTCTGCTAAGTCAGTGTTGCTAGAGGGCATTTTGCTGATGGTGTTTCAAAATGTAAAGCTGACATCCTGGTCCCTTGTAGCTGTTGAGATAAAAGCTGGGGATATTTTTACGAAGATGAATAACAATAGGGAAATCTACTTGTGATTGTCTTCATCTTTAGTTAACGTAAAATGAGGTGAACACATGCTCCTAAATACCTTTACTCTTCACTCTTTTCAGTGATCTATGCACTGACAGTGCAGGAGCTGCACTCAATTAACATTAATATTGAATTTATATCCTTAGGCTAATAGAGAACAATTCATATGAATCAGGAATTTTATCAGGATTTAAGTAAACAAAGGTCTAGACTGCAAAGAAAGGGCTTTGGGAAGAGAAACAGTCTCATGAATGGTTGTTACTTGGCCCTTATGAGGCTTCATTCTCAAAACCTTTAAGCTTGTCTCTCCTACCATAACTCCTGCCCTCTGAACTTTTTTATCTGAGCAGTTTGTCAGTCTGGGTTGGGATACTGAGCATTACCTTTACATTTGCCCTCTCTTAGGAAGATTGATTTATATGTTCTCAGTGTGTTGAGGGGAAAAGTCACAACTCAGATTGTCATTCTGCAAATGCAGCCTGAATTTTTAAAAATCCCATCTATTCCTGTGTACAAAGCAGCAACTGATTGTACTGTAACCATGGAGATCTGCAGCAGGATCAGGAGTTGATTCTAAGTCTCATGTTTCAGACCAGAAGATATTAGATATTCTGCATCACAGAGGTGCCAAAGTCAGCCTCAGGCGGAGGCTTCTGGATGTGCAGCATGCTGGAGACCCTCTGGAATAGCTGGGTCCAGATCTGTTCTCAGAAAGACTTTCACTGTGTCAACATCCGTGTATTCCAAGCAAAAACTGGGACCAACCACAGAGTTTGAAGACTGAAAAATCTCTTATGTTATTATTTGATTTTCAAAAATACCCAGAATCTTAGCTACGACCTGGAAATCCGTATTTTATCTTCACTTACAAGAGACCTACCAGTCTTTCTAATGAATGGAAGTAACTTGTACCAAGACTATAGAATAATATCTTGTAGTTATATTGCTATGAAACTTTCCTGATTAATAGTATATGTCAGGACTGGATTCATCGTGTGGTGTAAACTAGTGATTTCAGTGTTGTTGCGTTACGGGTACGTTTGATCTTATGTAAATATTTTTTACACTATGGGTCTATATCTTTTCCATGTTCTTCCACAATATTCTCCTATCTTAGCAAATTTTATTAGAGAAACTTTTCTTAGATCAGGTCATAAATGGATAGCTGCTTTAAGTAATAGCTCCAATAGGATCTCTAAACTATGTTAGTTATATTGTGGAAGAAATATCTTCTGGGTGTTCCTTGTGGGGTATGATCAGAGTTAGGGATAAAACAGCTTTAAAAAGTGATTTAGAGTGAGAAGCTGTGCAAAATCAAGGCTGTTTAAACAGCAGAAAATCAGAGAAACAAGTCAAGAACTGAAAAGAGAGTAATGTCTAGCTGATGAGAATAAAATAAAAGTATTTTGACAAGGGAAATAGAGGGGATGGAACATTACAGGATCTTTTCTTTGCCAAAACTGACCCACAGTATACATCAATCTTATTTCTCTATTCAGTAAACAGCAGAGCTTTCAGCATTTGGCTTGTCTTATCAGTATCATCGGCTCTGATATTCCAGTAAGTGATATATGGCTGTGTGCCTCTGAATAAAAGAGATATATTGATATTTGTAGCTAACATTTCTTCTGTATATAAGAAAGCTGTATTACTGAAGAGGACAAATGATTCTTTAGAATGTCATTGCCTAATTGAATACAGAACAACTGATGTTCGGAAGAAAAGGTTACACTTGAAAATTGGGGTCTTTTCTGTGTAGCCAAATTAAAGGTTTCAATCCCTGAACTCTTAAGAAGACTACTCAGAGGTTGTACAATTCTTTTTTGCCCTTCCTCTTTCATTTTTAGATCATTCTTAAGCAGTGCCCAATCAAATATTTGCTTGCATTCCACTACTGTCTATGCACAGGAAATTCTATATTTTGTTTTATGTGGGTAGAAAAACACCCACTATTCTTCTCTGATTCTGCTCATTGTAATACATTATACATGGAGGGAAGGGAGTGATACTCTTTTTGGTTTAACAGTGGGAGTGATTTAGAGCATTAAATACTTTCTTTAGTAATAGGCTGTGAACATTTGTGAAAGCAACTAATAAGTAGGAATCTGAACTGAATCTGTAGTGGCCTTTACTGAAATAACAGCTTTTCCCTGCTTATTGCCAGCACACCTCTTAAGATGCATATCCAGAATGTTGATGTAAGAGTTGTCCTCTCTGAGAATGAGGCGCTCTCAGATATTATTCCTGCCCTGGGATACATAAGGGCTAGGATCCATTTTGGCAGATGGATCCTGCAGACATTAGATCCTTTTCTGAAAGGCTGCTTTCTCTCTAATAACCCTATGGCATGGATTGCTGCATTACATCTCAGATGAGCATTTTTCGCTGTTGAACTTCAACAGATGTGTCAAAGAAAGAGAAGAGATTCCTTGGAAGATGAGAAAAAAATTGCAAAAATTCGAAATGAGGAACAAAAACAAAGTAGAGATAAAAGAAAATATTTTGGAATGCAAAAGTCATGGAAGATAATAAAAACATGGATAAAAAGGAAATGAAAAAGACAAGCATGCATTTTTATGGCTGTTGCACTTCTACATTGAATTTTTATTCCAGGAACATATCAGATCTGGGCAATAAGAGTAAAAAGCAGTTTCCATGTTATATTTCTAATCACACATTTTTTTCCTGCAACGGTGAGATAAAACAGTGAAGAAATATTTTTATGGTGCCATGGGATTTTGCAGCTACTGCAAGTTCTCTGATGGAATCTGTCAAATGTAAAAGCATATTCATTAAGGTCATGCACTTTTCTGCTTCCAGCTCTGTGCAGCTGTGGCATTTTTCCATCTGTGTTTCTTGTTAAAGATCTGAATGACTCATCCTTGAATTTGCCTTTGAGGTAGACAGTTTTCCTATGGCAATGAAATCCAGCTGGTACACACAAAAAAAATTTGTGTGTCGGTGTCAAGGAAGGATCATTCTTCAAAAAGTTCAACTCAGTCTAAAAGCTGGGATTTTAACATTCAGTTTTCAGTCCTATTTTGATGCTTTGCAGGTTTTTGTGTATAATAACATTTTAAAGGAGTAGATCTATATTAAACCCTCCATATATTTTTAGCTAAACACTTCCTAGGGATTTTCAAATAACATTAGGAAGAAGAATCTAAATCTTGCTGAACCTCAATTTTCTTCTCTGAAAAATCAGCATTTTCTACAGTTTGGTTGACTAATAGTACTTCACAAACTGCCATATACTCTTTGCCATTAGGAAACACTTATATTTTAGCTGTTTTCTAAAGTTTGGTGTTTATGTAAGCCTTCCTAAATGTCTGTGGGTTATTAAGCTCTCTTGCTCGCAGGTTTTTTTTAGGCTCACCAATTAACCAATTTCTTTGCAAAAGCATTAGCTGAATTGATTCACAGGGGAGCTGAGAGAATGTGCACTGTGATACTGACTGTTATGTGAATTCTGGAAGACCTAATCAAAATAGGGACTATAATATATATTACACTACATTTAAACAGTTTGAGAAATTCACTGTGTTCACAATAGGAAAATCAGGTGTCTATATTAGAATATCACAGAGCATGCAACCTATCATATTGATACTAGAACAGCAATAGGGAACAGGAGAAGCCTTGGTCTCATCAGTAATATTTTACAATTAAAAGAATGCTTTTCTCCTGTACTCTGCACTGGTGAGGCCAATCTCTTGTCCTGAGTTCAGTTTTGGGCCCCTGACTACAAGAAAAACATTGGGGTGCTGGAGTAAGTCCAGAGAAGAGCAGTGGAGTTGGTGAAGGGTCCAAGGCCCAAAGCATATGAGGAGCTGCTGAGGGGGCTGGAGTTGTTTAGCCTGGAGAAATGGAGGCTCAGGGGTGACCTGGTCACTCTCTACAGCTCCCTGAAAGGAGGCAGGAGCAAGATGGGTGCCAGTCTCTTCTCCTAAGTAACGAGTGATAGGACAAGAGGAAATGGCTTCAAGGAGCACCAGGGGAGGTTTAGATTCGATATTAGAGAAAGGTCCTTTGGTGAAAGAGTGGTCAGACATTGGAACAGGCTGCCCAGAAAAAGGTGGAGTCACCATCCCTGGCAGTGTTCAAAAACTATGTAGTTGAGGCACTTGGGTGGTAGTTTAGTGGTTTAGTACTGAACACTGTGCTCCTGTAGCAGTTGGACTCAATGATCTTAGAGGTCTTTTGCAACTCTAACAATTCCGTACAAAGCTGGTACAGAAATTTTTGGCATCTCTCCTAATAAAGAACTGCAAGACGGTGAGCACCATACTTCTGCTCTCACTATAGCTGTTTATCCAAATATGTCATGGAGGTCTTCAGACAGAATGAAAGCAGAATCACTGCTCAGAAAAGGTTAGGGCAAAATGCCTTTACACAAAACAGGATAGCATTTATCGCAAATACGGTAAAGAAAGATTCCCTCTAATATCAACTACAGTATAGTAGTCACAAATATACAGAAGAAAACAATTGCAACAAAATCAACATGAATGCATGGGAAAGCTCACAGACAAATGTAAAATATAGACCAAACACGCCATCCGAATATATAGATGTATTTGAATATTGAGAGGAAACTCTACAAATCAATATCTTGCATTTTAGCATAACAGAAAAATCAATGCTTCAGGAAACAAACTCATTACCAGCTTCAGTTTCTAGGATGTTTCTTCCAGTTAGTAAAAAAGTCTTACGTATGTACATGAAGTGGCTTTAACAAAAAAAAAAACAACCTTGAAAAAGGGAATGTAATACTACATGTAATACTTAAAACACCTGTGATTATTTCTAAAAATAAATCTAGTAGCGTTAGCCACGTGGCTATCCTGGCCCTTGGAGGGAGTTCCTCTAATCTTTGGTATGAATTTCTGCAGCTGCTGTCACCTACCCAATGCTTCTGAACTGTAACAATTTCTATGTAAATGCTGAAGATAATGCAACAAACAATAATTACACAGGTAAGACTAAATCCATTCTGTAATCATCTGTTCAGTGATCTCATTCAGTGCACTTAGATCATAGAATCATAGAAAGGTTTGCATTGGAAGATACCTTAAAGATCATCTAATTCCAACCCCTCAGCCATGGGTAGAGATGCCATTCACTAGACAAGATTGCTCAGAGCCCCCTGCAAACTGGCCTTGAATATTCACAGGGATGGGGCATCCACAGCTTCTCTGGGCAAATGGCAGTGGTGGCACACACTGAGTTACCAGAATAACGAAGGTTGGTTTGCATGCTGTTTCCACAGACAACAGAGAATTTCCCTCCGTAACTAAGAGTTATCCCTAAAAGCCTTTTTTTGAGTCTTTCAAATAAAAACATGTCTAACCTAAGTAAAATACTTAGTTTGATATGCAAACTAGAAATAAAAATGGCACTCACCTTGAGACATGAATATTTACAGAATGTGTGTAAAGTAGAGCAATATTTTGAAGTGTACACCTGCAGCAGATGGTATATGCTGTTGCTGTTTTGTTACGAGTGTGTTAAGTCCCAAATGTCTGACTGCAAGCATTGACCGTGAAAGTTAGAACACACGAATACTGTTGCCAATAGCGGAGACATAGACATGCTTCCCACGGTATTGTCTTGTGCAAGAAGGACGACTGAACTTAGCCCTTAGCCCTCTTTCATTTAAAAATATCCTTGCTAGTCAGAAGACTCGTTGTACTTTCAAGAACACCTGTTGTTTGCAGAGTCACTGGTGTGCCTAGAATTTTTCACAGATTTGGCAGATTTTGTACAAACCACAAGCAAAAGCAATGCAAAACAACACTATTTGAATTCAAACTTAAATTTGCTTTTGATGTTGGTTTATCTTTAATATTGATTTCTGATATATATTGATGGTACAAACTATGAGTTAAAATGCACATTGCACAATCAGTAAGCCATGAAACTGTCCTTGTACCCAGGTGAAGGGAATCTGGTGTACACTGCAACTGTCTTGCAGGATATTTTCTTGCTTGCTTCTCAACAGCTTTCACAAAAATCTGCAGTGGGATAAACTTACATCTTTTGATAAATCAAGGCAAGTTTCTACTGAATGCAGAACTATCCTCAAGATAGCACCTCCTTTGAGCCAGTTTTCTAGTTAGCTCTTGATGTTGTGGCCCACACGTGGTTTTGTTGATGAGACAAGGGCAACAGAATAGCTTATGACCTTCTCTCCAAATCTGTGGGGTTTTCAGCAATACAGATATACAGCAAAACTTTTTTTTTTGTCTGAATGCCTGGGGTTTTTTTTTTGGTTTTTTGCCCCCCAGTTACACTTTGAATGCATGAGGGGAATGGGTCATCTAAAAAAGGTGTAGTCATGACGTGGTTCTGCAGGATGAAACACAGCAGCTACAGCTCAGGAGGACATGCAGACAAAGCAGTTTTCTTCTGCTTTGAGGCACATGTATTACTGGCACTAACTGGGCAAAAGCAACCCAGAAAACTGGAGTAAGGTTACTTTATGATACGGTAATGCAAGCATCCTTCTCAAAGATGATGCAAAATAATATAATTGTACTCAATTCAAGATATCATTTATATAAATTTTATTTTTTGACAAGCAATCTATGTTTGAAAACATTTTAATATAATGAGTCCAAAAGTACTCTTATTATCACTCAATAGTAGTGAATAATAATAGTGATAAACATAAGTTAGGATTTATTTGATAATGTCTTATTGCTGAGAGATTGTAATTCAGTGTATCACGTTTGGAGCAATGATAACCTTTATGTCTTTATAGAATATGGATTTGAATTGTTCACGTAAATCATGATTAAAACTAGAATGTGGTAAACCCTTTAAACTACCACCGAGCTCCTCAGAATCTGCCACTTTTATGAAGAGGTGGATGAAAGGAACTAGGAAATATACAAGTACATATATTTGCCAAATTCTGTGAGAGCTGTAATAATAATGTTTACATAATAATTACATTATGGAATAATAATGAAATAATGAGCTAGATATTACATTACTGCACAAATATTGCATACATATAGAAATTATTTAGTTTATCCTCACAACAGTAATACAAGAAAACATTATTACTCTTCTTATTGTAAACTACTGGCTACATAAGGCAGTGTAAAAAAATTTGATAGAGAATAGTTCCATTTAAGAGGAAATATTAATTAGTTCTGATCTTTTCTTACATTTTACCAAGACAATGTGTCCTTTACTTACTTTAAAATCATTAGAGAATATTTAGAGAACATGAGATTTAAAATTATATTGAATGGTTCTTAAATGGAATTGGCTGGACTCATCAAATTTTTCAATATAAAATATTATTATCTTTTAAAATGTGTTTGAACCTTAGAGACTTTTTTGTTCAGAGTGATTTTTGTTAGGGGGGAAATGAGAAGTCCATTTCTGTAATGTTTTTATTAGAAGATCCATGTAAAAACTTGTAGGAAAATTTGTTTCCCAGAACCTATATTATTTTAATACATTAAAATGCCTGTTTCATTATGATGATCATTTTGTTACCTTAATGCATTTTTTCTTTGCATGTTTTTTTGGAAAGAAAATAACTGAGAGAAAAAGAGAGAGAGGGAGAGAGAGAGTATGTTAATAATGTGCCATAGTACTGTGGGAAGAAACACTGTAACCAGCTCAGGAAAATTTCACTTTCCTGAATTTTTATCAGATATGAACTTGATGGAGTTAATGTCTTCAGCAGTTACAAAATGATACCAACCCAGGGGCTCTCCTTCTGTATTTTCATATCATAATACGAGGAATATTTATTTGTCAATTCACATGGATAATAATGACCACCTTGATCCAAGAGATAATGATTGGAACCACGTCATGTTCCAGCTCTTTCCAAAGAAGAAGTCTTTTGAAACAGGAAGGACATACAGATGAAAATGTGTGAGGTCTGTATGTCAGCAGAATGCCAAACAGACTAGGATCATTTAGTATCTCTTACTCAGGTCATAAGTACCTGAAATCCTTCCCTGATGTACTAAATCTCATTTATTTAAGTCAGTATTGCATCCTCCCTCTGTGTTTCTGTCTCGGAGACAAACACTGAATACTGTATATGCCATAGAGTATTGCAAGTAATATTTGATTTTTAAATAAACGATATCTAACTTTCCTCTTTAGCAGCAGAGAATTTCCAGATCAATCTAAACTCTGCTTACTTTTGACTTTTTACCTTAGAACAGATCTGCTTTTGAAATAAGTTCTTCTAAGAACATGTCAGTGAGTGCATCCTCATGGAGTCTGCATGTTTCTTTTAAACGTTTGTCTCAGAATTGAGCATCAATACAAAAAGATATTTTTACAGCCTTGTAAAACAAGTGGTGGTGCTTGTTACTTCACTGAATGGAAAAAAAAAGGTGGAATTGTTCACCACTGGAGTCAGGGGTACCTGGATTACCACTTGAATGTGTTTTTCTCTCTCTGCCTTTAAACTAATTTACTGTTGCATATAACTTTTCAACATAAGTATTTTACAAAGAAGGTTAGAAAGTTAATATTCTTTTACTTATTTTTCTATGAGGAGACAGTGCCATGAATTGCAAAAAATAACTTGGCACCTAACAGTCATCAAATATTGAATGACATCCTGGCTCTTCAGAATCTTACCCTGGACCTTATCCATCATGATACACTGAAATTGAAAATGAGGAAATACATATATTGTTATTCTCTTGTTGTGCATGATCCGGTACTTATGTAATAAATGTAATTATATAACTATAAATATCAAAACAGAAGCACTCAAACTCCCTTAAGAGATACTATAGTGAATGTATTTGAGACTTGCACCATCGGTAACTAGTACTTCTGATAGAGCTGTTGTCTGAGATGCTTCTTCTGATCCATGTAAAAAGAACACGTTTTTTTTCTGAGTCTAGTGAATCTAAACTATTTATTTTAATTGGGGGAGGAGAGAGAATGCTTTAATTTACAATTTTTAAAGTACATTTATTAGATATCAGCAATTATTTTAAAAATTCACAAAGCCAGCCATAATAGTTTTAATTTCTTGACTTTTTCCTGACATGATTGACATTTCTTCTGAGATATTCATATAGTTGTCTAAATTCTTGTCAAAACATATTGGTGTCATGGATGTTGTTTTCCTTTTGACAAATTCATATCTAGCTAGCTAGATTTAGTTTTCCCTGACAGAAATTGTTCCATGTTGATGGTGTCATTGCCAACTGTGACTTCAAGAACAAATATGACATTCATTAATTTTTTTTCTAAATTCCAAAATTACATTCTACAGCCATATTGCATAAATCCAGAAATCTCTAAGTAATGCTGATTAAAATAATGTGATCATTCATTTAGGATATAACTATTTTAAAAGGAACATTACATCACAGTCTGTCATCAAAGAAATGTTATTTGCAAGCAAAGGAATGAAGGTATTTGGTGTTTCTTCCAAGTTTGGCTATGACATTAGCTGGGATATGAAATGTTCTGAAATTCACTGGACTGTGTTGTGTGCATTTGTCTTCTCCTATATATATATGAGACCCTTGAAAATAGTGGAAACTTCGTCTAAAGACCAACATCCCAGCTATTTACAAAGTAATAAACCAAGACATCCCCATAGAATTGTGCAAATACCCCAGTGGCAGAAGAGGCCAGGATCTGTCTCCTTTATCATATTATTAAACTGAGAGACTTCAGGGGCCACCTTGGTCTGAACATAATTACTGATCTCTTCTCCGTGAGATCCAGTGGGACAACATGTGGGAACAGTTGAAAGCTGCACAGGGAGAGGTTTAGACTGGATGTTAGGAAGTATTTCTTTACTGGGAGGGTAGTCAAACGCTCTAAGAACCTTCCTAGAGAGGTGGGGTCCCAAGCCTCTCAGTATCTAAGAGGCATTTGGACAATACTCTTAATAACATGCTTGAAGTTCTGGTCAATCCTGAAGTAGTCAGGAAGTTGGACTAGATGATCATTGCTTGTCCTTTCCAACAGAAATATTCTGTTCTGTGCTATGCTAGGTTATGCTTTGCTATGCTGTGACTACTGGTCCTTAGGTACCATTCAAACACCCCAAAGTACTTTAGAGGGTCTCTCAGCCTTTGGTTAGATGCCTTCCCCTAAAATGCACAGGCAGTGTTACTCACTTGATGAAGGGGCTGTCAAAATGATTGGATAGAAACTTTTTGCTGATGGTTCTTAGACTAGAGACTGCTGAATTCTTTTTTGTTTCCTTTTTCTTTGAAAAATTAAAAAAAAAAAAAAATCTGAAGTGTTCAAAGGCAGTGGCCCACTGATAGACACAAACAGAATGACCCAGCAGAAAAGGACCTGGATGTGCTGGTTGGCAGTTAGCTGAACAGGAGCCAGTGTGTGCCCAGGTGGCCAAGAATGATGATGGCATCCTGACTTGTATCAAAAATTGTGTGGCCAGCAGGTTTTTCCAACCTACATGGTTCTATGATTGTGTAAAGATCTTTCTTATCTTGTGGTCCTGTGAAAACAAACGTCTCACATAATTATATATTTAATTTTTGTATGCGAAATAAAATTTTAAAAAGCCCCAAAACTTCACTTTTCCTAGAAATGCATTATCTTAGCAATTACAGCATTAGCCTGAATTCAAATCCCCATTCTGCTGCATTCAATTCAGGAAAGGCAATCTACATCCTCTAGGAATCCCCGTCATTAAACAATCGAGTATTTTAGCTTGAGCACCTGTTTTCTTTCTTGTTGGAACTCTTCCACTTTATATAAATAATTAACCAAGCATTGAAAGGGTGATGTGGACCTGCAGCTCTTATATCTTGGTTGAGCCTCTAATCGCTGGCCTGGCTGCAGCCAACTCATGCCTATTTGCATTAAGTACTCCCTATTTGGAGAAAAATGTGCTTACAAAACATTTTTCACCTGAAACAGAGCAGTGAAGAAGAGATCTATATTAAGAATCTAATCACCTAGGGTATCTAGAGCTTCCTACAGGATGAGAACCCTTTGCAAGATGCATGACAGCCTGAGGCCTTCCTCGTTAGTAAGCAGCTGAATCTGAGTTACTTAAGAAGCTATAACACCACCAGAGCTGGATAGTAATAAAGCATTGTTGGCTGCGGAGTGTAGTGCCGGGTATTGTTAAGGATCTAATTCAGATGATTTTATAAAAGGGGTATCTGCCTTGATATTAGGCAGAGATTTTTGGCAAGGGAAGCCACTGGGTAGAAAACAGATTAATATTTCAAATTCAATTTACATAATTGACTGATGAAAAAGGAACCCTGCAAATTAGAATAGGATTTAGAACTTTGAATTCCTGTATTGTTAACTAGAGTCATTACAGCAAATGAGTACATTCAAGATTCTAGAATTGGCTCAAAGGAGTAGTGTATATGCCTAGACTGTAAATTCAAACTTTCAAGGTTTTTTCTCATTTCTTTCAAAAACCCTGAGAAGCTTTTCTCTTAAAAACCTCTGCCTTTCCTCCTTCACTGTTATGCATCTTACAGCAGTGTCAGACATCATACTGAAAAACACTGAGTAAATGAAAACACAAAGATTTTATTTGCTTACTACTTTAGCTGTCATTGATTTGTTGGTACTGTCTTCAACACACAGATTTTAGAAATATCTTATTTCCCTTTTACTTTGTGACATTTCCAAGGTAATTTGAGATTCATATTTGCCACCCTTTTTCATAGTCAACAGAAGCAAGTCAAATTATTTTGAAGGCCTACATTTTAAAGAAATACTGGTAAAGAAAGAAATCAATACAATTTTTAAAATCTTGACAGTCACCTAAAAATAAATGCTGTAGAAATGAATAAATGCTACAGAAAATTTCATGTTAGTATTATATGGCTATCTCCATCAAAGCATTTTATAGTAAAGTAGTTGAATTTTGCATTTTCTAGTGATGCTTCATAGTTCCATTAGTCTCAGTGTGACTCTACTCAGGAAGAGATGAAGCACTAGAGATTACTGAAAGTCCCTCAAATTAGTCCTTTTTCATCTGCCTGGTTTAGCTTATACCTGCCTTCTCTCCACTCTTCTGTCTAGTTTAATCTGCTTTGTGTATGTGATGGAAGTCTGTCAAAACAAGATTTTAACAATCAGGAACACCAAAATATCTTCCCTTTATACAGCTAAGTCTTAAAATATCATTACAGAAATATTTGAGAAGTCTAGTGTCCTTAAAATCTAAATATATAGAGCATGAGGAGGCCAGGAAATAAGACATCTTCCGCAGGAAGAAGTAGCAAGCATTAAAGAGAAAATTTAAAAAGCGATGAGTTACAGAGAAAAAAAATTAAAAATACAAGAGTAGCTTTAAACAGAAGTCATGTAGATATCAACATTACTATGTCAATAAATACTTTGCATACAAAAACCTCTTCAGCCTCTTTATGCTACCATTTTTAAAGGGCATCAGCTGAGAAAAACTTTCACAGCACCTGAGGTTCACTACAGAATTTCACTCAGTGTTACTCCTAAATGCAGTTCCTGAGCAGTTGTCTAGGAAGCAGCAGAATCCATGTTTCAAATTGTACTTATATAAAAAAGAAGATTGTATTACCTCCTCCAAAGGTCATCTGGGGCTGATTCTCATCTCAGGCCAGTCGAAGTCAAAATTTTTCTAGCTGGAATTTATGGTTGCACGGCTGTGACGGGAAATCATGCCTCTTGTTTACATAACAAACTAGAATAGTGTGTAGATTTTTTTTCCTTTATGCCTAAATATGATAGTTTTTCTTCATTTGTATTAGCTATGGTGAAGTATATTCAAGTTGAAGTATGTAGGCCTCTTGTACAAGTCAGCATGTACTCATTATTCTAAATATCTCACCAAGCACGTAATCTGTGTTTACTTGAAGCACACTGATTTTTCCACTGCTCTGCTTTGTTGGAATATAAAGTTATTTTATTTTAAATTTTTTATTAATTCCTAGCTTTATGTAAGGTTAATATTGAACTGTTTCCTTCTTCCAAAATTTAAAAAAACCCCAATTTTAAATATTTGTAACTATAGACCTTAAAACTGATAAGCAAATAACATAAACTTACTGTTGATGCATATTTGCTCTCAGTGGGGATCTTCATTTTTTAATGGTTTAGTCCTGCAGTTTTTAAAACATTAACTGTTTTCCCTATAGTCATTATGATAATGCTTTTGTTAAATAAATCTGTTGTGGTTCAGCCTGAAATGACAGGTTGGTACCGAAACTCTGTTCTATCTCTCTTGACTACCTCTTCTTTTCTATTTCAGTTTATGCCATTGCTACTGCTTCTTGATCTTATTCTTCTTTCATTTGCCATATCTCAAAAACAGCCCACAAAGATCATGGGAAATGAGAGCTGGAAGAGACCCTGAGAGACCTCTTATGTATCTTCCTTTTTATCTTCTCCTCTACAATGCAATCACAGATATGGAGAACTTAAATTAATGCTTGTTTGATTTGGATATTCAGTAACGAAGGAAGTTCTGCGTTCTTCCTTTTTGCTCTGTGAATTTTGTTTTGAATACATGCCGTAATAAAAAGCTACTTTTTCTTACAAGGAAGAAAAAAACACAGCCAAATAAAGACAACTGTGCTGCATTCATCCTGAGGCAGATAAAAAATGTGTCAGGCTGAACAAATTCCTAATAATCAATTAACACTTGTTAAGAAATATTATGTACTCTAAGATGAATTTGCCAAAGTGGTTTTCATTATTTATCAATTATCTGTAGACATGAAAATTCCCTCTGGATTTGACTAGTACCTGACTTCAAGCCCATTCAGAGCTTACTCTCATCTATTGTTCATCAGTCATTCTTCCCAATTGAGGCTTATGCCATTTTCTGATTTTTTTTTTTTTAATGCAATGGAGAATAGTTCCTTTAGAAGCATCAGATGAGGTATTTCAAATTAGAGATAAACTATAATTTTATAACCAAGTATTGAGGCAGAAGATAATGTGATGCTGATAGACTGTGAATGCACATAGGAATGTTTGAGTCTCTCCTCCCTTCCATCCTCCTTATCCATCTACGTTGATCTGATATCCCCTAGATATCTGATCTGGTATCTGGGGTCAGGACTAAATTCGTGGAAAAGGAGAGACGGGGCCAGACAAGGAGACAAGGATTGAAACTCCTTATTCCTCATAACATAAAGGACAGGGACTAGAAAGAAGTGCAAAAGACAGTCTAGTGGGGCACAAAATAAGCATGAACACCATGACACACTGGTAACATCAGTACCAATAATTTTGGTAGCAGCTGAAATTAGTCATATTATAGTAAGTTACTGAAAAGTGTGGTGGTATTGAAGCATGGGTATATTATGCCTCGCTATTTCAAATGAGTATGCAGTGGCAAATAAACTAGAAAACATGTTTTAAAACTCACGTGTCTTGGATTCTAAGATTAAAATTCAGGTTTGACAACAATACAACAGATATGAGGAAAGACTTTGGAAGACCTGTAGGCCTGATATTCATTATAAAGCCAAAATACTACCCTATCAGTATGAATGGGGGTACGGTTTACAAGACAGTTTATTCTTTGGTGGATTTTTGGTCAACATTTAGTTTACTAAAATGTTTCACAGTAACCATAGTCTAAAGAACAATTTTTCCGTGGACTAAGCTCTGAAATCCTGTTTCCTTTTGGGTAGTATTTCCACTGTTTTCATTGGAACTACTCATCAAATTATGATGCATCTGGTGCAAATGCGACAGAACAGAACTATATGAACACCAAGAAAAAAAAAGTAATTCTGCATTATTAGTGCAAAAGAGTGGAAAATTATATCAGACTTTTAATGAGCCTTGACCTAGCCACAGTAATCAAGTACTGGACGTGGTCATGACATACATCAGTTATAGCTCTCTTGCTATGAAGGAATATTTTCAAATCAGTCAAATACAATTATGTTTTATGGGTATATAAGTGCAGTAAAATGTCATTCAAAGCTGATATCTTTCTCATTACACTGTTATTCTGACTAATATCAGATGTGACTGCTGTGATTTGACCATTTCTGGTCAATAACTTTAACAAATTTTCAAATTTACATCTGAATATAACCACAGTATTTCCTCATCTTTTATGCTTGTGTTGCTATTAATTTGCCAAGGATTTTCAAATATGAAGCAACCTTCATTTGCTAGAATAGGTTTGCATTTCTTAAATTTATTTGAAGATTTAAATATACTAGTATGTGTTTAAATAAAATATTAGAGAGGTAATTTATACTTGGGAAAGCATGCATTTGTGTGTTCAATGTAGTAGCACTGAGCTAAACCTGAAAAATATTTCCTTTTGGGATACTGACTGTAGGATTTTTTATGTTAAAGAGCCATTACTGAGTGTAATCACCCAAGAAACCAACTCACCAATGTCTGCTAAAAAGCTTTAAGAGTAACACCTGTGTTGTTTGCAATGAGATTAGAAACTCTTCAGGATCAATAAGCCTAAAAGAAGGGTGTTTGACTTAGAAATGGCCGCTGATGGGCTGCAGGTGCTGAAGAGCATTACATAAGTTATAGGGTAGAGAAGGAAAGTCTGGTGGTCCGATCAGAGGGCAGAAGGAAGGCTGAAGAAAGATGATGACTTTAGGCAGGAGACATAGCATCAAACAATACAGCAGGCTTAAGGTGGATACTTGTCTGGAGAGAAAGCCATCAACAAAAGCAAGGTATTTGAGGAAAATTTAGGGGTGGGGTCCTGGTGAGCAAAGCCAGACAGTTCCTAGGAAGTACCATCTCTTATAACACTTTGTGCCTCCAAGCAAGGGCTTCTATAGAGATAAGCTGTGCTTGTACTGCATTTTAGAAATCCTTGTGGACTTCCTGTAATTGTTCTCTGCCATGGTAACTTCACATAGTTGCTTAATGCCTTTCAATGCAAAGATGTATACTACTGAGTAATATATGCGTCTCATAATAAGTTTTTAGCTTAAGGTGACATAGCATAAGCCATTATATTATTGCATAATTGTGATATGTCACAAATAGAAAGAAAACTGTTGGGTTTTGCATGGGTATTGATAGTGGTAAGAAGATTCTTTCAGGATCTTTATGAGAAAGGTTTGGCAACAAACAGTTTAATGAACTAGCTATCTTAATAAAACAGATTAAAAAGAGGAATACAGACAGAGAGTAAATGTTCTATCCCTTCAGATGCTAGGAATCTTGTTTCCATGCAGCATCCAACAGGTCCTGGATAGATTTTCCTGTGGCATTCTGCACAGGTGCCAACCATGGAGGGGTTTCTCCCCCCCTTCAGTGTTGTGGTGCCTTTTATCTTGTGTGAAAATCCAGCCCATGTATCGTCCCCTGATAGACTGGATGCTCTCTCTGCTATAACACCAGTAGTGTCAGGGGCTGGCATTGGACATGTCAGCAAGTTCCCTCACAGTGCCTGCTGACGATAATCTACGGGCTCCTTACACCCTCAGTACAAGGCCCAGTAGTGGTCTGTCCAAGATTAACTTCTCAAATACAGTGTCTTCCACAGAGTTCCCAGTAGGATAATCAATTGCAGAAGGCCAAGCACCAAGAGTTCAATCCTTTGCAACGGATTTTTGTATGTATTTGAGCATTTTAATTATTTCCTGCCATGTTTCTTTCTGCAAAACTCAGCAGCCAAGTTATCCCAAAGATGCAATTATGGGCCATACATATTGTATGGGTTTGTTGGTATTGAACGGGCTTTTACTGACTAAGTGTAATCCAAGCTGCTTCATTAAAACTTCCCATGAAACATTTAATGTTTCTGTGGTGATGGCATTGCATTTGGTAGGAAATGAACTACCACACAAATTAAGAAGTGAAGCTTTCTATCTTCAGCTGATGATGCAACATAAAAGCAAAGTACTTCCTGCTCCATTTATATTTGAAGACATCAGATGTATCACAGTGTTCAGATATTTCAATAATAGTTTGTTTCACATGAATGCCTTGAATGTGACCTGTTAAGTATAAAAAGACTAGGCATGTTTGAAAATGGGGAAGACTGAGAATCTTGTGTTGGTGAACTAAAGTTTAAAGAAAAAAAAAAAATTTTGCTTCCAAGCATCCTGTTTCATGAGCACCTGATGACTTCAGCGAGTAACTGAATAGCCTTCTCTACTGCCAGCTTTTGACCTTTGAGTACATCTTCCCATTTCTAGGACCACATATATTTAGGAAGTGACTGCCTCTGCATCTTGAATGTGTGCAAGTTGGGGGTAGGAAAAGCTCATGAGGCCTGGGTTTATCAATGTCTCTGTTTTTTATAGTGGTTACACAAAAAAATCTTTCGACCAGTAATGATGCCTGCATTTGTTGATGTAAAAGTTAATTGATCTCTGCAAATGAGTCTTCTTGGGTAACCTATGGGGTAGTTCACCTCCAGCCAGTAGAGGACAGGTGCAGCTGTCCTATGGGGACTATTCTGATCTTGCACCAAATGGCTCACCTAGGTTGATTTCACGTTTGTCTCTCTTGGCTTCCCAAAGGAAAATAAAAGCCAGCTTCTGAGAAGAAAGTTGGGTATGACATTGTCCTTGTTCCTACATTCTGTTCTTGTGCGTGCCTCTTGGCATGAGAAATACTGAAAAAGTTCATATGTAGACAACAGTGAGAACTTTTAAATAGTGCTATGTGGTCATAAACAGCTAAACACTTTTAAAAAATTGCACTTGCACTTCTTTGTGTGGCAGGAATGATGCAGCTTTTTTAATGGGAACAAGTATTTGTGATTTTGTACTCATGAAGTCCTCTTGGTCTTCAAAGACCATCTCTTTATCTTTGAAATTTTATTCTGAGGAATCAGTTAGGCTGGGGTCTGATGGTTTCTTGGCTTTGGCTTCTTATTTCACTGTTGTAGTAGTGTACTCAGGTAGTTTGGATTCTTCTTGAGTGTGTAGGGCCAGAAAAAGCACTTGTTCAGGCAAGATTTGCTACTTACTTCTTTAAAGTAAACCATCTAGACACAATCCTGTGCCATGTGCTCTAGGATGACTGCCATGTGCTTCAGGAGGGAGACTGGACCGCATGATCTGCTGTGGTCCCTTCCAACCTGACCCATTTTGTGATTCTTGGGTTCTGTGATTCTGTGGGTCTGTGAAAGGGTTTCCTTAGTGTGCCTCACTTGACGTTCTCATAATTGAAATCTAATTGTAACCTTTTCCTGAACATCTCAACAGAATGTCAGAAAAGTAGCTAATAATATTGATAGTGTAGATATCTTGGAATTTACACAAGCAGAAAGAAAAAGATCTTCATCTTGCCTTTGCAGGAAGGCAGAAAAATTAAAAGCATACTTCTATTCATTCATGGTTCTATTGGAATCCTCATGACAGCACAACCTCTGGAAAGATAAGAAATAACTTTAGTATAGCTTAACAGGATAAAAGTATTCCTCATGACCCCAACATATCTTCTGGTGAAATAAGGAAGCATGCTGGCATCCTGTATATGGTAGTTTTTCATTATATTCTGCTGCTCTTTTTATTCCTTTTTTCTAAGAGTATATTAAGAGATAAATTAAATGTTTGAGATTTGATGTGACCAAGACTTTAACGCCATGTGATTTTCTTTCTTTTTGCTTCAGCCAACATGATGCCTTTCTGATGGACCTAAGGAGTTCTTAGGTGGTGTTCTTTCTTCTGTGTGGCACGCGATCAACCCACCATACATGCTCTGGGGAACTGTGGGGAGCTGTAGTGATGAAATATCATGAGAGTTTTCCTAGTGAGCAGGTATTGATGCCTAAAATAAGTTGCAGAAAGGGATTATGTTTCCAAATATTGGATGGGAAAGAAGGGTACGGCATTATTAATTTAACAACAAAATTATGGTTTTCGTAATTTAACTATTTTTTCATATAGCAGCCTGACCTTTGGTGACACCTTCAACAAGATAAATCCAATATCACTGAAAAAGTTTTTAGAGGCATACGATCTCAAAATATCTGAGATCAGTTCTCTGTTTCATGAAGTACTTTATTCGACTAGAAAACATCAGGGGAAAACTTCGTAAGAGGAAAAACAATACATCATCTTTTACATCATCTTTTACATCATTTGGAGAATGATGTCAGAAACATACCCAGTAGTAGAGAGGGAGAGTGGTAATCTACAAGGATTTGATTAAACCTATAATTGGCTTTGGATTTATTTGTTGTTTCCCTCTCCTAATTCCACTCTTCATCGGTGCATGACTTTTTCATAGGATAGCAAGAAATGGGATGTGGGAAGGAGAGAAAATATAAGGAGTATGAGGGTGACTCATTAATCTTTAAGTATCAATTTGACCTTATTGGCAACTGGTATTTTTTATTACGAAACAGGCAATTATCTCTACAGTTTAGCTGGGTTTTTTGTCTGTTTATTCTCAGATCTTTTGAGAAACATATTTAACACAGAAGAACGTAGAAGAATGTATTTTTCTGCTGAAAAATACATTCACTGGGCTTTCCTGGATTTTGCCCAGTGAATGTATTTTTCAGCAGAACTGCTCTGACCACTGCTGCTTCACAAAGTGCTCTGTTATTTCTATAGAGATTTTCCTTTTCAGGGGCTGAAGGAAACCTCATATATCCAGAAGACAGCAAAATAGATGGTATTTGACTCAGTTGAAATAAAGGTATTTTTTTTGACCTGTGAACAGTTAGGACCAGAAAGTCTATTCTTTTACTGGGTTGTTTAGTCATACATTTTGTTTGACCCTTCTTCATTTTCATTCTTCCTCCTACTGTGGTTTTTTTTTTTAGTTTCAGAAATTCCCTGAAGGACTTTGTTCTCTGTTAGCTATAACATAATGCCATTGGTGAGACTGAAATATTATTTCTTAAACAACATGATATATTATCGGTTTTCAAATACATTTCTCACCACCACTTTTCAATGAACCCTTCATAAATCCAGCTGAGGGCAGGCAAGATCCATGTAGCTCTGAGAGAAAGGATGAACCTAATTTACAAAACAGTCATGAGTTTTTTTCTTGCAAGCTCCCAGCTATTATACCCAAGTATAGTATACCTGATAGAATTACACTGAATGTGAAATAATGTTTCTGCAGTAAATGAATTTAAGAAAGATCACCTCTAGTCTCAAAAGGAGTAGAATTTCTTCCTCTTAATTTACCATAAATTCATTTTAACATATGAGTTTAAAATTAACTGTAATGACAGTTTAATTTCTTCAAGGACAACACTGTACTTCTGCTTTGCATGATCTGTATGAGTTTACATATATTGTAAAACATTCTCTGCATACTCAAAATACAGAGTGAATGAAAAGGAGATAAGACATGAATAAAACTGGAACAACAGATATTGTTCCACTTATTTTAGTCATTTAAATCTGCAAGTTTTTGCATCTCTGTATCCAAGAGTTGCTTTCTTTTTTTTTCCCTCCCCACTGAATGCCTTGGCTTTTAGGCCACAGCAGAACAGCTATAAAGGGGCAGCAGCAGCTGTATTCACTTTCATTAAGCATCCAGCTCTTGTTGCTCTCCATTGCTGCAAGGCAAAGCGTGCCCGTGTCCGTACTCTTGTGAGTGGTAACCAGGTGCTTGAGAAAGAAGCATATCGGTATCCTTCCTTGTTTGGACCTATCCTGCCTGACAGTCTTTGCATTAAGAAATGTGTATAACAGACCAGCCAGCCAGGAAAGCTGCAGCATCCCTGGCAGTCAGGCAGGCTGCACTAATTTTCTTCTCTCTCTGTATTATAGCAAATAGAGGCAGGAGACAGTTTGCCAAAGTGTGATATTCCCATGTTTTGCCATTTAGCCTGCTGTGTTGCTCTAGTACTGAGGACAAAGAAATTTCCCAGACTTGTTTGCTTGAAAATTCATGGCAAACTATATTTAAAATGGAGCAGCAAAATTTTTTGTGTTGTAGTATATTTGCTAGCTATACTACTGGAAATCATTTAAAACCTTTTCATATGCAATTCAGAGTTGCTGCCTCATGTATAATCTTAAAATGAATGTTCTAAAAATCAAGAATGTAAATGTAGTTTATGCCTAGGGCAATTCTTCCTTGCCTTGACCATCCTCTGCCTCCCCAGGAAAGCTCAAATATACCATATTTTCTAAAGCTGAGAAAGAATTTAACAATCAGAAGCCCATTTTTCCATCTTTATTTGGGTTGACCAGGCTACTCAGAGGAAAAAAAAGCAGACATATCTCTTCACATCTTATCACTGAGCCATGAATTCTTCAAAGTAAGGGGCTACCCCACTCCTAAGTGATTTTTAAAAGTCGTAATACCTTGTGAATAATAAATACATTGAACATTGTATTAGAAAATTGATCTCAAAAGTATTTATAAGGTAAAAATGAATCAATCATCCTCCTTTTACTTTTGAGTTTACATCACCAAATACATGAGTCTGCCCACTGTTTCTTACCATTACACTTTCCTGGCAATGTGCATTTTGAGGGAATCAGATTTCAAGAAAGTAGATATTGAGGAATTACATTAAAACAAATCAATCTGGATGATGGGTGAAGTCTTGATGAGAACACATTTATGGATTTAAAACTGTATTATTTATGTGAAGGTTGGGCCAGGAGCAGTGTTCTATGAAATTGCGATCTCAGCATAACATAAAGCAAACAAGCCTTTTCAAGTGGATTAAGAGTACTCAAGTGGTCTGAGCAGAGAGCTATAACAAATATTGACTACCAAACCAAAGAGAGGAATGTAGTCAGCTACATTAGACAGGTTCATCCCTGTCTATATTTATTTTATGTATCCCTGGCAATTGAAAATAATGAAAGAATGTGGCTTTATAGATAGGGAAATGAGAATATTAGCCTTGCTAAGTGGCTGCCGAAGAGCTCTGCTATAACTTTATATCCTAGAGTGGAAAAGATTTCTTTCCTTCTCTTCTGTCCCCTGAGGAACCCTCTGCCCTGCTTTCTTATTCCAGTGCTCAGCCCTGTGACTCAGGCTGTGCTGCTAGATAACTCCTTGACCCCACAAGGCTGGATAATACTCCTTATATATGCTGCACTGTTTCAGTCCTCCTAACATGAAATGATAGCTCCTAAGGGGATAAAGGGTGTTGTTATCAAGTTAAGTTTCTTTAACAAGCCAATGGTCCAATCCAATATAAAAATCAATTTTTCAGAGCTTCACAATGAAGAAGCATAATGCATTTTTATTGGATCTAGCCCTGAGCTATCTTGTCAAAAGTTAGCAAAATATTGTTCAAAACCTCTTATCAAATCAGGGGCTTCCAAGCCCTGCTTATTTCCCCAAACACAGAGGAACCTAAAGCTTCATAAATCTGTGAAAGAATGAAAAAATGAGTTGTGCTAGGTGACAGAAATTGGTTATGCGTTATCTAAGTTGGCAGCTTTCTGGAAGGGGTAACTTAATAAGTTTAGGGTTGGTTATTTTTTGTTTTAAACTTCATTGAAAATTCAGGTTCACAGACAGAGATGGACAGAAATGATACTGGAAACTAATAATATATAAATGACCTTGTGATTTTCACAAATGAGGACAGTTTCGCCAGTCAAGAGAGTTCTAGGTCTGTAATTACTCTAGAGTGGCACTATGTCCCTTCTTTCTCTTCAGAATACTGCACAAAAGAAACCTCTGAATTTTAGTAAATATTTATGCTGGAGGTAAGGGGTAGAAGATTTTTTAATAATTTAGCTTGGAGATAGTTTAATCATATTTATTATAATACTTGTCACTCATTGTATAATTTTAACATCATCCTAATCAGGAAGGGAAAAAAAGCTAAAGTCACACTATCAAAAATCCTTTTTTCATTATTACTATATTGTAAATTAGTTATTTGATTATGATCTACATTTTAGACATTCACCTTCTTTAGTTATTTAGATAAAGATCAAGTAACACTTAGTTGCTATCCAAAGTATAGGGTTTTTTCCAGTGTATTCTGCCAATTATTTTTATACCCATCCTTTTGCAAGAATATGCATTAAATGAACATCACTGAAATGTAGATGAAGACCGGTGCTGGAACTGTAGGACTCTTAAATGTCCTGAATTTCATGTGTTTGCTTTTCTAAGAGTAACAGTCTTATCCCCATTTTGACTTTTCATTTTCATCAGCTAATTAATCGTTAAAATGGCAGCATAACTTAAAATTGGGGAGTTTAATGGAACAACATGACATGATTTTTCTCAGAGAACACGAAGATACTCTGGGCTGGATTAGATACATACAAAGACATTCAGTCAGAGAACTGGGCAAAACCCAGGTGCAAATTTATTTCAAACCATTTTGTTTTTCTTCAAGCCAGAGAGGCTTAAATCTTTGCTCTGATCTTTTGTTGAACTCAAAGACAAAGAGCTGAATTTACTTAAGCGGTGTCTAATCCTGAGAAATAGAAGAAGAAATTACTGATTTGAATGCTACAGGTATCTAGAAGAGACACTAAAGTGAAATCACTCACAGACTTTTCTTCCATAGTAGGATTTTAAGAATTATCTTAGCTTGGTTCAGACTAGGCTTTTACATGCACAGTTTTTGTCTTTACCAGCTGGGAAAAGAGAACATATTTTTTTCTGGATATTTTCTGCCAAGTTTGACTTAATAATTCAAGAATGGCTTCTCACTGAGGTATTTTCTATATTCCTCATTCCTTAGGGCACACCATCCTAAGGTTTTCTTCAATTAATAATTTTCAGCAATTAAGGCATATCTGTAGCTATGAGGTACTCCACCATCACTACAACCATTTCAGAAAACCTGACATGCCATTCCATAAACATGCTGGGTAATCAGAGCTGGAGAACCAAATCTGCATCATTTTAGTTGCAAATCTATTATGAATTTTACAATGGTGCTGATTTAGGCTGAATAATTTCTTTCGAAGTTTCATATAAATGTATCTTGTCTCTATTTCCATTTTAGAGCAGCAAACATTACATTGTATTTCAGTCCTCACTTTTTTTTCACAGATGTATCTTAGGTTTCAGGAATTATGCCTTTCTTCCTTTAATCTTTTTAAAAAAACCCCAACTATACAGTTTTAGGGTGAGGTCCCTCAACCTTTTAATTCGAACATGAAATCTGATTACCTTTAGTCAGATTCCATATCTGAGCTGAAAATCTTGGGCAAGCTTTGATCAAATGTTTGAGGTATATTTCCCCTTAGAGATGTCTGTTTGTGTAGATATAGAAGACACAAGTCTTTAACTGAAAGCTTTTCAGTCCTTCTTCTGTTAGAAAATGTATATCTTTGTCTTTTTGATTGACTAAAAATTACTAAATCTTTTTTAAAAAGTCATAATTCCACCTAAATCCTTCAAGAGAATGTTGGGTATTTGAAATTATAATTAAAAAAAAAAAAATTTCTGCAGTTGCAGAAAGGCCAGCAATCTGGATTCTTCATATGGACTTCCTGAAAGAGCTTTAGATCTCCATGCATTTCTGCTTTTAAAAATCAAGATTACTTGCTCAGTCTGTGAGGACCATTAGTTTTTCATGGTTATGCATTCTCCCATTTATGTGCAGTGTTTTTCCCATGTTCTGCAGTTTACTGATAAATGAACTTTTGTACTGTCATAGCAAGCTTCTCAAAATAACTAGGAGTTCTTGTAAGCAATACCAAAGTAAGATGCAAGTCACATATATGCACAAAAAACATAAGAAAATAACTTTTGCAGTTTGGTGTGGGGCGGGCAGGTTTGTGCATCCAGATATCTTTGAAATTACTAACTGGTTAAAATAAGAAAAAAATGAGAAAAAGTGGTTTCAGGAAAAGATGACAATATCCTGCCTGGATTTCAGATATTCCTTATATCAATGTGCTGATGGTCATAAACACATATTAATTTGGTTCGTTCTGGCCTGGGTCATTCACCCAAATGCCATGCTTCAGCAGGTGAGGAGGCATGAGGAAATGTTTGATTTTTTTAGTTCCTCATCTTGAGTATATGTATGAAGGTTTTTGGATTAGCACCACTGCCTGCTTAATAATCAAAAAGAAGAATTATGTTATGTGTATCAAACAACCTTGAAGCAGTGATTTCCCAGTTTCTCCAGAGCAGATAGCCTAGCACTTCTGATATGGTTTACCTTCTCAAAAATGCATACTATCCAGGAAAAAAGAATATTTTCTCACACACATGATCATCTAGTAGAGGATCATAAAATCCTATTTTTAACTGGACAAACACTTGTCCCCTTAATATCATTCAGTAGTAAAAACTGAGGTGTTTCAATTACAAAAATCAAGTGTCTATGAGCTATTGCTAGCCAAGGGTCAAGAGTTTGAAAAGAATAACCATTGGGGACTGGAACTAGATCATCTCTAGGGTCTCTTCCAACCCAAATCATTCTATGATGCTGGTTTTTAGAGGGTTAAGAAATCTGTAACTTTACTCATTAGTACTCTTAGCCTCTTAGCAGGATATGGGAACTGTTACTCCACCATAAACCTCTTTCACTTTCTGTACGTATTGTTCCAGCTTAAATATATGTATTTCTTAGAACTTGTACTGTTTGATTCATTTTGAGTGTTGTGTTGATACAATGAAGCTCAATCAGAGCAAAGACAAGATGTGATGTCCCTTCTCAGACTAGGATTTATAGGGTGGTTATTTCCCTGAGGAGATAGAAATTTGCAGCCCTAAAACTACATTGTGATTTTCACAGGCATACTGCTGCCTTTAGATGTGACCTCTCACCATCAGAAAATTTCTGTGTAAGGTCAGCAATGCTTTCTTCTATTCAGTGAAGAGCTGTTGACTGGGAAAAATATGGAAGAGATTTAGGCTAAGAAGGAGATAGAGAGGAAAAAACCTGGAGAGAAAATATATGGAGAGAAAAAAAAGTACAGTAATTTTATTTTTACCTGCTTTTAAATTTATTTGTTCACACTCTGCCAGCAGACTCCATTAATTAAGAAAAATAATTTCTTTGCACTCTTGTGAATCTAGATCTTTTAACTGTGAAAATAGGATCCAAATATTTTTAATAACCTATTACTGAATAATTTGAAGTACAGTTTTGATTAGCTCTAGAAAGCATAATATTGTCTATTTTCATGTTCTGTAAAAGGCTTACAAATGGCAGGATCAATTAGCTTTGATTTCCACACCAATCAGTCCAGATGGTTTCCATTATTTGCTGAAGATGGCTGCAAATTGAATTTTTCAAAACCATAATTCACATTCTGTGAAAGGTACAGATAAAAGGTAAAAGACACAGAACTACTTTTTTGCAGAATAATCAGAGCTGAATCCTAGACTAAGCTCACCTTTCTCCAGACGTGGAAACAACTTTGGAAAGTACAATGTACTATTTCGGGGGAAGGGAAAAACAGGCTATATTGCATTCTTTTCAGGAGAGGTGGAAAAATGTTTGCTTAGGTAATGTCCTAAGAGGTTTACGTGGTATCTTATTCAAAGATACTAGAAATTATGTTGGATTTTACAAAGTGTTTGTTACTTACCGTTCTGGGCAGAAGCCATTAGTAGCACTTCAAACACATCTATAGCTGAACACAATCTACAGTCTATTTTATATCAGAGCAAAACACTTAGAAAAAATGGTTTATGGACAATGTTAATTTAGGACTCAGTGCAAGCTTTTTGTGAAGAGCCCCTCACAATCAACTATACTCATATAATTTATATGAACAACAGTTATTAATAATAATTCTTCACACTTATAAATGAAAATTTAAGCAGTTCTGGATCCTCAATGTTTAGAAAATCTGAGTCCTATATATCTCTTCCTTATGTCATGTAATGTATCTTGGGTCCATAAATAATGCAGATTTCGGCCTACATATGATGCATAAGGTTGTACACATCAGTTTGATCCAGGACTACCGTTGCAATATTTATTGCACTTACTACTATTCCCCTTGAGTAATAAGAATTTCAAAAAGATTTATACATGTATGTGTGTCAATATACTACATATAGATGCATATTAGCTCTTTACAGCTATTACCTTTATATATATATTTTATATAAATCTTTTATATATATGTATATATACAGTATTTTTATATATATATAAATATATATATATATATTTATCCTTGTCTTAGAAAGCCGGTTGAAGGTACTGTCTTTAGCTCTTTATGAGCCAACTGGAAGTTTTGTTTTAAAATATCTGGAGGAATTGTGTGGTTTTTCCTGATTAGATAGTAAAAGCAATCAATCGTCTAAGAATGTGACCCGTTAAATACTCCAAATTACTGTTAAATAGCAAGATGATACCTACATGGAGACAGGTATCAATCATTATTATCTGGATCTCTTTTTATCTGTTTTAGAAACTATTGAAGCATTAAACTTATCTTTTGCATAACTCAAGCAGGAGCTTGAAGGATCCTCAGCTATCTTTTAGTTGACCAAAGAAATGGGAATTTCAAAGGCTAGAAATGCATTTAGAACTGGGCTTTGTGGTATTTGGCTTCTGAGAACAAGTTTATCCTTGAATGCCCGTTAACTATGAGACATTTATTCCACTTTCACTAACGTGCTTTCCCAGTTCCATGATTTTTCTTTAAGGTTTTTAACCTGATCACCAACAAAAACAAGAGTTGTGTGATTACATTGTCAGCCTCTTTCTTCCCGCTTTGATAGCATTTGAATTTACTGACTAATTTCAATCCAATTTTGACAGGTGGAAAAACTTTCAAAAATAATTAAGTTCTTAAAAACTTTGTAGAAATAAGCAGCTGAGGAGAGGAGGGAAAAGCTGTGAGCGCCTGGATGAAGGGAATGGCAACCGTGAGCATGTAGCTAATGAGGCACTGGCAAAAACACAGCAGAGAGAGATATAAGTGTCTCCACTGCTGGAAAAGCTTCAGTAGGATCTTGTACCTTCTTATGCACCAGAATAATCGCAACCCTGCAAGTAGGAAATGAAGCTTCTCGTGTTTTTAGTGCTTGTAAAAGGAGGATGAGCCATCTAGCTCTTATTATTAGAAGGATTTTGGAACCTGATGCTGTCCTGATAGGTTTTTGGGGTTTTTTTTCTGAAAAATTAACACCTACTTCTTATTATGCTCTGAGAAGTTTTACGTTTGCTTAGATAAGCTGTGAAGTAAATGAGATTAAGTAGAACAACTAATTGAGTTTTTCAGAGACTGTCAGACCTGAGGCCTAATAAGCACCTTGCAATGTCAGTAGAGGTAATTGGCCTGCAGCTGCTGAAGAGGCAGCTGAGTTTTAGAGGGAAGAATAAAATAATAAGAAAATTAATATTCACAATAATAAAAAAATCTAAATATCTTGAGTGTGAACTACTGGGTCAATATCATGCCATCAGGCACCCATGCTTGGAGAATAATTGATGACAGAGAGCTTCTTAGCAAAATAAAAATAAAGGCTTATATGGAAAGGATAAGTAATATGAAAAAATATGGAGCTGTGTGTAGGGTAGATAGAATTTACCTTGTTTTGCAAAAACCTTACTCGTCTCTAACCATTATATGATAATCAAGGTAGCTATGTGCCAGTTCTAATTTAACACAATTGAATTAGGGTCATCATTATAATTGTGACTCACTTGAAGCACAGTTAACCAGAAAAATACCAGGGAATTGTGAAACAAAAAACATTAAAAATTCCTGCCTCTTATGGCAACTCTGCTGTACCTGACACCTGCAGAGCTTCATGGTTCTGAACAGCCATCAGTGGCCATCAATTTATGTATCACAGTGGGAGAAGCTGTTCCAGCTTCCACCTGAACCTTCCTTGAAGGACTTTCATTCTCCAAGGCAACCTCTTTCTTGCATTTTTGGTGGATCCCTCTTTGACACATATTATTTAAAGTACAAAGGTAAAAAGTGTTCTCTCCTGTAACTTTTACAGTGCACTTAGATTTTGTTATTTACTTCCTAAATCTTGTTTCCCTTGCTTATTTTGCCTTAGGAAACAACATTTTACTTGAAAGCTAATGGTTACTCAGGGTAATAAATGTTCTTCATATTTTACTTATGCAAACCACAGCCACGAGAACGCCTACAATGAATCAACTGCTTTTGCAGCAAACATGAGCAGGATTTGCATGCCAGCATATTTCTGGTTTAAAATCAGTCGAGCCATGCCCTAGAGCTGCAGAGGTTTCTCAGGCTGAGCTGTGTGGACTGCAGCCTTACTTACATCAGAGCAGATGTTCCCGAGTGCACACGCGCTCCTGCAGCAGCTGAAGCACAATCACAACTTGTGGACCACTTCTTCAAAAAAGCATCTTTGGAGAACCACTGCGATTATGGTCCATATACTGGAGTGTCTCCCTATAGGAGATGTTTCTCGGCTTTTATTGGTTTAAAGAGGGGCGAATCAATGTGTTTAGATATGCACTTATGGTACAGTGAACTACATAACACCTATCTCCAGTAAATTTATATTCTGGTCATGGGCTGGTGCAGATGACATATTATCTCCTGGTTTTTGTTATAAGGCTCCCTCTTACAACTTCATAATTAGCTGTAGGAGAGAGGTCTGAGCTGAGGACTACTGCAGAGGGCAGCAGTTGAAGCTTCCCCAGTGAATCATAGAAGGGACATCATTAATCTGTCTTCATTGCTGATGTGACTCATTGTCTCTTCTACATCGTTTTGAGGTGTGAGAAGCAGTCCTGTGGTTCATGCATTGAGACATCCTGTCCCCACTACGTGTCTCTGTGTATTCTTCTTCCTATGTGCTCTTTGTATATCAACCATACAAGCATTCCATATTTCATTATTCAAGAGATAATGGTCATATGCGTGTGTACAACCAAATTTGTTCCAATACAGTTGAGATTTTATCTTCTCTGCCCAGAGCTTATGTCTTAGAATATGGAGAGGATATTTGATACAAACTTTAAATTGGTCTTAAAAGTAAAATAAAATGTTAAATGTGTAACTTAACATAAATATTTTGCAGCACAGCCATATGAGTTCACAGTATTCCCTTTATAGCTCTTAATTTATTCACTTTCTGTATGAAGCACATGATCTATTATCTATACATGATCCTTTGTAATTGTGAGTTCACAGACGAATGGAATTAATTTTATCCTCACATATTGCAGTTTTAACATAAATATTTTTTCCCATTTGTACAACATGTCCTTGAATATTGCTGAGGAAGAGAATATTTGAAAATGTGACTTTCACCTCTACTTTATCAGGATTTATAAGCAAATATTAATGTAGATATTAGTGCATGATTTGCAGTAAGTTCATTTTCATAACCCACAATGTTAGAAAGTTTAGGCGAATGAAACCTGTGAAAATGACAACCAATTCCACAGTTTTGTATTGTGAAAATAACCTTCAATATGTTATTAAAGCTCTTCATGATGTTTTTGACCTGATCTCTTTCAAAGAAACACAAATCTTTGGCTCTGTATAGACAATTGTATGGATCGGATTCATTAGAACAGGAAATTGAAGAAAATATTGCTGCCTTCTAAATCCTGGAGTCATAGAATAGTATGGGTTGGAACATTTAAAGGTCATCTAGTCCAACTCTCCTGCAATAAGCAGGGATATCCCCAACTAGATTGGGTTGCTCAGAGTCCTGTCCAACCTGACCATGAATATTCTCAGGTATCGGGAATCCATCACATCTCTGGGCAACCTGGTCCGGGGTCCACCCTCATTGAGTAATGATTTTAAATTTTAAAAAGGGTAGATTTAAATTAGATGTAAGAAGGAAATTTTTTTACAATGTCCTACCCCAACAGGGCCTGTTAAACAATCTGTCCACCTCTTTGTCATAAGCTCCATTTCAGTACTGAAATACCAAGAGACAAACTTAAAATAATGTGCACATGAAACGAAGGGTACAATCAGACTTCTGAATTATATTATGTATTTTATAGTCTTTTACAAGCTATTCCACAGCATTTTAGCATGAATAGGTGTTATATGTTAACTACCTTACCAAAGCAACAATAAAATTATGCTAAATTGTGGCCATAACTCACTACGCATTTTTTGAAAAGAGGAATCAATCAGCCCAGCAAACCGAATGTACCAACTGATTTAGCAGCTACACATCTGTGTGGTCAAGGCAATAATTGCAATATAAAATGAAGGTCTAATAGAAAAATATGATCCAATTTTCAGTCTGCAGATATTACAGTTTTTTTCCTCAATAGACAAAAAGAAACAGGGGTTTATATTCTGATGAACTGTTTAATAATTCTATTTCCAAATACCTGAGTTATCACAATGTGTGACTGGTATTACAATGGATAGGTACCTGGTCAACTTACTCATGAATTTTTGGTTCAAAATTGATAAACGCATGTTATTCTGTAAGTGGGAAGGGGTCAAGCACAATATGCTCTGCCTAAAAGAGTAGGTGAAACCCTTACCTCTCCCTACAGGCTGTAAACAAAACTGAGATAAGCTGTGGTACTTGAACAGCTCACAGCTTCAAAGATCAGAAAATTTGGAGCACTCTCTGCAAACTCCAGAATTTGTGTTCTCCACTGTCAGACTGAGTTTGACCTTTAAAGGACTGGAAAAGCCCTGTCTCTCAAAAATAGTAAGAATTCTGATGCCCAAACACTTTCAATCATTACTAGAGTTAATGGAGCAAATATTTGCTCATGGATGTAATCTACCACTGATTTAGGATTGCTTCTGGTATATACTCTCAGATGAAAGTTAATCATATTATAGTAGACACATGTGGGTAGAATGAGAGTGGGCAGGTTTTAAAGGGTGCATGTGAGTGCTGGAAAGTCAGAGAAGGAGAAATGCAAACTTTCTGCAAAGATACTTGATATGCACCTTCACTGGATTTACCTCCTATGTGGGTTTCCCCATGACAAGTGAAATTGATATTTTGACCAGAACTTTTTCAAAGACTGTATTTACTTTGGTTGTAATCCGTATATTCGTATTACAGAATGCAATCTCTTTAGCTGTGTATATAAATTCTATGGAGAACTTAACTCTGCATTATATACAACCCAATAAAAAGGTTTTTGGCCACCCAAAGCATTGTAGGTATCAACTCAGTGGGAGGTTAGTACACAGCCACTCTGACTTCTTTGCTATCGGAACTTACACACTTCAACCCTGACAGAGACAATGCCTGTCAGAAGCTCTTCTTTCTCTTTGGGATTTTCAGTTGCCCAGTCTCTTTGGATTGCTCTTTAAATAGGGTCAATGGCATGCTTAATGCAAGCTGGGAAAGGGTGGCTTGCTGCCTAATTGCTGACTCCCATCACAGTTTTGGATTAAGTTCATTATATATGTATAGGAAGAAACACAAGCTTCATTACTGCTCTTTATCCTCCTTGTAGAACTTCTATGTAGTAATTCTGTAAAAAAGACAAACTTCACATACAGCTAAAACATGAGGACTTGTGTACATGATAAGGTGTACCAAAGAATTTTATCTGATCTATACAAACACCAGAAAAGAAAATCATCTTCTCTGACTTCACTGTTCAGTGAGAAAGGGTAGGATAATGCTAAGATAATGTTATCGCTGGCTGGTCTCTTTTAAAGAATCACCTTGCTTGTTGGAATTCTCGTCAGATAAAGGCCAGTTTATTTGGTGAGGAATGTTGTTTTTGAAGTAAGGAGTAATATTACATTATTTGCATTCCAACAGCAGAGCAATTGTCTTTCACATTAGCATAACCTTTTTTAATACAGAAAACTATAATAGTTCATTACTATACTAGAGCAGCTTAAGGAATTATGGCTCCCATTGTGTTTCATACAGTAAGCAGTTAGGGATGGCTTATTTTTTTCAGAAGTTAATTTAGGTTCTTGATTTTTTTTATTGGTGCTCTGCAACTAGAATATAGCTTTCTTCAAAATAGGATTTCATTTTTGTTTGTGATCTCCAATCCTCTGAGTAGTGATAGCCTTTCTTTTTTCTAGGCAAAATCATGACTACCCAATTTAATTTTTCCCTGTTTCTGTGAAAGGTTGAGAATTTGTAAAATGCATTTCTCTGATTGAAAATAATTACTTTGTAAAAATGGTTTCCAGTGGGGATTCAGGTAGCTGATAAAACAAAATAGATTAATAAATCAAAGGAAAATATTACTTGAAGTGAAAAGGATACAATTTTCTTCCTATTTAACATAGGAGTCACTGAAAAGGGGCACTTGCATCTTCATGCAACATTTTGAATGTAAGACTAGTACTGTGACAGTTTCTTTAGGGTAAAAGTGAAGTAATTGAAGACCTGAAGTGAAGTATGCAAGCCTTAGTCTGGGGAAGGACGAAGGAGTTGAAAAGAGAAATCCACATTACATGATTACGTACTGTCACAGCAACCATTCTGACTGGAAGGAATATAGTTGAACAAATTAGGTCTGAGGCATGGAATAAGAAAACCTGTTTTCTATTATTGGCACTGCTGATGACTAATGGAGTGACCCTAGAGAGTCATTTCAAGTCACTTTTTCTCTCTTTTCGGGACTGGATTTGAAACAGTTTTGGGGAGGGATTGCCATTTTCGTAGGGCCTGTATAATGACAAAGATCTGGGTCTTCTAAAACTGTGATAACATGAATATTCTTAGAGAAATGCTTTGCTGAAACTTGAGGTGACCTGAACCAGATATTTCTGGAGCATCAAAAACAGTATGAAGAAATCTCTTTCTTTGTTTCATTGTGTGTTCTTATAAGATGTTATTCTTGACTTCATGTAGAGGAGCAGAAATTAGGTCTTTAAAATATCTCTGTAAAGGCTGCCTTCCAGTATTTCTCTTCTATTTTGCACTCCAGAGTATTTCAATCATCCAGACTTTTAAGTCTTTAATTACACATTGTCATTGAAGTAAACTTTTGAACCTAAGAGAGATGTTTTAAAAAAATGGAAGTAGCTTTAATGTGCAATATTCCTGTGCCGAATTCACAGCATTTTCATGATTTTTCGGATTATTAAACACTGACTTCAAAAACTATTTCTTCAAAGACTTGTCTGTCTTCAGAAATAATGAGAGGCATTTCTGACTTTAGAAACTTTCCTTCTCCAACTATAAGCACACACAAAATTTAACTTTAAACAGTGTAAGGGTTTGGCTGCCTGAAGTTTGCAAGAGATATAACCATGACAGGAAAAAAAAGTGATGCTTATCTCATTTGATAGCGTTGCTACTGCTCTGTAAGTAGCTGGCACAGTCTCTTGTAGTTAAATCCCCAAACAGAGGACAGGGAGAAAAAACAAGCCTTTAATCATCTTGAAGTTAAGGTTAGTCATACATAGCAATGAATTCAGGGCAAGAGGACTACCATTACCAAAACCAGTTGTTTTAAAGGTAAAAAAATTAAATTCTCCTGAAACCCATAGGTTTGCATCTTGCCAATTTTGGGGGGAAAAAACCCAAAAGTTGCTACATTTCTTTTTTCTAGATTTTAACAGTTACACAAGGCTATAAAATCTCACCAGCAATATGTTAGAGCTCTTCTCAATCCTTGCAAAATTTGGGAGCCTTATTAAGCTTCTCCCTGAAACCTTGTATTATTGCCCAGGAATCTGATAGTCCACAATCCTTATACAACCTTTGCAAGGCTCTTTGGGAACTTCTTAAGCATCCACCCCCTCCTGCTATCCATTAGAGGAGATAGCTCATGATCTCACACCCCTGCTGGGCCAGGAGTTCTGTCAGTGCATCTTTTCTTTATCCTTAAAAGTCTTCCTAATTTTACTATATTCCATCTCTATCTGTGGTAATCTGTTGGGGATGTTCAGGTATCATGTGATTAAACTCACTGTTTTTAAGTAGTCAAACAATACCTCCTCTTCGTACATCTCAAAATGATCATTTGAGAAACAAAAATAAATGGACTCTAGTAAAGTCCTTTACCATCTATCAAATTTTAAGACTATGGTGATAATGATGCCAGGCTTACCTAAATATATGATAATGTGACAATATTTTCCCAGACATTTTTCCAAATGTCTTTTCAAATGTCTTCTTCATTTGTAAGCAATGGTAATTTATGCAACCAGTGGGGATATATGCAGGAGAGTCAATGAAATTTAAAGCATGATTAATCCTATCAGATATTTAATTTTCTTCATGGTAAGATAAAATGTTATTCTAGACTCCTAAATTTGCATCAATTTTAGTAGGAATCCAAGAGATCCAATGAAGTCCAGTCTTCATTGGTTTTAAATGGAATCCATATTTCTTCTATTATTCTGATCTTAACCTGCTGTGCTAGAAGGCTACTGGGAGGTCAATTTTGGGGCTACCTACTGTTTCCTCA
Source organism: Falcunculus frontatus (assembly GCA_013398115.1). NCBI lineage: Eukaryota > Metazoa > Chordata > Aves > Passeriformes > Falcunculus > Falcunculus frontatus. The sequence goes on from VZRV01009655.1 coordinate 2,317,993, forward strand.
GTAGCAGTCTGGGATGTCCTGGCACTCCCAGAACTTTCAGGGAGATCCACATAAATCAAGATCTCTCTAAATAAGATATTTCCAGAATAGCTGGTTGTTCTGGTTTGTGCTGGGATAAAGTTAACTTTCTTCACAGTGGCGGTATTGGGCTGGTTTTCGGATTTGTGCTGAACATAGGGTTGATAATACTGGGAAGTTTTTGTTATTGCAGTCCTTGCACAGAGCTGAGGCCTTTTCCGCTTTTCATACTGCCACTCTAGTAAGGAATCTGGGGATGTGTGGGATGTTGGGAGGAGACACAGCCAGGATAGGTGACCCCAACCAACCAAAGGGATATTCCAGACAATGTGACGTCATGCTCAGTATTTAAAGTGGGAGGAAGGGGGAGTGTTCGGAGTGATGGTGCGTGTCTTCCCAAGCCACCACCACATGTGTTGGATCCCTGCTCTCCTGGAGATGGCTGAACACCTGCCTGCCCATAGGGAACAGTGAATTAATTCCTTATTTTGCTTTGCTTGAGTGTGCAGCTTTTACTTCCCCTATTAAACTGTCTCTATCTCAACCCATGAATTTTCCAGCTTTTACCTTTCCAGTTCTTTCCCTGATCCTGCTGGTGGGGAAATGAACAAGCAGCTGCATGGGGCTTGGTTGCTGGGCAGGGTTAAACCATATATATATCTATATATAAATCATATGTGTATCTAAGCCCAATATATATCTATTATCCAGTAGAGTGAATTAAACTTGTATTTTCCACCAGTAAATTTAAGAACCATTCTATACTTTGAATTCACCCCTGAGAAAAGGTATCAAGGTTTTTCTGTCTTAATGATATTTCAATTATCAAGGCAGTAGTGCAAAGATTTTTGATTCATAGTAATTTTAAGGGTATTATCAAAAGTATTAATTTAACAGTTTTTATTCAGGTATTTAATCATTACCACATGCACTGAAGCTTTGATCTATGAATGCTTTAAATTCAATGTTCTTCCATGCTGTCATGTTTTGCTTCAGATTAAAAATAAATCTTTTTCGTCTATAGTAAACATTTCTATATTTAGAATGTCATGATCTCAGAATCCCTTTTAAAATGCAGTCAAATCAAGTACAAAAGTCCTACTGCAAATCATGCTTTACTTTGTTTCTTATAACAAAGAAGTGCAAAGACATCCATTCTTATCTTTTCTTTCTCCCTCTCACATAATCAGCCATATATAAGACTGACTAGATTCTGTGCTCTTTAGCTCATTTCTGTCAGTACTTAACAGCCTCTCCTTTTGGAGAAGAACAGCTGTAGAGAGTAAGCAAATTTAGTAGTTCAGTCCTTCAAACAAAGTAAATCAGATTTCTTCATGCAGAGGTGCAGAATATATGACAGTGCATGTTTTCCCATCTGGTGACTTATAAAGAAAAGTCTTTGTGCTTTATAAGCAAGAACTGATTAACACATTTATCTTGCTTTTCAAATGCATGCAAGTTACAGAGATCTGAAACAAAAGCAAACTTAAGTAATTGGCATTTAATAGTTTCCACAATATTCCTAAATTTCTTGTTTATGTGCAATGTTTTCCCAGGTTTTCATTCTCTTACTTTGTGGCTGCATTTCAGTTTCATGAATCTTCAAATACAGTTTTGACAGATATACCAGTCCACTAGCAATACAGCTGTGTGACGTATAATTTTTTAAAATAGGGCTTTTTCTAATTGAGTAGTCTTTTATTCCCTTGAAAAATCTGTCCTGAGTAAATAAATGGCATGTTATTAGAAAGCAGATAATGTTGTGTTCTGTTTTAGAGTTTTGGATTTTGTTTAGTGTTTGTCATACAGTGCCCAAGACATTCCTTTTTGCCTATGTTCTACTTATATTTTCACAGGAAGGCTTTTGACAGAACCATTTATAATAGTAAGAGAAGAACTAAACAAAACAGATATACCTCTGCAGATCTGAGGACAGCTCTTACGTTTCTCTAGTTCATCCACCATCTTAGAGAGATTGAAACAGAGGACAAGTTCTTTCCAAGACAAATGTGTACTTTTTGGAAGTGAGACTTTTCACTGTGAGCTCTGTATCATCAGCGCTTTAGATGTATCTGGGATAGGGAAATATAAAATTTTTTTCCAAATGTAATTTTATACCTTTATACCTTAGCCATGCAAGTCAAAAACTCTGAAGGTAAGTAGCCTCATAAAGAACTCATGGAGCTGAAAAGTATCAGCTGCCTGGAGTCTTTGTATCCCTGCAGAGTGCAGATCTACGGAGAGACCGAGAGAAACAGCAATTATGTATTTACAGGCAGAAAATCTAGTGTACCTGATTCCAGAAAAACCCTGCGTCTCCGTAGTTTCCTGAGTGTATCCCCACCTGTTAGGTGCATTCTGATTCTGCAGAGATGGTTTCTGTGTTTTCTGTTGATTCTTCTGACATCTACACTGTAGATTTTTTATTTCTGAATTGCACCCATACTATCCTACAAACTTCTCAAAAACTGTTGCTTTTATGCTTCTTTTTTTTCTTGCTGAAAATTGGTTTAATTTCTGAATTGCACCCATACTATCCTACAAACTTCTCAAAAACTGTTGCTTTTATGCTTCTTTTTTTTCTTGCTGAAAATTGGTTTAATTTCTGAATTGCACCCATACTATCCTACAAACTTCTCAAAAACTGTTGCTTTTATGCTTCTTTTTTTTCTTGCTGAAAATTGGTTTAATTTCTGAATTGCACCCATACTATCCTACAAACTTCTCAAAAACTGTTGCTTTTATGCTTCTTTTTTTTCTTGCTGAAAATTGGTTTAATTTCTTAAACATAATGTTAGGAACTCCACAACAGAAAATTATTTTAGCTCTGATTCCTTCTTTTGCTAATTTTGAGTCTTTCCTTGCTACCTCATGTAATTCACTAATTTTTGATTAGATAGTGCTCTTTCTATGTTTCCTGTCAATAATGGCCCTTTCCTAATACCAGTCCTTCAAAAGTATCTTACAATTCAAGCAGAACCATGGGTTCCTTGAATTAGCATGACACATACAGCTTTTAGTCACTGAAATGACAGTGGAGACGGGCTGGCTATGAGCACAGGTAACTTACATGCAGTTATGGCCAAAAGCCTAAAAACATCTCACAAAAATCCTGGAATCTATGTTCCTCTTTTATTTTTATATTAAATCCAAGAAACAAATAAACAGGGAAAACTGTCATCAAAAGCTCCATACTGCTGTCACTGATTCAGAAAGGAGAATTTATTTTTAAAATTAAGCAAGTTTCACACTGTATAAGATTTCCCCAGTCTCTCATGGATCAACAAACTTATTTTTCCCCTCACTTATCCTCTGTCTGATGAAGTAAAGTAATTAAATTTGTCTAAAAGAGTGTGTTTTCCGCATTTTTGAAATGATTTATTTATAACTTGAAGCTACTTTACACACCATATTCACCATGGAGAACTTGTTCATAGTTGGTTACTCAGGCTATAGGTATGACCAATTACTCCACCGCAATTATCTTTATATCATTTATTTTATTTCACAATATTTTTAAAAGTTGAGATCCATTTTGCCTTCTTTTTTGTCTTGCTTCAAAGAGATTGTTGTGTTGTCCCAGGAGGAGTACAAGAATTAGTGGAGACAGTTAAACTTGGCCAAATCTTTTCTGAGACTAACACATCTGGGACAGGTTATCACTCCTTCTTGAACTGTGTTTGCCCCAAGAAGTCTCCCAGTCATGGCAGAACTCCAGCCCTGCTCTTCCATTTCAGGCCAAGGGACTAAGGGAAGGTGAGAGGGCCCTCTGCTGTGATGGGTACTAAATTAACTCTGCCCACAAGTGCTTTGGAGAACTTTTGAGGTTTACTAGCTAAAGACTCATCTGTATTATTTATACTGCTTCAAATGGGTCCAACTGTATCTGATTTATTTGACTTTGTGATTATATGCCAGAGGGTTCAGCAACAGCTGTGAGGTCCTTGTGACTGCTGGTGGGGTGGGAAGAAGTCTGAGAAGAGTGTCTGAGTCCTGCCCTGCTTAGCTCTGCCCCACAAGGACCACGGGAAGCACAGTGAGCTGGGAAGGGGTATGCTGCATCTCACCCAGACCTGCAGTCAGGGCAAGGCTGTGTGACATACAGAGCTTTCATGTAAAAAGGAATGATCTGGGCAGTTAACTATAAGTAGAAACTGTAAGAAATATATCAGGGATTTCGCTAAATCAATTTGTCCTGAAGTTGCTTCCAAAAATTGCTTGCAAGAGGTTTCTATTTACAAACAATATATCCTTGTGTTTGAACCTGATATGTGGAACCATATACCCGTTTGCTCCTTGCTAAATTAATAATACTGTTTGTAGTGTTTTTTTATTAACAACAACAGTGTGTTCTGATCCAAGATATTGTCCCTTAGATAAAGCTAGAAACTTGTTCTAAAATGAGTAAGCTAACATTCTGTGGGCTCAATAAAACCTTATATTCCATCCAACTAGAGCATTTATTAAATTGGTAATTCTATTTTGCTAGTTTGCAATGAGAAAAAAATTAATTAACAAGCAGCCTGGCAAGTGAATAACATTAGCTTCCCATTCAGGAATTCCGCAATTAAATCCAGTGACGCATCCTCTTTTCTCTAGCCTAACCCCAAAGATGGAGAAAGACTCAATGTTATTTTCTCCATGGCTATCTAAACCCATCTTTTTCTGGTAATTTCTTTTTTATCCAATCCATTCAATTATTTATTTTGAGTTACATGGCCAACCATTTCTGACTGATAGATTTGCTGATCTTGGGCTACATCAAACCCTCTCTGGGCTTTAATACCTCTCTCTTGCTTGGCTAGATTGGACTAAACATAGGTGTGTTGGTTTCAATACTTATATGAGTGTCTTACAGGGTACAGAATAAAGTACTCTGTTGGGTAACATGGTTTATTCATAGATATTTTAAAAAGATCTGGACAGGGAAAGACATGGATTATTCACGGATATTTTTAAAAGACCTGAAGAGGGGAAGGAGTCAAACATTGAAGAAAAAATGCTGAGATGCAGTTACATAAATACTTGGCATTAATGAAAAAAATCTTACACACTAGCACAGAAGTACAAAAAAAGGTATTATAATGTAATATTCAACTTACTTTATAATTAGAAAAAGAAAACCATTCCTTCATAACATACATCATGTTTCACTTAATTTTAGGAATCTATTGCAAGATATGATTATATTTTCCTGTGAATCTAGACAGAAAACCTTGTTAAAATATAGCTGTAGTGTCAGTCTTTTTCATGGGATCATTTCTGTTCTGAGGAAAACAAGTCATGTGAGTGACGTATATGCCCTAATAAGTTAGACATGACAAGAAATCAGAAGCATACACAGAAAAGTCTGGAGGATTTACTTTGTCTTTCAAACTGAAAAGTCTATTTTATGTCCTTTTTTTTTTAAGCAATGATTGATTTGGGACCTGGTCCACAATCCTCCAAATCAGCTGAGTACCTTAGGAAGGATTTCAAGCCCCTTTGAATGTGTTACCAATACTGCCTGAGTTAATCTTGCACGAGTGGTGATGCACTGAAATGGACAATTTAATGAGGGTGTATAGTAAAGAAGTATCAGTACATGTATTTCTATTACAATTCAACTAACGCTCTTGGCTGGAACTAAAAAAGAAAATTTGACGCAATAGTTAAATGGAGTCACTACTAATAACTTTGCAAATATGCAGGAAATCCTCAAGAATTCAATGTCCGTATTCCACTGGAAAATTGGTACTAGTAATTGATAGCCCAAGAGATGATATAGGAAGTACTTTATCTCTTAACCTATTTGGATTATTCATTATTTACTCACTCTTAGTATTTATAGGCTTATATCATGTCTGCATACTAGAGAAACCAGCTTGGACTTAAGTTCTATGACAACAGGGTTTGGACAATACATTGGGAAATGTAATGTACCTTCGCAGTAGTATAGCCTGAAACTCCTTTGGGTTATTTTGTTTCTAAATCTCTTCCTTAGCCCACATTGGAATTTAGAAAAAAAATTATTATGCCTTTTAAAGATGGATGTCCTTTGGTTCCCTGCCAAGAGCTTTAGTATGACTTACTTTACGGTGGTTTTTCCCTTTCTTTCGTTAAATCTCAAAAAGGTACACTGATGGATGGCCCTCCATGGCATACAGTGTATATATGGGATAGAAGCATGTGAGGTCATTTTGGGGTTTCATTTAGGCGCTGGGACTTGCAGAACAATTTCAAATTTGTAACTCTGCTTGTAAAGTTTTACCTTTCTGCAATTGTCACACTTCCCTTGACTTTGAGATCTCTCCTTACACTGAGGTTTCCGTTATTTTGATCTTATACAAACCCATGGCAAATGCTGTTCTTTCCTTGCATCCTGTTCTTCTCCTTAATTCATTCACATGTCTGTTTACCCCCAGAAAAATCAAAATTCTGCACTACAGAGAGTACATTATGTTTTCTTTCTGTTCTGCTTTCTGTGCACCACTGACCAAGGTACAAATTATTTTCTTTTTCTCTCCACCATTTCTTTCTTTCCTCCATACTTACTTCCCTTTCCTCTCTTTCTCTCCCTTCATTCACCCACCTTTACAAGTATTGGAAAATAACTGTTAATCTTAGTGTGTGACTTTTCACTCTCCCTTCGCACTCGTGTACATCTAGGTAGGAAAAAATAACGTATTTTTGTAATTGTTCACAAGAGCCTGTGTAACTCTATTTGGAATAATTGCATTAGAAAATCTATTTTTTTCTCTTGTTTTGAGTGGATTAATCAAGAGTTCAAGTCAGATCCACTTGCAGTTTGACACTTAAGAGACCAAGGGTTACCTAAAGCTTGGCAAATGTCTGTTCACAGTAGCGTTTATAAGAAATTGCTTGCTTTCTGTTGTGACAAACAATTTTCTTGCCTGCAGCATATATCTGGGGCAGCAATAAGTGTAGCAGAACACAAGCAGAAAGATCTTTTAAAAATTATTTTGTAGGTCATGTACTGTATTGTAACAGTGGCTCTACAAAACTGTTAGAAATTTAATGGCTTTATCCGGACAGTATTTGGACAGGGTGATAGAAATTTTACAATCTTTTGGAAGAATAAAGGTAAAAGACACTCAAAGGTGATGCTCCCAAACACCCTTATCTCAATTTTCTCTATTGCTTTTAACTTATTGTGAAGCACAGTCAGGTTAAGCCTGGTCATCCTGCAATGGAAACTCTCTCTTCACAGTTTTGTTGTGACTTCTGTTGGTGACTTTTTTCACAAGACATCACAATTTGACTTGATACGGAAGATGACAAAATATTTCAGTGGGAGGCTTTCAGAGAGAAAAGAAAACGTGCCACGCATATTTGTCACTGATATTTTCAGTTGTCTTTTCTTCCTCTAAAAAAATTGTTTACATGCACAAATTGCACATATATATAATATCTTTCTATATAAAGAGCAAAGAAAAATTTAAAGAGCACACCAGATTTAACAGCTATCAAACTTTAACTTATTTTGCATCATATAAAGCTAATCACAAATAGCTGCATATCAGTCAGGTTTGCAAGTGTTGCATTTTTGTACTTGTCTATCTTGCAGCATTGCACAAGTTCCTCGCCACTCCTGCAGCATCCTGCAGTGCTCTGGTACCAGGGGAGGCTCTACAGCAAGAGAATGCAGATCTGATTTCCTGTGCCTTCCCTGAACATTCCCTGAGAGCCAGCAGCTTACTTGTAGAGAACCAGGAATCTCTAAACACTGAAGCATGGTCACTATGTGCACCATATAGTAGAATGGTGTGAGCCCAAAGAATGCACACTTCATGTGTGTTTCATCTGCCTTCTTTTGTCATTTCTCTTTTCATGCTATTTTCATGATTATTTTTGACCACAAATGATTTTGGAAAATTTTTAATTCTTTCTCTGTTTTCTAATATATATGTATATATTTAATATGCAAAAAACCAGTACATGCTAAAGAACACACGAGAAAGAATTGATGCCTTAAAGATCCTGAAATAAAACAACATACTTTCAAGACAATATGAATATAGGAAGAAATATAAAAGCTGGTCTTTAATTGGAGGCCTTCAGGGGCAGATATGGAAAAATGCCCACCCCACATAGGATGAATACAGTTTTATAAGTTTAGGAAATGAGTATAATTTACAAGAATCCCTAATTAGAAGCACAGGTGATGAGGTAATTCCCTCCCCTTGGTTCAACCCTCTTCCGGAGCCCCCTTCTGGTAGCTGTTTATGAGAAACTGTCTTGGGAGTGTAGCTCGTCCTTGGTTCCCAGAAAGGCAAGATTAGGATTGTGGCCTTTGGAATGTTTTGTCTTTCTGCCTATTAGGGTAGGAAAAATATCAGAGTTAGCTAGGAACCATATAACTATACAACAACAGTCTCCACAGCTACAAATACATGAAGAATGTATAAAAGCAAAAGTCATTTTGGCATCACTTTCGCAGGAACAAATACCCTCCCTCAAGCCTTCATAATCAGAGTCTGCAAGTCTAAAGCTGATCAGTAAAGGTACAATGGTGCTCAGACTATAGGGAGGGTTTAGTGCAGGTATGTGAGCTTTGTTTATAGCAATTTTCTCTTACTCTTTTAACACAAATTTTATAAGGACACTTATAAATTTTGTTATAAAACAGACTGGTAATTTGTTGTGTTTTTTGTTTTCTAGGCTCTGGTGCATGATTAAAAACATTTGTCTCCCTCAAGATGCAATTAACTTGGTCTCAAAAATTGCAAAAAAAAAAGAAGAAATCTTAGTGTTTGCACACATCTTCAAAATATGAGTTGGTAAAACATGAAATGTTCTTCAATATTTCCTTTTCTCAGTTGTTATCAGCTGCAATACTAACTTGTGTAGCCTTCCATGACAAGAGTGACTTAAAGGCCTGTGCAATTATGAATCATCTTTTCTTAAATGGGCCAGACCATCTCCTGTTCAAAGCAGCATCTGACTGACATCTCTGTTGGTCATCTGAAAGACAGCTGCCAGCCAGCATCATCGTCATCATCCAGCACAATCTGTACCTCTTTGTGTGTTTTTTAGTATCCTTCATGACTTAAAATTGATAAGTACACATCATAATTTATATTTCACATGTTATTTGCTCATACACATTTTGTTCAACAATGAAACATCGAATAGACCTTGAATTAAGATCTTTGCCTTATTCTGTTGCACTGATGTAGCCTGAGTAATTTCCAGTTGCACTGGTTTAATGGTGCCTTCATAAATGAGTGACAGTATAGTGGTGTAAATCAGGTGTTCTAAAGCAAAGAAGAACAACACTCCCTTCCTAATAGTTTTTGTCAGTGCTGGTGAACCCCGAAAATCAATTAAAAGTCAAAATAACACTTTTTGATACTGTAAATTGCTTGCAAAATAGTTGTGGGTCTCAGTACACCTCATCGGTGCCTTAATTTTCTAATAAAGCTTGAGTATATTCATATGAGTAGCTTTATGAAGAATTTCAACTAAGGTTGTCACTGGCAAAATTACTGCCCCTCCAACTTTAATTGGTCCAAAAGAAAAGTCATCCTTTTGGGGTCTTCCTGTAAGAACAGACTGAGAAACAGGGATTTATCTGAGAAAAATTTGATAACTGTACCTTCAGGACATTTCTTTGTCACAATACAGAATGTAGTTAAAATTAATTATTCAGTGTGGTTGAACTCAGTTGACAGATAAGCTGGCCAGAGGTAAAGTTAATTGTTTAAAAATGGGTCCATGTAATGAAATTTCTGAACACAAAATATGTGACTGAAAAAAAAATTGATTATTCCAGGATTGTAGAGTTTTCAGCAATGACTCTAATACAACTCAAAATAGTTAAAAAAGCTCTAGTATGAAAGGATGCTGTGGTGTTCTATGTAATATCTTATCCCTCAGTTCACTGCCTGTGGACAAATGTCTGTTTTGGATTGAAAAGGGAAAGGAATATTAAGAGAGAAGAGGAAAGGGAAAGGGAGAAAAAACAGGCAGGAAGAAAACAGAAAAAAATGAGACAATTATCATGAGGGGACAATGCACAGCAGATGGGCATATATGTATATATATGTATATAAATCTCTTCCATTTTTAACATGCATTATTATTTTTGGCAGAGCTAAGCATACATCAACATTTGAAATAGGAAACTTGAATATTTTTTGAAAGATTTCAGCAAGGAAAATTTTAGTCTCTGATGATACTACTGTTTCCCATAATGGGCTGTAATGCTGCAGCAGCTGAAGCCAAACCTTTTGCTGCCCCCATGAGCTAAGGTCCTGCTGGCCATCTTGTTTCTAGTGGCTTCCAAGAAACAGCTCAGAGCCAAAGGAGCCCAGCAGTGCAAATCTAAGTGAAAAATAGTTGAGTAAACCAATTCAGCCAAAGGCACTTCTAATATTTCTACTGGTTTTAATGTTTATGAAAACTTAACCCTCCAAATGCTGAGCATGAGCTGTGTGCCCTAGAAGGAATGAAAGTCAAGTGCCTTCTTGACTGCTTGAACAGGCTGAGGTCAAGAGGCAATAGGTTGAAAGTGATGATTAGAACACAGCAAGATACTGCATCCAGTGCTGGGTTACACAATCCAGGGAAGAGGTAGCTAAACTGGAGCAAACTCAGCAGAGGCTCACGGGAACATGCGACTTGTGAGGATAAGTTGAGGGACAGAAGATTGTGCAGCCTGGAGAAATGGCTTTGAGGACACCCAACAGCATCATCCTATGGTGATGTGATCAAGATGACAGAGTCAGACTTTTTGTAGAGGTGCATAGAGGGAGAATGAAAGAAGGGTCCAGCATGAACGTAAAGAAAAGCTTTTACTTCATGAGGACAGTCCAGCAGAGAAGCATGATGTCCAGGGAAGTTAAGTAGTCTCCATTCTTGGAAATCAGGAAGATCCAGTTAGATCAAGCCCTGAGCCACTTGACCTGACATCAAAACTGTCCCTGTCTTGAGCAGGAGGCTGCTAGACACCCCTTATGGTCCTACTTCTGTTTACCAGTTACATAGAACTGGATTTTTTCTTTCTCAGCTCACCTGTTTATTCTGTTTAAATGGAAATCCAAGGACTTCTTGGATCTTGGAAGCTGTAAAGACCACTGTGTTCATTAATGATGGTGTTTACTGGAAGCTCTCTGAGATCCCCAATGTGAAGTCATAGTTTAAGACTTCCTAACAGCTTGACAGATATATGGTATTTTTTATATCTGATTGCTAAAGGCACACAAAGCTGAAAATAGTTCATACCCCTAAAGAGATACGAAGTTAACTTGAAAGTAAATATACCATACCCACCAGTTTAATACAGAGCTTTGGTATGAAAGCTGAGCTTGAAGCAAATATATGAATTTCTGAACTGAATACCGTTAATATTTGTAGGATTTTATACAAGGGCATGGTGCCTGGCAGATAGTCTGTCTGAATGATCTCCCAGCTCTTTAATCTGAAAGCATGAAGCTGATCCTAGAGCATGAAAACCAGCTACCTTCTTCTAGGATGCATCATATGTCTAAGAGGAAAAGTGAACAGGGCTTTCAAGTTGGTTTTTTTTTGACATGCATCAGTCCCCAAGATGGAGCTACACTTTAAACCATGGCTTTTTGAAAACTGTTGAAATCCACTACTTAATTATACCTCTGGAACTTTTCCTTGCAGAGGTGAAAAGTTGTATGTTATTTGCACTCCAGTGATTTTTCATAGATGTCCATATAAACCTCCTAAAGTCTTGATTTAGAAATCATCAGCACAAATATGTTTCTAGGCTAATTCAGTTGGCTGCAATTGCCATTATTTCCCACATGCTGAAACCATAGACAGTGTTCAGCCTAAACAATAAAAAAGCAATTACTAGATAAAGCATTAGACAGCAAGGAAATTAATTTGTTTAAGAAAAGATTTAGAGGAACTGGAGTCAAACTTTCTGTTTATTATCTTTGTGTTTCAATTATCTGGCTGTAAATTGAGGGTCATAGCAATATCTACTTTCCTGTATATTCAGTCTTTGGTCTGACAAGTTTGTCATCTAAATAACAAAGACAAAGAGCCCTTAAACATATGCATGTACCAGATATGCGAAAAACGCTGTCGCTGGATTGGTAGATTATAATGTGATCATCAATGCAAATAATCAAATAACATCTGAGTTGAACACTACCATCTAATTCTGCAGCTGGGCTTATTTCTCATAATTGTTTAATATCACATAGACATGCAGCCCACTGGGAGTATGTTTGGCGGTTCAGTCTTTAAAACTGCTGCAGTCATGAAAAATTACGCATTGAGCAATTTTCTCACTTGCTAGCTGAATGAAACTTTTGCATAGTTGCAGTAATTAAAGAGAAAGAAATTTCTGTTGAGGAGTTTGAATAATAAGGTTATATCCTAATTGATACATTTAAATTGACAAAGATTTTAAAATTCATCTAGCTATCTGTATATAAAGAGCATATAAACTCATTAGATGAACATTTCATCATCATCTTCTTGAAGTAGGTATTTATAAGTTGTTAACTGGTTTATTACAGTTTCTTAGAAAAAGGATTTTGAATACTCCAGTACAATTTTTTATATTAGCTACTTGTCACCAGCAGCCCAGGATTAGACATGCAGATTGAATTTTCAATTAAAATTATTCTATTTTTCAAAAACATCCTTGTCTGCAGTCAAAAACTATGAATACAAAAGTTTCTCAAGAGTCAGTGATTTTCAATATCAAATCCATCTTTTCATATAGCTGAAATAAGCAGAATTATACCAATGGTTATAAAAAAGGCAGTGAAATTTTAAATCCTTTAATTTGATTCTGAGCTCAGGATAAAAAAGTGGTATTAATAGAAGTTATTTCCTTTACACCTATCAATTTACTCTTATTTGTGTGCAGAGGAAAAATGCCTATATTTTAAAAGGAATTTAATGCTCACACAAAGCTTCTAATGACAGCTTTGGAGGCTGAACTCTTACATAGCCACAGAGAATGAGCAACAGCTGCATAAAACTTGCAATACTGTCCTCCTGGGATACTGTTGGCACTCATCTGACAAAAGGGAAAACAGTTTTCGAAGCCTATGATCAGAAGGTATTTGCTATGAGATACGGCTGTCTGAAAGGGAGCCTGGTTCTATGTTCCATTTTGAACGTTAGACACTGCTTCTGACAGACTTTGAGGCTGTGAGTGTTCGCAAGGAAGGAGGAGACAAGTAAATATCTTTGTGCTATACCTTTGCTCCCTTTATCTGTATCAGGTGTTGGTCAGATCTTAAGGGCAAGCACATGTAAAACAATTTCTTGTTATGTTGCCTTTCAGTATTTTAAAATTCATAAACAAAGGTTATATAAATGCTAGTCTCTGAAGAGCATCTCACATACTGTGCATATTAAGAGGCTTGAAAACAAAGGCAAAGAGTGATACAGAGACAAGATTGCTCTGAAAATTTTTTAAAAGTTTGGATTTTTTTCCCTGTAAAGTAAGATGATAGGGCAACTGAAAATGTTCAAAAAGTATTATCTCTGATGTGAGTCTAGGTGTGAGTTACTTGTGTTCAGAGGCTATGGCTGACTTAGAATAGATGTACCTTCTCAATGCCTGAGCCATTATTCTGGAACTAATTGTGTATGTATCTATATCTACATATAAAAACCTATGCAATATAAATCTACAGAAGACATCTTAAACTATCTTCCCCGCCCTTTGTATAATAATGTAGCATACGTCTAAAAAAACTTCATGTCACATTTTATTTTCAGACAGGATTAAAATGTCAAATCTAGGAACAGTTTTAGTACAGATACTATTGTGTCTCTTAAATTAAAATAATGCAAAGGTCTCTGAATAAATTAACACAGTTGCCATGGAAACATAGTGGGCAAGAAATATTTATAGTTGCTGCAAGCAATAATTTTGCAGTTTAATGCTTTAAAATGTCAAGCAACACATAATCTCTAAAACAAAATAATTTTTTTTGTGTGTATATTCACAAATTTCTGTTAAGATGTATTTTCATTTCTTGCCTCCAGAAAAAATTCAAAATCATAAACCCTTACAAAAAATCAAGCTGCAATATGTACTGGATTGGCAAAAAAGCATTTTTCAGCTGTAAAGACAAATAATACCTTGTCAGACTTAGGTGTGCTATTTTATATAAGGGATCATTAGAGGTAACAACTGGAGATTTTTTTTAAGCTAATTAAGTTTAGAATCTTTTTAAAGTCTCTAAGCTCTAGCAGTAATTGCATCTACAAAAATTGTACATGCCTTATTCATAGATGCAAGATTGCAAGTATCTGATATTCTTATTAAAACAAGTGTTATTCCTGATTTTTTAATTGAAATAGTACTTTATAAGAACATCCAGAGAAGCACTGGTAAATTATCTAGGTTTATATTGGTTACTGAAAGTCTGAAGGTTTCCTTATACATCCTATATCCATTCTCAGCTAAAGCCAGTGATCTTTCCCCGAAAACAACGCATTTAGATTTATTATTTTGGTATGTTGGTACGAACACTGAGCTTCATAACAAGAATGGACTACGTCTTCCTTTGTCATTGGGACTACCCCTCCACAGCATTTGAAAATGCTTTTTTACAGTTCTGCATTCTCTTAACAGCTATATAGAAAGAACTCTGCGTAGTACAGGGAACATGGTTGTGAAGTGATGTACAAGCATATGGGAGGAAGGGAAAAGTGAGCATTTAGGAGGGAGAAGGCAGCACAGTGCTATACTCAAGTGTCCTTAAAAGATGCTCTTAGAAGATGCTAGGAACAGAATCAGTCTTGAGATCTAAGTACAAATAGCAATGCTTCCGGTATTCATCCCCCAGATCTGTCTCACAAACACTTTGTGACATGCTGTACCCATCTCTGGTGGAATGCTTCCTCTTCTCATCATACCTATCTTTATTTGATTATAATTATTTTGTAACACTGGAAGAAAACATCAGTATCCTTGACTATCCAGCTTTCAGAAAGAGTGTGCTGCTCTAAGTCTCAGGAATAGTGATGGGCACTACGATAGCTGGTTTTTAAGACTTGATGGACTTGACAATCTGAATGAAGGTGCAGCTGGTAGCCATCTAAACCATGAAAAGAAGTTGAAGGCTCTCTCCTTCCCTTCTCACTACTGGGACTAAGGAAGAAATATCCTCATATACATCAAAGTAACACAGAGGGATGCAAAAATTAAAATATTTCCTTAAATTAAAAGTTCAGATTCTAACTTATAGACAACATCAGCACAGTCTATTAGGTAGAAATGTTTTTAAACTCAGACTTATTTAAACATTTGGGGAACAGCTCTACAAGTTCTGCACATCTCTAGAAATGGTCACCTTTGCACAAATAAAGTTATCTCCAAGGAAATTGGGGGGTCAAGAAGGTAGAGAAGAAAACCTACAAAATAAAACCAAATAGTTTTGACTGAATTCCTTCAATGAGAGATTCCCTTTTAAAGCTAGAGGGATTCTTCCTGTGTAGTTCTTCTATCTGAATAATTCTGCAAGAGCAGAATTAGTCTCTCTTGTCAAAAGTTTTGTGAAAGAACAGAAATAATCCAGGCATTCACTTCTAAAGAACACTTAATTATTTTCAGAATTTTACACTTCAGTAACTGCAAAATGCTGTCAATTGTAACAGCAAATCAGTTCTTAGCAAGGCAAAGTATTATATGCATTATTATTGAATAGACCCATATGCATTTAAGTAAGGCCATACCTTCTAAATGTTCATCTCCCCCCATTCCAGACTCACTGCAGATCCTGAAGAATTAAGAACATTGTTCAGAAACAGAGGCAAAACTCATGGAACAGCAGGAAGAAGGGCTCAGGTTTTCTCCTCTCGGGAAAACCTCAGAGGACTGAGGCCTATGATTTTGCAATCACACCCAACAGCAACTGCTGTCTGCTCTGTTTACCAAATTGGAAATGATAATTTCATGATTTATATAACATTCAGTGAGAAAAATAAAGATATTTCTGCTTTCAGACTGAAAGTGGAATTTCTAGGTGCTAAGTTTGTGAATAACAGGAAGGCTTCATGCTAAAAAAAATTTGATTTCTTGATGATTAACTATGTGCAGAAGATATTTCCTTCTTTTGTCATATTCCTCATCTCAAAAATTATTGGCTTTTTCCTTCATTTCCCTATTAGGGAATCAGTCGTCTCCCTATACTTTTAAAACGTGCCTGTAGGACAACTTCTTTTGCTTTTTCAGTTTAAATAACATACCTAACTAAAGTTTTCTGGGAATAAACAGATCTTGTCAACATTTTGCCAGATTGTTAACTTTTGTTGTTTTCTCATAATGAAACACACTGGAATTTTAATTTTCACTGCCATACTCCATATTCTTAAAGAATAATTTAGGGGTTTTTTTGTTTTAATGGATAAAATTATTTTAATGTGTGTGTAATAGATACCTTAATATGCTACATGTCAGCACTATATTTAAGGTATACAGCATCACTGGTGATTCAGTGAACTGGGACATTTTTTATTGCAGCAGTAAAGTGAGAAATAATGTGTGTTCAAGGAACATCAAAGATATTTTCAAAAAATAAATTGCATATTAAGTAATGTACTGTGAAGCAAAGGATAGAAGAGAAAGTGTGTAGCATTGCCTCTGATCTTCCAAAGAATCTGGATTAGGAAACACTGTCTCATATTTACATGTCAGCCTCCAGCAGGATGCAGCTTGACCTGAGGTTGACTCCAGAGTCACAAGCTAAAAGGAACGGTTATGCAACAGAAAGCGGCTAAAATTAACCATATGAAACCCCAGAAGACTGGGGTGAGGGTACCCAGAAACCATATAACTGTAAGGAATAATGTTCGCTTCTTTCTCTGAAAGAAAAGACTTGCATTATTTCAGTGTCCATCTTTATTGAGCTTAGAGACTATTGTGTTTCAATTTCTAGGCATAATTTTCTATTACCCAGCTCATTTATTGCAAAATACAATACTCTTCCTGTTAGATAGAAGTTATTTAGTGAATGCCCAGGAGCCATGCATCAATGTTAAAAAGAGAGAGAGAGAGGGAGGAATGAAAATACATAAAAAATATAGCCCGCCTTTTTCTTTAAAAGCTTCACTTTTATTATTATCTCTATTTTGCTCTAGTATTCCTTCAGTGAGAGAAGTAGAATTTCTCTGTAAGAGAGAATACTAAGAAACTGGTGGCTGGACACAGATGGGGGGATGATCAGATCTTCTCTTTCATATTTTTGCCCTTTCTCTGGACCACTGCAAAATTACCCGGTGGTCAAGTAGGGCAGAGTTATTGCATGACTTAGGAAGGGGGAGTTACTCCCCATAAAAATCATCTTTGTCCAGAATCAAGACCCTGAAAATTTCCAGCAGCTGGCTTGGAGGCCCATAGCATCTACTGAGAGCCCCCTTGAGTTCTTCCAGGATGACAGAAGGACAGAGATCATCCAAGGTGGCTCCTTTGAAACCTGTGCTGCCATGTCACTGAGCAGTTTAGGAATAACAGCAGTTATTGACTGCCCGCCAAATAGCTCTTTTCGTACTGAGTAACCTGAGATTCATGACATGTTTATGCAGATACTACGCTCCCACAACCAGTAGCTGTGGCTTCTGGACTGAAACCTATATTTCCAGTTTTGTCCTCAGAAAATGAGGCATTCAGCCTAGCATGTTACATTAATAGTATGGACTAATCAGAAAAATCTGAAAGGCAGAAAAATAAAATACTGCAAACAAAAATGGCTCTTTGCATGGTCCAAAGACTATGTTATTTAAAAAAAAATACTATGACATCAGAAAATAGTAGTTCAGACTTATGTTAGAAAATAAGCCTAACTAGCAATAAATCTAGGGGAAGGGAAGACCACTCAGTCCACTGTTACTTTTGGATGCCATTGCAGGAAGGAAAAGCAACAGGATTTAGCAAAGTTTATTATGATTACAGACACCATGCCTTAGTTTTGAACCCAGATTTCATACCCCAGCTTTGGTACTGAGACCTGTTCTGAGAGTTCTGGAGCTTTGCTGGGGAAGTAAAAAGCCTTATGGAAAGGCCAGGTGAGAAAGATAGACAAAAACATCAGTGCTACCTGCTTCCTTGTGGTCTTGAATAGCTCTTGGAACACGAGGCTTGAGTTATTTCAGTCAGATCTCCCTTACCTCTCCTTTCCTTTCACCACAAATTTATTTTCTTTCCTTTCTTTTTTTCTTCTTTCACCTGCAGTTTAATAAAAGTCATGCTTATCAGAGCAAGTCGTTATCTTTTGCACACTTCTCTGCACCAGTGACCAGAGAGACTAACGAAAATAAAGTTTAAAAGAGTTCACGTCTAGTGCAGGTCTCAACTGACAAAATCTGTTATGTAGAAAGACGAGCCCTTCAAGTAAGGCAGATGCAGAACTCTACAACACAGTACAGCAGAGCCCCTTAATGGAGCACAGGAGGCAGAAACTGCATCTACAAATAGTTGATCCCCAACTCCCTCATCTGTGGAAACCTTACTGCAGGAAAATTAATGCTGAGACTTCGCTGCAGTACACAGCTACTCGGTCGCGTTTGCTTTTCTCCAGAACTCGGGTTGCAAGTGACTCAGCTTTAGAAAAATAAACTGTTTTCTGTCTTTTCAATACTTTTGTTTGTATTGAATGTTCTTATGGGTTGTTGTTGATCCTGATGATAAGAGAGAGCACAGATATTTCAGCTGATTTTAGCTTTTTGGTTTTCTTTCCCAATGAAAAGGAGAGTTACTATTTTCAGGGTCACAAACAAGTCTTTTGAACAGTACTAAAAACTATGGAGAGAAGGAAGCTATCCTAAAATGGACAGCTTAATTATTCACAATTCAAATGTTTAACTGTATTTCTGGTTAGCAGTTTTTTGGTTGGTTGGTTTGGTTTGGGGTTTGTTTTTTTTTGTTTTGCTTTTGTGTATTTTTTAAAATTTTGCTTCTTTCTAAGTCTGAAATATTTGTAATAGTCATTATCTGACAAGACTCTTTTAAATCCTGTATCTATAATAGTCAGAGTTTCAGCTCTCTAAAATTATAAATTAGAGGCTCCAAAGAGACTGATGTGTGAAATAAAAACACTTCCTGAAAAATGAATATGATCCAGGGATATTAGTAAGCTGAAAGTCATAAAATTCCTCTCAGCAAGACTTTTGGGGCTTGAGAATTATTAATTTACAGAAGTTCTGACAGCATATTAATGTTTTGTATATAATACAGAGCACATCAAAAATTCAAGGAAAATGCAGATTATAAAGGCAGATGAGAAAGGTTTCAGTAACATAAACTACAATACAGTTAGAAAATAGGGTTTAACAAGCATATAAAGAATTTGTGCATATAAAGGATTTAAATATATTCTTTTCCTTTTCCCTGAATAATGACTACAGCTGAAACTTCCCAGGCTCTCAATTTTAAGCTTCCAAGCATACCTCAGAAAGAAACAGAAGACTAGTTCAGATGAAATCATGACCAGTTTTTATACTGCAAGGTAACAGATGGTATGAACTTTTTGTTCTAGGTCAATAGCAGACTTATTATACAGCTGTCTGTCTAGGAGTGCTAACTACAATATCATGGATAAAAAGGAAAGCTACTGAGGCCACAATAGCACAGTAGAATGCTCAGAAGTACTGCCTATAAAGAGAAAACACCAAGAGTTTATTTTCATTGGCTGAGATTCCTATGTCAGTTCTAGAGATAACAAATAGGACTCCACAACATTTTTGAAGGAAGGAAAACACTAAGTTGAAAAGTCTTTAGAGATGCATTTTGTGGGAAACTCTCTAATTCACACCACCTTTCTTCTTCCTGTTATTGTCCTTGCTTGGAAGATCAAACTGAAGACACATTGGCATTTATGACAGATATTGGGTCATAAATATATAAAGGGATAACGTGACATCATGCCTATTGTAATGAGAGCCTGAACACAGAGAGGTAGGAAGTCCCTTGCAACCAAGTATCTGTATAGATATGCATGCACTCAAGTCAGGGCTTTTTCCTCATCTAGTAAAAGGTTGACTTTTATGTTCAATTCAAAGGATGAAATCTAAAAGGTGGAAAATGAAGAAGCATATTTTTTTAATGGTTTTTGTCACTTAATGCATATTTATGTCAAAAGAAATGTCTGAATATACTACAGCAAATCCTACACACATTCCTGTTTAGAAAAGGAAAGTCTCGGTGAAGCATGTCATTAAAGATTAATATTAAAGAGAAATTATTAGTAAACATTTTAATTTCTTGATCCCTTTAGGAAAACTGTCACAGACTTCTTCAAAGATAAATGTTCAAGCTTCTTATTTCTTTATGATGTATTTTCTAGTTTTTGTGAAAATAAAATACTGGTAAAGGTTTATTCAAATACTTTTTTTCTTTTATCTAGGAATAATACTGTAGTGCTGAAATATGCAGACAGCTTCTGAAAAATATTGCTTAGCAAAAAAAAATGTTACTCTTCTTTGAGCTCAGAATGAAAATAGAATATAGCTGTTAGTATATTACTTCATGATAATATAAGTAAAGTTTGTTAGGGCATTTTATAAACTTGCATTATTAATAGAAAATATTTTATAGAATGCACTTTTGAACTATATTACAGAGACATTTTTTGACTGGAAATCTGCCTTTTTTATTTTTCATACCTTCTTCCATCACTGTCACAGTTTTGCAAGACAGTGAAGCTCAGAGTTTGCAGTCTTAACAATTACCAGTTTTAAATGGTTTGGGGAAAAAATGCAGCACAGGATCCAAACAATTTCTTTTTGCTCTATGGCTGATGATATGTCTGTGTATATATACATGTCTGTGTACATGGGTGGTGGGTGTGACTGCAGCATTTGAGCTGACAACTTCCCCTATAAAGTTAAAGATGTCTGGCATTCTTTTAAATTGCTTATGACTTGGCCAAAACTGAAATGTTTGGACTGAAATTTTCCACAGTAGGTTTATGCATCAGACAGAATTTTATTCAAAACATTCAGACAAAATAGTTCATCTATTTCAGAGAATGAGATTAGGCAAAGTATGTTGTTTTACCAGTTTTAAAGAACATTAGAGAACAGTGTCTCATAAAAGCTGGAACAGAACCCAGAAGCTGTTAGTTGTGCCATCTCTTTGGCAGCAAGTAGCAGAAAAGCCAGCTGCTGAGTGAATGTCTTTGCTTTCTGATCTACATATAGGAGAGTGGGATGTTTTTGCTACCACACCAGAACTGATGATACTGCAGGTTAGGTTTATAAATGTTGCAGTTGTGCCCAACAATTATGACATTTGAATTTAAATACAAGTTATTGTATTCCTTCTAACTCTAAACTTTCTATAACTCCATAATAGTCTCCATGCAGTCCCAGTAACTCAGTCAGGCCCAGGATTTTATTTCTGCTACATATCAGACAATTGTTCAGAATTAATTCCTATAATATGAAATTAATTAATATCTCAAGTAGAGAAATATTAGTTTAAATACATTTTAGGCATGTTCTGCATCTTAATATTACTCATAGATTCATAAAATCATAGAATGGTTTGGGTTGGAAATGACCTTAAAGCTCATCTTGTTCCAACCCCTCTACTATGGGCCAGGACAACTTCCACTAGACCATGTTGATCAAAGCCCCATCCCACCTGACCTTGAACACCTCCAGAGATGGGGTATCCACTGCTTCTCTGGGCAACCTCTTGCACTGCTTCACCACTCCTACACTAAAGAATTTCTTCCTAAAATCTAATCTAAACCCACCCTCTTTCTGTTTAAAGCCATTATCTCATCTCCTATTGCTTTATGCCCTTGTAAAAATTCTCTCACCATCTTTTTTTTCCTTTTCTCTTTACCAACATTCCCAAATGCATCTCAAAGTCACTAAGTCCAGTCAAAACCCCAAAGTAAATAGTTGTGGGAGAGAGGTTGCTCGTCTTTCAGGCATGAGACATGATTATTCCCTTCCAGATGTGTTTGCATCAGTCACCACTGGTAAAACCGGAGCTGGCTTCTGGTTGACAAATTCATACCTAGCTCCCAACACAGGCACTGAAGCTTGACAGAAACCATCTGCAGTGCTGCCTCTGTTTGCAAAATGTTGTGTCCTAATTAAACACAAGATCCGTGAAGGGTTTTGTTGAACAATCTGTTAATTACCAAAAAGTAGGTGTATCTCTGTTTCAGAACATAGTCCTTCTTTTAATAGCTCTGCCTCCAGCCAGGTGAGTCAGCAGCATCCAGTAAAGCCACACATTTATTGGAGAATCCCAGAATGATAAAATAGTTTGGGCTGGAAAGGACCTTTAAAGGCCATCTAGTCCAACACCTGTCGCAATGAGCAGTGACATCTCCAACTAGATCTCGATGTTCAGAGCTCCATCCAGCCTGACCTTGAATGTTTCCAGGGATGGAACATTTGCCACCTCTCTGGGCAACCTGTTCCAGGGTTTCACCCCACTTGTAAAAATTTTCTTCCTTATATCTAGTCTAAATCTACCCTCCTTTTGTTTAAAACCATTACCCCTTGTCCTATTGTGAGATGTTCTATTATAAAGTTTGTCACCATATTACTTATAAGTACTATTTAATTACTGAATGGCTAAAACGAGACCTCCCTGGAACCTTCTCTACTCCAGACCAAAGAACCCCAACTCAGCCATTTCTTGTAGCAGAAGTGTTCCATCCCTCTTGTCATCTTGGAGAACTTCCTCTGGACTCGCTCCAACAGGTCAATGTCCTTCCTTTCCTGGGGACACCAGAGCTGGACACAGCACTCCAGGTGGGGTGTCATAAGAGCAGGGTAGAGAGGCAGAGCCACCTCTCTCACCCTGCTGCCCATGCTGCTTTTGATGCAGCCCAGGAAAACAAAGTATCTTGACACATTATGAGGCAGGTGTGATTTTGCTGGGAAGCCTTTGAATACCAAGATAATAGGCACTATAAAAGGTTATCAGCCAAACATTTATAATTGGTACTTGCAAGTGCCATAGTAAGCCTTCTAGTGTTTACATTTTTATCTTGTATTAAAGGCTGCTTCCTTTGAACTAAAAATATAATTTGTGGCTAATAAGAGAGCATATTAGATTATTCACAGTGTAAATTCATATGGTACAAATTAACTAAGATGTATCAGCTGAGGTTCAGACTTGAGTTTAATGTGATAGTGAGGGAATTTGCAGACAACATCAAAAGAAGTTCTGATAGTATCAAAATAACTGAAAATTCATAAGCAAATCTTGTAATTTTTTTTCTCTATATACAGTTATTTTAAAATTCAGATGAAAAGATAATTAAGATAAGGTATCTAAATATAGATGATATCTGTGACTAGAAGCAGAACCAGTGATTTATTTTTATATGTTACTCAGATTGCTTAATTGGATTCAAATTCTTTTCTATTATATTTATTATATTTGATATATTCCATATGTATCACAAGCCTTTTCCCATGGAATTTCTATTCATTAACATTATGAATGGCTCTGTATTTCTTAATAAGATTTCTCTTAAAACACAGCTTTGGATTTGTGCAGAATTATCCCTATCTGAGACCTGTATTCAGTCAGGTCATTCATTCAAGTTTGTTTGTACCAGACAACAGTGGAGCCATCATCCCTGGAGGTGTTCAAGAAACAACTGGACATGGCACTCAGTGCTGTGGTTTAGTTGCCATGATGTTGTTTAGTCAAAGGTTGTACTCAATGATCTTAGAGGTTTTTTCCAACCTGATTGATTCTGTGATTCTGTGAAAGACAAATACTATTGAAATTATACAAAAGAGGATTACCTATTTACAGCAGAGCATTGACCCTCACTAACCACCATCTTTCTCACCTCACAGTTGGAAATTAATAGAACTTAATAGGCACATGGTACTTGAGAATCCAATCTGTCAAGTGTGAGGGCTGTGCAGGATCTCAGGGTTATAACATTGGTTGTCCTGATCTTTAATCATCCACTAGGATTCTGCAAAAAATGAAAACTTAATATTTTTATTGTTGAGTGGAAGGTAGCAAACTGTGCCACACAGAAATTACAGGCAACATCAGAATAGAGAGAAGACAAACCATGAAGAAGAGCGGTTCTGTAGAAACCTGTCCCAGAAAAAGAAATTGAGGACTATGCTTGAGTGAGGAAAAGATTAGGCTTTCTGTGTTAGCAGTCATCTGCATGTACCTATGTCTGTCTCTGGGTAAATTTAACTGGACGATCAGAATGTATTTGGCTTCTTTTGAGACATAGAACTAGCATTATCAGAATTGTACACGATATATGCAATAAAATTCATTTTTGTCAAGGGTAAAATACTATTTTTTTCTCTATTCCAGTGAACACTTCTGAAAGGACCTCAAGGTGATAATGCTGACTTAAAAAACACCTAAGAGCTGTAGCATAGACAATTCTGACATGGATTCACCTAAAGAAATTGTTCCAAAATGTCTCACTTAGCAGTGACCCAGGGGTGGGCTAATTTGGCAGGAAAGCCAAAAACTCAGAGAAAATTAGGGAATGCAGTAAGTAATCTACAACCTAACAATGTCTCAAACACTATAGCATTTTTCCCTAATTAGGTCAGAATCTCACAGCATGCAACGCGCAGCTCTTACCCTGACTCATTGCACTTCAGTGACCTGTTTCAAATCAACAGAGAATGTACTCATGCCTTTTATCAACTAAACAATTTAGACTGCATTTTCAAACAGTTCATCTTTCTACATTTCATTTTTAGAATTAAAAAAGCTCAGGTTACTGTCTTCTCCTGTTTTTTAGCTAACCAGAAATTAGCTGAAGAGGTGATTGTGCTATAACTAAGCCACTATTGAGCTTTTGAGTTCTTTTACTCCTGATCCTCAGGTACTCTAAACGTTCTGCCCCAGATAGCTCGACAGTCTGTCTTGATTTAGGTATAGGCAAGAAATAGGATCCACTTGACCAAGTGAGTAACAGCTTTTTTGCCAAGAAGCTTTACATCTGGTTGATGAGGCCTTTCACTGTGGCATGCTGCAACCCGGTGACAGCATCCCGTAAATAGGTGAGTGAACAGACAGCAGAGGAAGCAAAGACATGAGGCAGGATAATGGAAGATACAGATCCCTCAGGATAAACAAGATGGGTCAAAATGGGGCTGACCCCAATGGATAAGGTAACAAAGGGTATGGGTTAACGTTTACATGAAAGAGCACCTGAAAGGTATGGAGCTGCATGATGAGAAATAGGAACTGGCCCTATCCATGCCTCTTCTGGTTATCTTAGGTTTTATACTGTAAGATCTTTATCTCAGGCTTTTGAAGGTATATCAAGGCAGTGTTCACCTACAGCCCACAGTGAAAAGTTACACAGAGAAAGATATAAAGTAAATTATCACAGATGTGCTTCTGATGGTGATGCCATTATGCCAGCATCAAAACTCTATGTTGTAATCATGTGGTGTTTGGAATTGCATTCTGACATAGTATAAAAATATCAGATTGCAGGAATGTGCCTTAAAATATATAGCCCTTTTATTTTCTTTGTGTTTCTGCTGCACATGTCACTTTGTGACCCCGCTGTGAGCAGAATTGGATCCGTTTACTCTTTATCTCTTACTGCCATTTTTACCCTTGATTTTTTCCCCCCTCAGAGAGATTTAGTTAACAACTTAATCCAGCAGGTTTTAGTTTGTGAGACAGACCTCTGAGGGGTGGTGAACAAATAAACCATTTATACAAAAAGTGAGATTGTTGCCATAAGCTTAATTTTTCTGCATAATAGTCCCTTATCTTCAATGAAGCAAGTAAAAATTTTATAAACTGAAATATGTTTTCATTTGGTACCTTAATTAGTACTTTTCTTAATAACATTTATAATCTTAAAGTAAGACAATATAAGATTAGTAATAATAGGAATAACAATAGCAACAGTAGTTGTTACCTCTACTATTATTACTACTGCTACAGCTAATAATATTATATTGGATGACATTCTTTCCTGAATTCAGAAATCAGGATTTGAATTGGAAGTTCTCCATTGATTTCAGAGCTGCTTGTGGTTGCTATTAGCTGGGGAACTGTCCCTAAACTTCACAATCAGCTTCCAGTGCTTCACTCATTGCTCATTAGAAGAATACTTAGCACTGAAGTCAGCAGGACCATTGAGAGGTTAAAAAAGCTGTGGAGTTTGTCTTTCATCATGTTGTCCTTGATCACAATAGGCAAAACAACTTTCTGTCATGCCTTTACCCTTAGACAAGTGCCTGTGACTAGTCACCAAGTACTGAACATAAAGTATGTCTGCTGTTTGTTTTTGAAGTCAGGCAGAATGTCTACTCCTTGTATTTTAATAAAGACAGTATACATGCTGAATTAGCCAAATATTTCATATTAGAATGATAATGTTATCATAATGCTGCATTACAATGCCTTTGATTCTCCAGTCACTCACACAAACACAGACAGATAATGAATTAAATAGAACAACACCACCTTATTGTAAGTATACCTAAAAATAAAGTTATGCTACATGAACATAAAGTGTCAAGAGTTATCATAAATTTTAGTAACGATGGCATCTTTTCATTGTGTTAAAGTGAAAAGACACAGAATGTTTTTATATTGATCTTACAAAATGCAAACAAATTACAGTTTGACAAGCACAAGATGAGTGTACAAGAAAGCAAGACGGGAAAAAAAGGTTTTTCTAAAACTGTTAAATAATGTTTTATCTCTCCCATGAATGAGCTGAAGCAAAATTTCTCACTGTGCTTAAACTTAGACCAATGTGAGACCAGATTCATAATAGGGAGTGAAAACATATGGTTTTTAAAATTTAAAGATTTTTGACACATTGGGCTTTTCATGAAAAATTTAAGATTTTCTAAATTACGCATACTCTCCAGAAATTGAGTGTTAATACAGTGAGAGCATTTTTGTGTTGCAGATGACCAGTATGTACAGTTCTGCATGTCATTGTGAAGTGTTTTCCTCAAGACCTAACTGATGTGAAACTCTGTTAAACTCACCTACTTTCTACTGAATTAATTGAAACGGTGGAAAAAACAGCACAACACTGTGAGAAAAGCCAGAAAAAGTTCCTTTCTCAGGATGTGAGAACTCTGACTCATGACCACAAGTTGTACAATCAAAATGTCTGGGTCAGAAAACACATGTCATTAATCTCATTGTGAGTGATTTCAGAAGACCCTGTGTGTGCTTAAAGCTATAGAGGTACATGCACAGCAGCCTGGAGAACAAGCCTCATCCTTGAAGTGTTCTCTGAACTAAGTATAGATTTAGGGAACTGCACGAAGAAATAAATACTACTGGTTCATTACTCTTACTATTTTAGACAAAATTTAAGCCAATTCAATCAATTTTTTTGATAGAATGTACTAACCTTAAAGCTGTGAGTTTAGGCCAGTCTTGGATCCTTTTTACACTTGCAAGCTGACTGTAACACGCAAAGCATGCTGGCCAAGGGATGCAAGTCCTCCTGCAGAACATGAATGACACTGGCTCCTTCCCTTCTCCCAGAAAAAAATGTTGTTCAGCAGCCAGCAATTGTGCTCAAGTGCAAGAATCTCTATTCCTTTGTGCATGTTCTTGCTTGTCTCTGACCTTGATAAGCTCTTAGTTTGGACAGTACTTTCTAGCAGAGCTTCACTGCTAATTGTGTAGGAAATGTTTTCACTTCTAACTATTGATTTTCCTACCTTTCTATTTCACTGAAGATTCTTTATTCCTCTGTTATGGAAAAGGATGAATTAAAGTTCCTTAGCTGCCTTTTCCGTCATGGCTCATTTTATCTTTCTTTTTTTTCTGAATCAAACACTGTTCTTTCAGTCTCTACAGCTACAAGACCTTTCCCATGCCTCTGTTCTTCTCATGATTTTATGGCAGAACGAAAGCCAGTGGTTGGAATGCGTCCCTTGGGGTGATCAGCCCAAGGGAACAGCATTACCAAGGAGAAGAAATAATGAACTGAGACAGAGGGTTATACATTTAAAATAAGTTTTATATTTCCATCTCTTTTCTATTTTTTTTTAATCCTAGATTTCAAATACAATTGCACTATAATAAAACTAAGAAAAACTAATGTGTTTTTAAACTGATAAAGACCCTGCCTAAGGCAACATTGAGGTTCTTAAATTGAATAAGTGCTTTGGGCTATAAAAATACATATTCATGCATTTAACTCAACAAGACATTTTCTAGCACTTTACAACAGAAGTAAAATGAGACAGTCTATTGTGATTACTTCATGTGTGGCTTTAAACCTGAACATGGTAAGTGTTAAGACTGGTTATTTTCATTAAGTGACTAAAAATTCAATATTTAAAAACAGTCATTAAAAATCCCTCAATTTTAAGCACAAAATAAACCATCAAACTTTCAAATACCTCATAGGTGTACTGGATAAACATGCAAAATATCCTGAATTTCTCTTTGTGACTAGAATATATTCATAATTGTCATGGTTTAACCCCACTCTACAACTAAGCTCCACACAGCTGATCACTCACTTCTGCTTTGTCAGGTTGGAAAGACTAACAGTGAGAAAACTTGTGGGTTGAGATAAACATAGTTCAATAGGTAAAGCAAAAGCCACACACGCAAGCAAGGAATTCATTTACCGCTTCCCATGGCTGGGCAGCCATCCACAGGAAAACAGGGCTCCAGCACACATAATGGTGACTTGGGATGACAAATACCATCATTCTGAGTGTTACCTTCTTTTCTCCTTCTTCCACCAGCTGTAAATGCCAGCTGGAACTAAACCATAAAAAAAGTCAGACTTCATTTGCAAGGCCTAGAGTTATTCACTAAGAGTTCTAACTTCTTCCATATTGGAAAGGCATGCTCAGTCTGCAATGCTTCCTTCCTCTGTTTAAAATGTCGTAGTTTAAAATATGGATAATTACATACTTTCATCCCTCACGTTCTTCTAATTTAATGAGTGTGTGGTTAAAATGGATAATTCTTAAATTTGTCAATTTATCCAGCTCGATTTGTCCAGATGACTCAGGAACAACATTTAGTCATAACCATCTTTTTTTGAAGAAGTGGTTCAGCTCTTTCAGAGCTTTTTTAACTGATTTTCAAAGCTTAGAGCATCACAGAATTCTGTATCACAGAATTCTATCTGTTTCACTTAAAATAAAACATTTTAAGCCTGCTGAGGTGATCAGTCAGCAGCCATTGCCTGAAATCCTAGTTTTATTTTAACAAAATATTCTCTAATACACATAAAAATGAACAGAGGGTGTCTAGCTAGACACAGATGAAGAAAAGTTTGTCAAAATATGTCATTAGAGACATAAAAGCCAAACATTTCTATCTTGGAAGCAATTCACGTTTTCTAGCGATGCACACAGGTTCTTGAACTAACTACATTTTTCTTGCTGTTGCATCCATCTCTATTTTTCTTCTATATCACATCCTGTTAACAGAGAATTTTAACTGTCAGATCAGCTAGCTCCCCAAAGAGGTTTTGGGTCCTGGTCCCCCACTGTTAATGCAAAAGCTAATTAACTCTGAAGCTTTCTCTCAAAGTGAGTCAGTTATTTCCTTCTGAAGCAAACCCACTTGGTTGAGGTTGTGGAGTTTATTGATCTCCAACAAAAATTGGGTGGATTTATGTATGCATGTATGGTGTAGATGAGCAGATAAACCTGCACCAGGTTTGTCTCCCCTGACCCTGCTCTGGCTTTGTGCAGTTTAATATTGCACACTTACTGCACTGTAATGATGCAACACTTCACCACCCCCCCGCAAATCTCCGTGTTTCAAGCTGCCACACTGAAGCATTTGAACAGAAGGGAACATTGGATACTCACGTGTCTGTCACAGGCAGAAAGGTCGCAGAGGAGTCCCAAGGCAAGGGTGTTACAGTGCAGCTGCAATTGTTCAGCTCTAGAGAGAGCCTTCAACAGGACAGGCATAATTGTCCTGTAACTGCCTGTCTGAGAGCCTTCTAGCAGGGCATGCATGTCAGCACTGCTGGTAGAGCATCAGAGATCACTTTTCACTCTCATTCTCTCTCTGTTGTTCCCCAGTTTCCTTAGCAAATTTTGCATTAGGATAGTACCAGTACTGAAGGTGTTGATTCTTCATTTTGGCTAATCATTGTTACTTTCTCTTTTTTTCTATTTTACACTCAGCACAAAACTCCCATGGTGCTTCCTAGTTGGAAAATAATAATAGATTTATTTAATTAAAAAAAACCCTTCTGGCTTGCTGCCAGTTTTTTGCATGTTCCAAAGATCTCTTTTCAGCTTTCATTATTTTAATTGAATATCAAATCCCTTTATGGTCACCTGAGCAAGTGTCCATATTAGAATCTACTTTATTATTTTTTTAATGATTTTCATAACCAAGGAAGACTCTTCTGATTGCTTTTCCAGAAGTGATGACTCATGTAATTTCCTTAAATCCACAGGGCAAATTACAATAGTGAGTAGAGTCAAGCCTCTCATATACTTTTTCAAAGGGGTCACAAAATATTATTGTGTATTTTGTCCAAACTATTTTCTTTAGGAATTTTAATTTTAGAACAGCTTTGTGAAAGTGCTATAATATTGTTTGCTAATCACTCATGACTTATGGTCAGTCTTAATGACCAAAAGTCACATCAATTAATTCTTGCTCAAAGATTTACCTATTTTGAAGCACTAATAAATTCAGCTGCAGATCACTTTAGAATAATTTTGTGCTATTATATATAAGTTATCCTTAATGAGTTATGATACAGAAGCCTCTTTTGAAGCTGAACCTCAATACCTACAAAAGACATGTTTTGAAAGAACTGTCTCCTTTTATTAGTGAGAAATAAAATTTTAGGTCTCTTTTTTCAAAGGTGAGCTTGATCTGGATTCTAATTGCATCCAAAAATCATTATTTAGAAAAAGACTGAAATATTTTAAAATTCAGAGACCATGAACACTGTGATAGAATTGGTTATTTCTTAGATCAGTGTGGTTTTGGATGTTATCTAGTTACAATGACACTCAAGACCAAGTAATACAGTTTTATTTTGATAACTTGTGGGTTCTATATACTAGTTACGTACTGATTTGATATAAGACAAACTGGATCTTGCAGGTGCAGATTTAACAGTAATAACTGTGGGTAGGATGTATTCAGCCTGATTTTTTAATAAGAAACATGAATTTCCTGCACTTACATGGGATCCATTCGTGTCCTCTTGAGGACTGCAGCTAAAAGAACAAAACCACTTTTTTTTTTTTATTTTATTTTATTTTATTTTTAAATAGGTCCATTATTGGGACATTTGTGTTCAAACTTTCAATTTTTAAAATTGATTCTCGTTCTCTAAAACCAAACATTTCTGACATTACAAACAGTTGAATTGCACAAGGAAAGTTTCAGGTGATGTAAAGAGGATTTTAATTCAGGTACCTACAGTGTGAGGTAGTCCCAGAAAGGAGCTCTTCTGGGTCATACATTAGGGGAGGTGCACTTTGTTATTGGCAGGTCTGACTCCATACTACCCCACAGATTTATACTAAAACATGTTAATATGCACACATATATTTAATATCTATTCGTTTTTAAGCATTTTTCCCTGCAGTTACTCTTACACAGCTAAAAATTCATTCATTTTAGCTCTATGAGTCTCACTTCTACGTGCATTTTCCTCTGTGTTGTTGCATATAAAGATGTGACTCTTGGGAGGACTGCAAGTTTTAGAATAAAACGTATTTCTAGCTGTTAGCAGAAAAAATCCATTTTTATTTCTCTTTTGTGACTACAGATTTGAGAAACATTTTAAGACAAAAATTCTAAGGTCTTTTCACAAATAGAAATTCTGGTCTGTTATTTTTATCCTGAAAAACCTAGAAAACTTTTCAAAGCCACCTTTTGCAATTGCAAGGAGTAGCCCTGTAAGATAGGGCTGCTGCATTCATAAATCACTTTATTTGACTTATATCATGGCTTATATAAAGTGCAGAAAGGGTTGTCTTGAGGTTCCATGTAGTTTCTGTCAGCACTCCCTTGAGATAATTGTGGTGTTGGATTTATGTATTAAAGCAGAGAGCACACTAGAATTTCCATGGAAGATGATCCCTTTGGTAACGGCACAGCTAGTGACAAACACACCACTACTGAGATTATGGCAAGGGATTCAAATACAAGCCAATAAAAGCCAGAATGTAGCTGCCTTCTGATGTCCTTCCTAACATTTACTCATGTTTTAGTTATTTCTTTCTTTGTGGAAAAGGTGATGTTTTGGTTTTTTTTCACTCTGCTCTGAGGGAATTGTGTCCAGCTTAGGTTATTTGCGGAGCAGATGAAAAATAGGAATTCTTTATGGAACATATGTCAAGGCTTGTTTCATTCAACCTACCATATATATATGAGATTCTTCTGTAGACTCATTAGATTCTTTTATACTGGAATATATATCTTGGACAAAATACCTAAAAGAAGTTGCATATTTCATCTGAAATCCCTCATATAGTTTATATTTTTCATATTTCAATCATAACATCAATTCAGAATCAATGGCATAATCTATTGTTTGTGTCAGGCTGAGTGCAGAGGCTGCACTGACAGATCACTAGGAGTATAACTCCAGCAACTGAAATAAAAGCAGTACTCAAACTCCAACAACTGTATCAGTGGAAACAGCAGCAAGGAGAGAGTGCTGTGGAAGAAGCCCCTCCTGACAAGAGTGGGATGATGCCCTCTTTTCTCCCAAGGTTTTGGATATCTGTTCTTATTTTCATTTGATAAAATTATATAATGATATTGCTGCAGTATCTGGGAATAGTGCTGCCTCACTGGATTTTTCTTAACTTCTGCTCAGATTTCCTATGTAATAAAAGCAGCACTGTTGCATGAGTTTCCATGGCCAGTAGTATAATATCTCTGTATAGTGAAAATTATTATATATTTTCAACTGGCTGAGGAAAACATATTGAAATTACATCAATAGTACTCATACGGCTGTTGTGCTTGGAAAATGACTTTTAAAGTGTGCTATGACATGGTTTAGGAACGAAAAGAGAGCCAAAGGGCCGAGGGAGGGGAGAGATTGGACAGGACCAACACATTAGAGGCTAGGCAGAAACTGTGGATATGGAGACAGTTCTACCAAGGAGGGCCACCCGTGGGTGCCCAAAGAGATAGCACTAAAAGTGTCTATCATCTAATGAAGAACTGTGTTACTCAAGGTTCCCAGTAACTGGAAAAAAGAAAATGTTGCTTCAATCCAAAGAAAAGCCAGAAGGAAATAGGGGAGTGTGGAATAGGGAAGTGTAGACCTCACCTCAGTCCCTGATCAGGAAACACGTCCTCTTGGAATTCATTTCCAAGAAAGAAAGAAGTCAAATTAGTGGCAGCTGGTTTACCAGGGCAAAACTTACTTGATCCAACTGCTTGTTTTTTATCTGAAGACCAAATATGTGTCTGAGAGGAGAATGGGTTAATGCACCTTGAGTCTGAGCAATGCTTTTGACACTGGCTTCCAGGCATTTCTTAGGTGGAAACAGAGGAACTGTGGGCTGTACAAATGGGCTGTTACACTGTTTGAAAACCAGCTGTACTGCCAACCTGCCAAGCTCATTGTGCAGTAATCAATAGCTTGATGTTCATTTGGCAGATGTACAGAGCTACCCTAGGGTCAATACTGGAGCTGGTATTATTCAGTATCTTCATCAGCAGGCTGGATGATGTGACACTCTCAGCAAATTTATGGATGATGGCACATCAAGGAGAAAATTGATTGATATGCCAAATGGCAGAATTTTGATCCAGAAGGACCACAGGAAAATACAAAAGTGGACCAGCTGAAGCCTCATGGTGCTCAATATGAAAAGTATAAAAATCTCAGCCCTGAGAAAAATAACTATGTAAATCTTCACAGGCTGGGAACTGACAGACTAAGTAGCAAACCTGTCGAAGACAACCTGAGCAGTCAGACTGGACGCTGGTTTGAATATCAGACAATATTTTGCTCTCATTTTAGATAAGACAAACGTCACAAACCAGTTTAGATGAAACTCAGAGAAACATTAAAAGGAGCATTGCCAGTGGATCGAAGAAAATTTTTGTAGTTGTTATTTCCCTTGTTGTCACAGGTGAGTTCACTCACACTTGACATTCATCCGCTTTTGGGCCATTTCAAGAAGGATATTGAGAAAACAAGAGTGTCCAGTGGATTACTGTCAAGATGGTCAAGAATCTCAGGAGAAATTAATGAACTATCATGATTGTTGATAAATGTGTAGTTTGACATAATGTTGACACAGCATGCACATGGTTTCACTATCTCATGCTTACAATGTATATTTGAAGATTTTTTTCTATTACTGACCTGATTTTCAGGGATGACCACTCTCAGAGTCAGAAATTGAACAGATATGACCTCTCATGCCTTTCCCAAATGATCCCAGCTGGGGAGCAATAGGTTTCAAAGACAATATGAATAGAGTTCTTCACTCCTGAAAAAGTTTTAAGGTGTCAAGAGACTCATATAGAGAATTCTCGAGGTGTTTTTTATCTTCACTTTGCATTGCACATAGGTAAGGTGTCTTTTTTAAGTAATCATTGATTTTTGGGCAGTGACAAATGACACCAGCAACTGGCACCTTTAGTGCCTGTCTTAATTTAGTCTTTTTCTGTATCTGAAGGTATGATTTTTCATCTATAATGATGTGCTACAAGGATATGCAGATGACTGCTTCCAGAAAATCATGTAATAAAGTATCTGACATTACAGCTCGTGCCTTCAATTCAGTGCAATTCCTAAGCATGAAACTGCATCAACAAAACAGTGACCTGGTTTAGCTTAAAAAGCAAGTCTAGCCGTACAGAGCTCTTTGCAAAATCTGGGTCTTATTTTTACCATATGGATAGTGTATATAAAAGAAAATACGATAGTCATGCTGAGAGTGGCCTACTTTGCAGTGTGCCTGGATGCTGGAATGGCTCAGCAGGGCCACTTAGATACTGTGATTCTCTTCTCAGCAAAGTGAATGATCTTGGCATGCGATGTGTAGTTGATAACTAAAGGCTCTGTATTCACGGCTGCAGCATTTGGACCACTAATTGTATTACTGCCAGAGCAGGCACTGAATTTAGCTCTAAGTGGTCTGCAAGCCAAGGTAGGACTTACTGCATATCTTGCACGTAGCTCTATATATTCATTCTTCCCTTACTGTTGGTTATTATGTATTCAGTTGCTATTATGAACATAGTGCTCTTCACTTCTTGTCTGAACATCTTGTTCTTTCTATAAGGTTCCAGACCTGTTGGGAAATCAGCCAGAGATGCTGAAGCTCTCCCCTTTGGAATTTAATGTGCTGTGTTATGCAGCACATTATGTGTATCTATGCAGGCTGCAGGCAGCTCCACTAGGGACTTCAGTGTTTTACAGGCTTTTAAAAATAGCGTGGCTGGTTTTCCTTCACAAGTCATGACAACAAAGTGGAAGTGTAATCTCAGGGAGGTGATTTCTCACTCCTACAAAAGCCTGATGTAATATCTGACATTGACCTTTGGCAAAGAGCATCCACTTTCCATCTTTTCTTTTATATTGATGAGTCTGATAATACTTCAGTATGTAACCTGGTGCCAGGGAGTTAAAAATTTACGGTGCCTCTTCACCTGGAGGCGTGTTTGGTCCTGTTCCGCTTGATTACTTGGACACACTCCTGCCATGGCTGTCTGTGAGATACTTGTCCATTTGTATGAAAAAGTGTGCTGATAATTCTGCAGGAATTTGTTTCTGGTTAATTTTAAAATAAATTTAGTTTAAGATCTGAGGAAAAAAAATCACATCAATGATTCTGGAAAAGAAGGTAGCTCTAAAATCAGAAAGACAAATAATCTTTTAAATGGTCCAAAACTAGATCTTCCAAACAACTAGAAATACATATATTAGTTCCTTGGTTTTGATGTTGTCTTCCATATACTTTAAAAATATAGAAGAAATGGCATGAAGTGTAGATGAGAGGAAGTAGCATAGATTAGTATTTAAAGTACAATGTAATGATTTTAAGGAGAACTAAAAGATTCTTAAAAAATGGGAAAAGACTGATTGAATTGCCCTGTGTTGCTTTGAAAATGTAGTAAAAAATTGACAAGCACCTAGGAGCATAATTCTGAGAAAGGAAGAGACATTTAAGTATTTAAGCTGTTTCTTTCTTTCAGGTTCTGAAATAATAAATAAAACACAAAATTTATTTTAAAGAATGTACTATTCCTGAACTTCAAGACATTAATGAAGTCTGCCTTCTGATTTTGTTTTCCACTACTCAAATCCTAACCAAATAAAGAAGGAATATGGAGATCTTTTACTTAAGGAGATTAGACCTTTTAGTTAGTCCATAATGTATAATTTGTTCTGTTGGAAACTAATGCTAGTAAAGTTGGTACTATCAGGGCATTGCCCATTCAATTTCAAAGCGGACAATTGGTCATAAAGCAAATAGCATTTTAGTATACACTACAAATGTTTATGTAATTTTCTAGGATTACACAGGTTTTGTGACAGGAAACTCTGATAGGGATGTCACTGCACATAAAACTAGGTTTTATGTGTCTCACAATTTAGGACTGCTAAATATTTTCCGCACTGACAGGATACAACTCCCCAGTTTTGGCAAACAGTAGTTCTTGTCTCACCACCAGTCCCATGGAATGCAGAGGTTGTATGAGGCTACGAGGCTCTCTCACCATGAGGAGATCTATTTCATGACAGGTCATTCATGTCAGGTCATCTTATCCGTATTTTCTATAAAAGGGAGAAAAGAGGGACAAAAGAACCTATTTTTTTCCCTAGCATTCTATTAGTTTGGAATTCAAGTGCTCATGAGCTATAATCCACTGATTTCACCAAAAAAGGACTGTCTTCAGTTTAGGAAAAGACTCCAAAAGTCAATTTGGGTAACTTTTCCCATGTATTTTCTGTGAGATACATTCAATACATCCTCATTTCCAATTCCTGGTCTCCTGCCCATCTGCCTTGTATATATACACTGTTTGCTCCTTTGTTCTCTTTTGGGGTGAGCCGAAGGGACTTTGTGAGATAAAATCCACCTAGGGATTTTTATTTATTTATCTGGCGATAATTTTCTCCTGTGATTTCTTGCAACCAGAGATACAAGTAGGACTGCAGCCTGCTGTCCCAGTAGGCTTTTATCCTCAGTCTCTCCCACACACCCTCCAGCCATACCATGGGACATACAACAGAGACCTGCTGGCCATGCTACTGAAGAGAGAATATATTGTGAGGGCCTGCTGTGCACTGGGTGGATATGATTCAAGGTAGCGCATGTGGAAAGACTAAGAACTTTCAAAGACAGGATTATTAGAATATCTGAAATGCTAGATACAAACATCAAACTATTCATCGACAGTGCAAATCTGAAAGAGAAATGAAACATTCAGTCAGAAGAGCTTTTTTCCCCATCCACAGAAATTTTGTCACTAGAATCATAATTACAAAAATGAGCTCAATGTAGCTACTGAAGTCATGAAGGATTAAGTGAACTGTTATGCTTCTGTGGGTAATAATTACAACTATTGTAGATCTAACTTCAGGGGTTATGATCTTGTCATGTACACAGAATCACTTCAGCTATCTACCGGGAGTTGGAGCCTCAAGTAAAAAGTCAATACAGCTCCAACTCTGTAATTGTAGCTGAACATCTTTCCTCAACAGCACTACTGAGCATTGAGTGTCAGTGAGGCTTTAAGCATTGGTGTTTTCCTAATCATTTGGCTACTATTTATTCCTAGACAACTTGTGAAAAAGTGAAAAGGATTCTTAGAAATCAGGTTCACTAGGTATGGATTAATTTGAAGGAAGTGGTTCAGTCCTGCTGTTGGAATAGCAACTCCAAAATACCAATCATGAAAAATTCTAAAGGGATGAGTGATTTAGCCTGCTGAACAAGAAAGAAAGAAAAAAAAAAAAAGAGACAAAAGGTGCAAATTTTGTTCGCAAGGAAAAAAGCAGACAACATGGCAGAGTGTAGTGATCAGAGCTGGGGATGGAGGTGAGAGCCATGACTATTCTGTAAAGGATATCGTGCAGAAGTGCAAAAACAAGGACATAGAGTCAGAACCTGATGCAGAATAAAGCATGGAACTACAGAAAAAAAAAAAGAAAGACAATTTTTGTTCTACTGAAATATTGTAGAAGTCAAATGAGGCTTAAATATATGTAGGTCAATATGCAAAATAAAATGTTGAGAAAGAAGGAAGAGCCAAATTGGAAAATGAAAAGAAAAGTAAAGGGAAACAAGAAATGGATTCATAAGAGATGTGTAAATTTATGAGGATGGAAGTGAAAGCATGAATGTGAGGGGAAAGGAACAATGAGGATTAATATTTACTTTGCAGTCTAGTCTCAGTGATTGATTAAAGGAAGGAAAAAATACTGAAAAATATATAGAGATATGTCCTCTGAGGTTCAGTTTTAGAGTTTCTATTTTAATGATTTGAAGAAGTTGGAAAGGTAATCTGAGGCGAGACAATAATATGAATCCTGATTAAAGGCAAAGCAATGACAGAAATCAAGTTGTAAAAAGACGGTGGCTGAATACAAAACTCTTAATTTTCTGAGCTCCTGCTTCCGCTGCTTTGCATATACAAAATACAAAACTCGTGTTAACTTCAAGCCCAGGTAGTTTGAGGAATTTGGTTTATCACTGCTATGAATCTCGAGTATCAGACAAGAAATCATCAAGATTACATACATATTAAAAGAGTGCATTTATTTCTAACTAATCAAGAAATAGCATGGCATCATTGCAGAAGAAGACTATGGCAACTAGTCAGATTTAGATTATGTTAATGCAGCTTCTGAAAGTGACTGTCATAAACTTGGAGACAGCATTGTTGGAGAGAGCAAGAAAGAAAAGGCCCAATTCTTGCTGCTGCTGCTGCTCCAGGTGCTGGAGGGAAACAAGGCAGATCTGCAATGGATGTCCTCTCCAGCCACTCTGAGGTTGTTATTGCACTATTTTATTTCAGGGCTGAGTCTAAGTGGATATGGACTGTGAATAGAGTGCCTTGGGAAACTTTAAAAAGTGGAAACACACAAATAAAAATATTTATTATTTTTGCCATTGAAATAAAAATTATAAGGGTGTGTTCTACCATCTGGGAATGTCTTCTGGCCAATTACTCGTGACCATCTACAGCAGATAGTCAGAAAGTCTACTCCTTGTCTCTCTTTTCTTTCTGATTTGGTCCCTGCCAGTACCCATTTCTGGTTCATAGATTCTTCAAAAGGCAAAATGAAGACACTTAAAATCCTGATACTGCTCCTCAACAACAGCCATTCAGCTAAGACTGTTGAGACAGATCAGGACAAATGGTTGCTTTTTCAGGGGGACTTCTGCCCTGTAGATGACTGTTTTACATCTATGTTTTTACATCAATACTTCGGTAGTGTTGAGAGAAAACTACTGATTTGCCTTGGGCATATGACATAAACCAAAATTATTTGGGAGCGATACTTTCACAGCACGAACTCCTCAGAGCACAGAGCACTTTAAGGGCTGTGTTTTCATTGACATTCCATTAGTGCCAACAGTTTCTGTACTTGTAACTCCCTGTGTAATTCGAGAAACTTCAGTAAAGACTGCAAAAAACCTGTTGTCTTCCTGACTTTTCAGAAATCTTTTATGCAACTCAGAGTTTACTTCTCAATTTCAGCTGCTGATTTTTCTTTTTTGCTAAAAATCTATGGGGTTATTTTACAGTAAACAAAATTGAAAAAGCCAATTTTCTTCTGACTAAGCTTGATTAACTTTTTGTCTCTACCCTAGTAAAATTGATTTCCTGTATGGAAAGATTTAACAAATTATATTAATTTAAATACACTCAAAGCCATGATGTTTATTAACGATACAGCAAATGTGCCTCTCAGCTTGCAAGATGTAACTACTTAATCTTGCAGATCTCTGCTGGACTGCATGCCAAAAGCAAATACATGCTCCATGAATTCTATAAAATGTATAATAGCTACTTCCCATTACTCATTATGACTGTAGCTAATGTCTAAACACAAGTTTAGAGGAAGATGCAAAAATCCTGGTGAGAAGTGGATATGAGCTACAGCCTGTGCCTAGAAGGTAACAGCACAGCTGACAGCAGAGAGGAGATAATCACAGGCTAGTACAGGTTTCAGCTAGGGACCTCTTCCTTCCCAGAATTTCTCTCCTTTCCAAATCTCTGTGAGAAAATTGGTCCAGGCTTCTCCTTCCCTTTGCAGATATTTGAAATAGTAAGAACTGCTGAAAGGGGGGATATGCCTGAGTGAAGCAAGGAGGAATGAACATTTTT
The DNA here is from genome assembly GCA_013398115.1 of Falcunculus frontatus. Lineage (NCBI taxonomy): Eukaryota > Metazoa > Chordata > Aves > Passeriformes > Falcunculus > Falcunculus frontatus. The sequence continues at coordinate 2,358,254 of VZRV01009655.1, forward strand.
CTTGTGCCAGAGCAAAAACCTTTGTGACTTGGAGAAGAAGTTATTGGTGTTTGAGCTGAACAGCTGAAAGATGGAAAAGATGCTTTTATTACAGGATGGGGTTGCACTCTTTCCATTTGTGGCCACAAAAAAAATTATCAAACTAATGTTTGTGCCTTAGTACTGTCAGACAGTTGGCATTGCCATCTTGGAGAGAATATTTAGGATTAAATGGTCCATGTTTGGTTATTTAAAGCCTTGAACAATTTCACTGTGCATTCTTTTCTGGGGGGTGGAGGGAGCCTTTTTCTTTTTGAAAGGATGGCTAGGGCTTGCAAAGTGAAACCTGAACTGCATGTGTATTAAGTGGCTGAAGAGACTACAGTTTCTGACGCAGAGGAATGATTACCTGACTAGGAAATAAAAAAGAAAGAAAAGAAAAAAGAAAATAAAAGAAAAAAATGAAAGAATGAAATATATTGGAAATTTCTATTAATGCTCAGTCAATGCAGGACCAGTGACTATAACTTGACTCAGTAGTACTTCCATTTGTCCTCTCATTTTAGTAGGATTCAGTCTAATGGGATTTCAATACTGCCTAGTTGTGAGGTAGAAACTGTAAGCTTTCCTTTATCTGTGAAAACTGCCATTTTTCACTTTCTTCTTGAAATAACGGTTTGAAGCTATACTGTATGTAATAAAGGGCTTCTGCATTCTTTTCCAAAGATAGCCAGAGCCCATTACCCTGGGGAGTGACCTCTATGTTTACTTCTTAAAGTATTTTGTTTTCCTGAAATACAACTTGCTGTGTAGGATTGTCAGTTTCTGTTGCAACTGAGTCAGAATCTTCACAGTTTCACACTTCTACTGCTTCTGCTTGTTATTGCTGCTAAAAAAATATAAAAAGTAGGTGAAATGTCATGAGTTTCACACTCAGAGAAGGAGGGACAAAGCCTTGTCTCTGGATTTGTAAATGCTCACATGGAACCAACAACGTATCTTGAATGCTTCCATTGCAGAGGCTTTGCTTCTGGTCTGGCAGTGTCAGAAACTAAATCACATTGTACATGAATATTTTTCACCCAGTGAAAATACAGAGAGTTCACCAAAATCCGGAGTGACTGTGATTTCATTGATTAAGGAAGATTAGCTCACCGCAGAAACTGCTGTTTAAGGCAGAGCTGTACAATACACACCTGGAGATAGGTACTGCTACTGATTAACCATGCCTAGGTGAGAGATGGTGAGTGAAAAGATTCTCTGTTGAGTAAACAGCCCTTCAGGAAACATTTAGAGGAGAGCAATGACATCATGTGGAACCTATGCAATCCACTTGGTTCCAGGAGTTGAGAAGCAATTCCGAATGCAGCTGTAATATTGTTTATGTAATGCTGAAATTTAGATCAGCTTAATAACTTCAATTATGGATATTTATATTTTAGTTGGTGGTCAGAGCCCCTGGTTGCAGATCATAGCTGCAGTGGGATAAAATGATAGAAGCCAGAGCTAATTTTACATAGATGTGACACAGGGTATCAAAGTGAACAGGTTGAATAACAGCCTGCTTTCCTAGAACATGAAATGCACTGCTCTGGCCTTCAGACCCTGATGCTCAGACAGCTCTACTACTGTTTCCAGCAGAGAGGTCAAGTTGGAAGTGATAAGCCTGTATTTCATCAAAGTAAAAGGCAGGATCTATCTAAGTAGAGTATTGATGAATGGAGAGTTAAAAATACATATTCGTCTGCACCGAACATGAAAACTTCGCGATATCAGAATTCATTGAATTCTCTCTTGCCATTCCAAGCCACTCTGTCCTCACTTGCTGGCATGAAAAATTCTCTTTCCAATGCAAGGACATCATAAGCTTTATCTTATGCCAATATACACAAAACTGTGACAGGATATACCCTTTTCATGATACAGCTGCCCTTTCCAACCTCAGGAGCTCAGGACATGGTACTGAATAAACATAATCATACCCCACAATGCTTTTCATTAAATGATACATTTAGCTTTTTCTTATCTGTGAAGTCCTTAGTTTTTAATTACATATTTATTTTATTTTTCCTCTTTATGAGAAAAAAAAGAGAATCAAGAACAGTATTCTGTAAAGAATAGGAACCTGTAATAAGGCTTATGATTCAAGTCATTTATTTGATTTATTATATACGCATAACTGTCATTAAAAGAATACTCATGGAAAAAAACAAAAAGTAATTTGTTTTCACAGCCCACAGCTTCTATTCAGTAGGTTTTCATTTTATCTATATACATACATACTCACATATTAATACATACATACATATATATATATATATTCCACACACTAAGGACACATTGAATTTCGCCACATGGATCAAGAGCTAAAATGGAGAGAAATGAAAGCTAGGAAAAGAAAATGAAAAAAGGAAATAAAGAGGAACTTTATGTGTGATATTTCAATGACTTTCCCAAATTTATTTGTGCAAACCTTTGCTTCCAAATTGCAGATTAAGCAAGCATTCAGTGATGAGAGAAGACAGTGATAGTTTGTATATAAAGAAAAAGAGTGTAGATTTAAAAAGAAATGGTGTTCATCTGTATGTGAAACCAATTTGTATGCTCCTATCCATACTCTGTAGAAAAGGGCATTTTGATGAATCTATACATGAAGCTGCTCGAATTTAGCATATGTACAGAAAGGTTTGAACTTCAGACTAAACTGTTCCTGCAGAGAATAGCCTGGTACTCAAAACTGATACTTATCTCCAAATGAATGCTCTAATTTACTCAATAAAATTAAATTCTGCCCTTTCTGATCATACTAAGGGTTTATTCTGCAGCACTACTGTTTGTGTCAACTATCAAGAATACTGCAGTTATTTATAACAATATTAATTACCTGTACAACTATTAGCACTCCAGTTTGTAAGGAAAAAACCCCTGACGATGTTTTGAGTCCAGTGTTCCACCAAAACATAACTTTTTGACTTTACAGCTGAGGCAATTCAGGAAATTCTGTGATAATAATAGGTTATTAACCCCATATCAATTTTAAAAATTGGCATTCCTTCACTGAACCCTCTGCCTCTGGAAGTAGCAGCTGAACAGACCCAGAAGGTTTACAGAAGTAGGAAAAGGTCAGGCAGAGACATATTTTCATAACATACGAATATTTAGTTGTGGGAACAATGTAGGGAGAAGGAATTCTGATCCCACACAGAAGTTGTGCTCCTGTGGTGAAGATATACGCACAGATGTAGGATGACCATATGCTCCTTTTTAAGCAGGAATCATAAACCTCAAAGCCTATGTATCCTGTTGGTTGATGCAGCGGGAACTGCTGGAAGAAGCTGTTCTGGCTCTGTGCATATTTGGGGAGGAACTGTGCATTCTTGGACAGTATACACGTATAACTTTGCAGCAGCTGCTAAGACAAAGTCCATGTGGTGTCTTTTGGGAATACATACCCTGGAAAAATGTCACCTAGTTTTGAAGAAGTGCATCAAGAAATGATATTTGCAAAAATGCACACAGGTATTATTTTAGGTGTTTGTTTTTACTTTTTTTAATATGAAAGGGTTATTTTCACAGCCCTTGTAAAGACTTTGTACTATAACTCTAAGAGGTGAACTGTAAAACCAAAAAACTTCCAAGGTTTCATCTCTAGAAAGTAGTATTTAAACAACGAATTTGTGAAGGGGCTTGAGTGATCTGATAGTTAGATCTCTCCTTAGCAGATTGTTAACCAAAAAATGCAGTCAAAATTGCACAGGGATGGAGAATAAATTCCCATATGAGATACTCCATTTTGTATTCATGTGCACAACTGGTATTTGCACAGTACTCTGTTCATTTAAATTTTAATACCATATTGTAAATTCTATCATTAATATTAAACCTGGTGTTTATATTAATGATCTGTTGCTTTCAAAAAGTGCTGAAACAAAAACTCTCTAGCAATAGCCCCTTAATACTTCCATCACTTTAAAAGAGGGAATGATGTGAGGATTTCAAATACAAAATTACTCTTACTTTAAACCTCAGTTATGAATTTCTGTATGCAGACAAAGTGCAGTGTCAATGATGGACAACAAACAAGTCAAAATTTGTTAGGCTCTGAGGATTTTCAATATGAATCACAAATATTAATTCACTAATAAAAAATTGGAAATATTGCTAATTATTTTATAAACAGACTAAGCATTTTATTTCAGGATACCATAACAATTGTTCTTTGCTGAGTCTGGATCTTTAAACTTACAAAATGTTTTATAATCCTCATGACAAAATTGCTAAATTTGGTGATCTAATTGTGCTCCATGGAAAATTCCTGTTATACATTAAGCTATATTAATTACTCTGTATATTGTTGACATGCCTAGGATATGCCTACATGGAGAACTTCACCTTTTCTGAACTCCAAAGAGGCTATTCAAGTGCCTTGCATAAACACACACACACACATACACGCATACACAAAAATCTCTAGTTTGATTTGACGCTTTTAGTGCTTCCTCTCATTTTCATTGCTAAATTTGTCCTTGGAGACCCGGACAGTCGAGAAAACTGTTTTTAAACACACACTGATAAAAGTTTTCCTGCCGTGAGCTCTACCTATCAGTCCTCTGAAGTCAGTAGAAGCTGTATAAAAAGATTTAATGGGAAGATGCTTCATATATTCTGTATTGTCAAGTTCACTTTCATTGGCATGGGATTTCGCTAAAGGTAACCTTTGAAAATCCCTGAGAAAAATGACAGATAGAATTGCCTTCAGATTTACTTTGCAGATTTAAGACCTCAGGTGTTGTGATACATCAGCTCCTTTCTAGAACACCAAACAGAAAATTTTCTCGATATTATACAACATTATAAACATTGTTAAGAAAGATTTAGTTAAAAATAAATATCTGCAAGATATTCGGGAACACAAGTAGAAAGTTACAGAGAGAAAAGTGACCCTGGCTGTATGAAATAATACAAACATGATTCTATTTGAAATGCACTAGGATGGTTCTTCTATGGTCATATGACACATTTACAGGACATTACAAACCAAGAAATGGATAATTAATTTTTCATCAAGGAGATGGAAACACTGCATTTTACACCAGTCTTTTCAGCTAATGCATAGACTTAAAAATCATTATAAGCAAGTAGTTAGCAGTCAACTGTGCAGGGCTAGGAGCTGGACTTGATGATCCTGATGGGTCCCGTCCAACTCAGCATATTCTATGATCCTCTGATTCTATAGCTAAAATAACAGAAAAAACCCAACTAATTAGAAATTAATGTTTTCTGATGTCTTGGTTTGAAAGACAGGTGTTTGCTAAGGAAGGCAGGAACCTCCCTTGGAATGGAAGATGCAACCCCCTTCCCTCCGAATTATTATAATTTTGAAATTAAGGGGCTTTCAGGCAGAGATATGAGGAACAGGAATAACAGTTCTTTACTAATATATATAACATATATATTATATATATCTACATAACAAGGCAAACAAACAACAGTAACCATGGCAGTGATACCAAAGAGACCCAGCACCCAGTGACACCTTCTCAGCTCTCAGGCGCTTTCCCCTCGGTGCAGTTCCGCTCACAGCCGCCAGGGGCGCTGGCGGCTCCCGGCGAGGGGGGCGGGTGCGATGTTCCCCCGCGCCTGCAGGGGGCGCTCCGCAGCGAGCTCGGCACCACGCGGTAATGGCGGCCTGGCCGAGCCGGGAAGGGATGGGAGAAAGGCGTCACAAACCCTTGGGCAGCTGATCCCGGTGCCCCAGCAGGACCCTCGGGAACAGCAAACTGGAACAGCGTGGACCAACACAAAATCCCGGGCGGTAGGGGAGATGTATCAAACTCCGGAGCTGCAGGGAGAGCCCCTGGACCTCTCCGCAGGCAGGGGGTGCGGCGCTACAGTGCGGTGAAAAGCTTGCAGCAGTGGCAAAGGAAAGGCCAGGGGAGGCACGGCAGCCTCGCCCGGCTCCCAGCGGGGCAGGGAAAGGCGGGCTTGGGATCCCGGGGCTTTTCCTGAGGCACCCGAGCAGATGGTGAAAAAAGGTTCCTCTCTTTAGTGAGACAGGGTATTAAATAGGGTCCCCATGCAATGGCTGCTCCAGCGAGCAGGCTCCACTCACGGTAGAAGGAAGGCAGCAGGAGGCAGAGCCCTACAGTGGTGATGAATTCTCCCCACAGTGACCAGGGCTTTTCTTCCCTCCAAACGCGGAGAGCACAGGAGGCCTAGGGGCTCCACCCCACCCCTTTTTCCCAGTCCAGATCTCGCAGCATCTCTGCCCTACAGGAGAAAACCCCAGGTAAAAGAGAGGAGCCAGCTGGACCCATCTGCCGAGCGGTGGCCAGGTCTTTTGTCTCTCTTAAGTATCCAGTTGTTATTGTCTCCTAGCAACACGTATGGGGAAAATTCTTTAAGGGAAAAATACAAGAGGAGAACTCCTAAAACCCCAACATCCAGGTCTTTGATTTTTTAAATATGGGAATGGAAGTCTGAATTATTTCATGGAATGTGAGAGAGAGTCAACTCACCCCAATCTTTTCTAATTTAGCATATGCTTACCTGCTTATTTAAGATATGAAATCCCCAAAACGGATCTTCAGGGGAATAAGTCGCTTTTCAAATTAGGAGGGATAACTGAATCTGATCTACATGAGTCAGAAGCTAAAATGTTTGCTATTAATGAACTGTGTAAAATTTCTGTACTTTAAATAACTTCAAAAAAATCTACAAAGTATTGCTCCTCAAGGAAACCTGTTTCTCCTGAGTTAAAACTGAATACTCCTTTGAAGATACAGTCTTACACATTTGTCACATATTGATATATATTTCACAAAGTCCTACGTTTCTCTAGTAATTTACTAGGCTAGCTTTCTTTAAATAATATTTTAGCATTACCTTGAAAAGCTCTACCTAAGATCATAAAACAGGGGCCATTAGAATATTGTACTAAACATCTTTAAACTATAATTCAGCTATATGGTCTGGGAGTAAAAATGACAAGGATTTTTCCAATGTAATATATTATGCACTTATTTACATAAAATATCAATATTTATATTCAGCAATGGAACAACAAGATGACTTGGTTTTCTAAATAAAGATGGTACATATCAGTTTGACAGGCACAGCTGAGACAGCTGAGTTTATGTTTCTAAAAAAGTATTCATTTTGTACTTTTTTTATAGAATACTGACAAGGGAATTGCTAATGGAGATAAAAATGATAAGGGTGGGATGTGTAACAGACATGTGGTTCTGTAGAAATTAGAAAGAGATATAAAGCACTGTGTTACTTTCCAGTATTATGGTGAACATTTTCAGTGGTACTGTTTAAAAGAAATGAGATGTACAATGTGCTGGAAAAAAAAAAATTGGGAGGGGGTATTTCTATGAGTTACAAACTGTATCATAGATTTTTCTGAGTTGTGTGTTGTAATTAGAATACAGACCTGATCCTGTAAGTGGCTTCAAGAAAGGTTTTGTAAAAACCTTTGATATACCTATGAAAGCTATCTTTTCATTTCCTTCATCAAACCATTACTGTAAATCACTACATTTTCATGATTTTATTTTGATGAAGTCTTTTTTTTTTAAAACCAAAGCAACAAATATTTCAGAATTTTTGCCTTTCCTTTTGTTGGTGTAATTTAAACTGTTAAAAGTATTGTAGAAATATAGTGGAGAATTACATGGTGGTTTCTTCACTTATATGGATTTTAAGTTTTTTTACAATGTGCAACAATAGGATTTTTCTCCATCAAGGATCAGTTACCTCATTTGTGCTAGTGTAAATCCAGGCACCTTAAGTCTTTCATTTGCTTATATAGGATTCATAATAAACAACAATGAAGTTGCAATATTTTATGTTTTCACCAGTGAGAACTTCAACATACAAAATTGCTTGGATTCATCAAGTAATGTATAAAGAAAAACAATGACCTTTCTGACACTACATGAGATTTCATGTCGTGTTGTATTACCTCAGCGAGGCTGCTTAAGCCTGCATGGGTCAGTCATGATTCAAGCAGTTTGACATTCTGTGATAGAGTTTGACCCTGTCACCACACTCTAATGAGTCATGTAGGTAATTAGAAAACAGACTTGCATAGTTCCAGAAGATTTTAACTATTTATTTCATGTGTATATGTTTGTTTTGTGTCAAAGGATACATAAACAAGTCAAAAATTGTAATGAATACACCAATTCATCTTACTAGACTTGATTCTATATATAAAATTATGCACATGACAACATCAACCTTCAGTCAGCAGCAGGGAGAAAAAATTCCATATTATGCCCTAATTGACTATTAAATTGTAATTTCAAATGTTCCTGCGTGACTTCCATGCCAAAGTTAATAAAAATTTAAACCACTCAACTCTTAAATACTCCTTAAAATTTATCTGTGGTCTTCAAACAGCAACAATTTTTTTGGACAAAATGGGATTTTTTTTCTCTATTATTTATTTCAAAGGGCAATAAATCAATCATTTGAATAATTTAAAGTAAGGTTTATTTTAAATGGTCTGTTCCAGTTGAATTACAGCTCAGGAGCTGCAGGATGACAGTCTATCACTTCTTCTTCTTTACATCAGAAGAGATAATCTTAATAACAATTCTAGTCCTAACATCTGTGAAAGAAACCTTGTCTCAAATCAAAGTGGTGAAAGTGCTGTCATTGAGGCAAGCAAGGGTTTCAGCCTGTCAATCTGTGAACTCTGCCAAGACTACATTTCTTTGTCTTTCATATAACAAGTTGCCATGTTCTTTACGTAAGAAATCCTTTCCTAGTTTGAATGTGTGCAGACTAATTACAAAGTTGAGGTACCAGCAGAAAGGTAAAATAGCATTGCTGACACTTCTAAATAACATTGCCCACATTTTTTTTTTCTGTGGATGCAAATATGTACACCAGAGATAAAACTGTGCAGAGTCAGAACTTCCGTTCTCTTCCTAAGCAAGGTTTTACATCTATGTCAAATAGTCTGTATATGCTTTAGGACTAGATCTTTCTTTCTTTTGCCTCACCATTGAAAATCTCTTTCAGGAACATTGCATTACAGAAGAAAATGGAGTTATAACTCAGCTTTTTTGTTTATTGTTCTAGAACCATATCCAAACAGTTAAATAATTAAGGTACAACACTCATAGATTAGAGGCAGAAACTGGCACTTACTAACAAGTGACCTGATGATCTAAGAAGCATAAGAGGTGTTGAGAGGGAGGCAGGAAGGGAGGCTGTGATACAGCTTCATCTGCTGCCCAACACTGCAGTTCTGGTCCTGGTTTTCATAGCAGATCCCTGAAACCTTGAGCTATATGTGCATCTACCTCAGTGTCCATGACATTGAATAAACTGAGGAAAAGGGTGAAAGAGTCTCTATTTACAGACACTTACTCTTTCCTTCCTGAAAAACCAAGTAGATAATGGCTGATGAAGAAGTTCTGTTTGACTGAGTACATGTTTTTAGCATGGATACTCATGTTTGTGTTGGTAATTTGCTGAGAAAGCACAAGAAATGTGGTGTCAGAATACAGACTGACACTTTTTAGGTAGCGGGCAGTCCTTGAAAGATGGGAGGTATGTTGCCACAAAGATAAACACATAAGGCAGGGAGTACTTTGGGAAGATCATCATCTGTCTGGGTCCTACATTAGCCACATAGAAAGGAGATAGACTTGATAAACCTCAACTTCACCCAGAGAAAAGGAAATAAATTGGGGGTCATGTCTCAGCCTCCTTTTTTTTATGATTTATCACTATTTTAGACACTGATGAAAGGCCTAAGTGTGTAACTATATGCACTAATCCAACTACTGCTTTTTTACTTCCCTGTACTTCAGTATTTATCTTCTGCAGAGTGAGATTTTTTAATATGTTTTAGAAATACATTATGCAGTATGACTTTTCAACAATTTAAGTTATTAAGAGAAAGCTTTCAATATTCCTATTAAATTCTTGCAGCCCTACGTGAGTTATTTGTGCTCTGTTTCTGCTTCATCTTACTGTGTCTTTACCTATGCCTGAGTTTATTTACTTTTAATTGTATTCTGAAGTTTTCACTCAAAATGCAAATTTTTCACTGTCATAGAATGAACAAAAATATTGTTGCTTTGTTTTGGTTTGGTTTTTTGTCTCTGCTACACAAAAACTTGGGTAGAGTAATTCCAGAAAAGTTCCTCCAACAAGCCTGCATTGATTTTCTGTTCTCTAACAAGAAATGGTGAATGATAAAGCATATTCTTCCTTGACTTTTATTTTTTCTGGTGTGTTAATTCTCATTTATAATACACATTTTTCAACTAGATTAATTTTCCTGTAAAGATTCTGGTTTCTTAATGGAATATTTTCATATGAATAAATAGGTTTTTTTAAAATTTGAAATATAAATACATTTTTTAAAGACTTTTGAGTTTTCTCTATTGATAATTTGGGGCTTAAAATCCACGTAAGATATACTGTTGAAAGTGCAGCATGAAGTTTTCTATCTGAAGTGGTTAACATTTTTAAGAGCTATAACTAGAGCTGACACATGCTGAGGATCTCTAATTAACTTCATTCCCTTCCTCTAAATGCCTGTGATTTTAATTGCATTTTAAAAAGATTTTCAAAACTTGGAAATATTTTCAAACCTGGGCATTGGAAAACTTGGATATTTAATTCTATCTCACTTCTTGCTGCTCTACTGAAAGATGGAATATTTGAGAGAGAAGCTGATGATCCTTCATCATTGTGTATTTCCCTATGTCTCAATTGAAAAATAGTGAGTCCAGTGTTTGGAGGTTCAACTTCAGCAACCTGAATGTTTGTTATGAAACTCCTGCAGAAACCTGGGGAAAATTACTGTGGATCTCACAAAAAGGACAGAGTGGGAAATAGAAGAAACAAGCTATAACAAATTTATAACTGCAATACGATTTTTACTGGTAATGCTAACAATGCATTTGGATATTTAGAGCACATATTCCTAACTCTAAATTAAAAACACATATATAGAAAGAATGTTATGTCCTACCTGCAGTGAATGCCTGAGTCTCTTTTTTCCTGCACCAGACATTTTTGGCTAAACTCTAGCTCAGACTATAAGGGTAAAACAAGACAAGTTATTCTGGCAGTACAAAAAACCTTTTTTCTTGAAAGAAAATCTTCAGGGGAAGCATCCCTGCCACTGAACACATTAATTGCTCTGACAGTTATCAGAGAGCAATTGGGAAAATCCACAGGCAGCATGTTACTTACTCTTACAAATAGCTTCACTGGTGACCATTTTTATTGAGTATTAGACTGAATGAGAGTCTGGGGATCCCAGACTCCAGGTATTTGCAATTTCAGATTAGTCAGGACTGCACAGTGTGGCACAGAAAGGTAAATCCAAGAAGCAGAAATGACAGCTTCCCTTGAGTTGCCAGCACACTTGCTCATAGGTTCTTTACTTTTTATTTCTTTTTTATTATTTCTTAGTGTAGTGCTGTGTTTCCCTGGGGCACTTTACTCCTGTCTCAGATGAAACGTGACGTGCAGCTTGCTCAGTTTCAGCTCAGGGCCTTTCCACTGCTACACAGAGAGCAGACACCCTCATGCTTTTTCCCCATCCCTTTCAGAAAATGGGATTAACAGTCTCAATTCAAGACACATATCATCTGAGAAAATGTAGAGAGAAGAAAGAAAAAAGGTGCAGATGATACAGATTAATCTTATGAGCTGTGGATCAGCTAAATGCACCCCCTGGGCCATTGGCGGTCACTGTTACTAACGATTACTGCAGGAAAATTCATGCTCTTCCCAATGTCCTGGGTGCTAAATAACTACTAAATTCTGTGTGAGAATTCAGTTAAAAAATATGGGCCTAAAGCTTTCCTAAACAAGGTAACAGATGGGGAAGGTTTGCAGAGAGCTCGCTGAGTTCACCAACAGAGAAGTGCACAGGGACATAGTCACTTTCTCTTCCTTTGGGTGTGGGACTGAAGCTGTGTACTGGTGCACAGCTACTGGTGGGAACACTCACCAGGCAATCAAAACCAGGCCTCTAGTTCTGTACCAAATGTAGTCACACTCTGCTACCATGCCAAAGTAATAAATTTTTAGAAACAGCTTATTTCTGTAGCAGTTTTATCTCAGCTTGTCTAATGCATGGTATATTGCAGCACTTAACAAATGCTTGTTCTGAGGCTTTCCCGCATTTCTCATCCTGCTTCCTTCCCTTTTTTGTAATATTGTGTAACTCCAGCTTTGGTAAGTGCCTCACTGGCTGCAGGCTGCTTACAGCATCAGCTTTTTCTTTGGTAGCACTTACACAAGTATTTAAACAAAATAAACGGGTTCTATCACCAGTATCTTCTTAAAGCACATTTACTTTTCTTGATTTCCTTGAGAAAGGACTACCTACACTAGAGTAGACCAGTATTAGGGTGTGTGTATTTTACAGCTTTGTTTTAATTTGGAATGAAGCGTGTTCTAGCTATCCAATCAGAACTGCCTGGTAAGTTGCCCTGATGGTCTGTGAGACCTGGTGCCTTTAAGAGAAGTAGGTGTGAATCCACCCATGCCTTAATAGGTGTGCTTGGAGATTTTTCATTATAGAGGTGGGAATACCATCAGGTGGTTTTAGACTCTCTAGTTTGGAGGAGCAGTAGAGGCATCTATATAGAGTTAAGCTTGATGGAAATGAAGCTGTAGTATGCATGAATAGTTAACAACCAATTTATACAAAATTGTAGAGATGTAGAGGAGACAGTCTCATGTAATGTGTGGAGTAAGGCTTTAAAAGGAATGCTCATGGGTAACTGAGAAAGTAGTATACACTAATACAAGGCTGGATGAGTCCTCCCAAAGGAGTTATTCCCTGAATGATAAGGATGTGCTGGTTGAGTTCGCAACTCCCCTCCAAAAGACTGTTTGAAGAAAAGCTGGGAGATTTCTTAATTTAGCTTTACATGATAAATCTTTTGCCTGCATTTTTCTTTTGAATTAAAGTCTTTGACTGTATCTATCTAGGTATTTCTAAGGGTGATCCTGAGCCAAAGAGACAGAGATTGTGTAGTCACAACCCTTATTATACTCTACATAAATAAAATGTATATAATATTACACATTTTATTTGAACTTAAATGTTGTGCAGGTAATGGCATTAGTGAAAAATGATAGTGTAAGCTGGAACTCCTGCTATAGCAATTTTGGTTCCTTTCAAATCTGTAGAGTTTATATGAAGCTGGTAGAGGGCTCATTCTTAATTTCACAGGTGGAGAGACAGATACAGGCAAGCACTTTTAATTTAGACGAATGGGAATTCCATATATGCCTAAGTGGCCTCATTTTCATGGTTGTGGTAAACCTGCCAATAACTTTGAAGAGTCAGGTTCTAGATTTTTTCTTGTTTGGAATGATCTTACCATGGTATTATCAGATTGAGTTTTTAAATCAAGAACACAACAGATTTAAGTTGGCAAAAGTGAAAGTAAAACTTGTCTCTTAAAATAATTAGCAATTAATGTTGCTTACAGCCTGCCAGTATTCTATCTTGAATTCTTCCCAGAAAAACATAAGAGTGTTATCTATTGGGAGAGCATTCTGCTACAAGAGTGTATGTTCCATAGCAAAATATTCTGAGTCAGTTTTCATTCTCCAACTCAGAGCAGTTTCAATCTGGTGCCTGAGTACCCAAACCAAGTTTTCCTCCTTCATATTTATCCTCTGCTTACCCTAGAGGATAGGATTGATTTAGTGACAGAATTATGCTGTTTCCTTGTGCCCTCTGGGGACTGAACTATCAACAACTCACTGCTTTGAGAGATCTTTACAGCTGTGAGTCAGGGATGACATTTTCTGAGACAGACTGGAGGCTTCAGCAGGGGCGTGAAGTTGACCTTGAATTGTGAACTAAATTTTTTCATATTGATCTCTTGTGACACTTATCACTAGCATGTGGCTCTGCTTGTGAGATGGGGTTTGATGCAACTTTCAAGCAAATACGATACATATGCTTCATAAATCTGGGTTTCATCCTGTAGAAAACCTCCTATGAAGGGTGTGCAGAGACAGTTAATGTTTCCTGTCTCTACTAAGACAAAGTTTTGAGCCTTCCAGCCAAATCTGATGTGTTTGAGCAGACTAATAGGGTGAAGGAAATTCATTATTTGTATACCTGATGTGGAAAAAGTAGAGGTCTGCTTTTATTGCTTGGCATGGCATACAGTGTTAGTCATATGCAAAGGGCCTTGGACAGGCAGTCCTCTTCAAGCATGTACTCTGACTGCATTAAATGTTGGAATTTCCTGATTAGGGGACTACCTCTCCACTACCCCCAACAAACCAAACCACACCACTCTTTTTGTAATTTTTCAGTACACGAGATTGCCATTCAATGTGTGTAAATAAGTAAATAATACAGCTTCATCTGTCGTACAGTTTCTTATCTGTCAAAGCTCTATTTCAGCCTAATCCTCAAAACTGTTCTTTTCCTTGGACCTTAATGTTACCATAAAGTCTTTTCTTGCATATTTAAGCAGTCAGTGAATCATTAAGCAAAGCTACTCTTTTGCTGAAGTTCACTGGTGTTGAAAATTAAGGCTTTATTCCCTTAATTGGTCTACCCCAGTTACTCTCTTCAAGAATTTCAATGCAACAGCTTGAGCACAATATGGAAAATTAATTCCCTGAAGTACTTGGTAGAGTAATCAAAAGTGGAATCTATACATTTATATCCACATGTTACATGGTAATACTGTATCTTGGTGATCAGTAGTACTGGCAAGAAATTAATAAACTCATATTAGGCACTGCACTATAAAAGCAGTTTTGTAAAGATTTTGTTAAAATCAGTAGAAGAAGGAGTTTAAGATTAATTATTTATTTAAGCATTGAAGTAGATGCTTGCAAATTTGTTTGTCTAGAATACTATGTTAATGACTTTATATCTGGAGATGTGAAAGAATACAGCCATTGGAAATACTGAGTTTCACATTTGCAGAGGTTTTTATGAAAGAAAATGTAGCCTCTAGCAATAGGAGTTTTAAGAGCCATAATATTCACCTTTTTACTATATCTGCCCTTTTCTGTCTAAAGTTGTCATTAATGATTATCAGAAAGTAGAGGAGACCAAAAGTAAATTCTACTTACAATAGTCAAGTTCTGTCCTTATGGGAAATAAGTTCTTTTTAGAACTGGTGTAGAATCTGAGATGTGCTTTGTAAAGATACTTCTATACTGTAATAGCTAGTTTTCACATTTGATTTCATAGAAGGTAAGATAAGAAATCCGAGTTTTATATGATTTTCAGAATTTGCTAAAACATAAAAAAAGTGAAGCAGAATTTAATTTATCAGCAGCTTGTCAATTAATGGTAAGACAAAGTTGAGCAAGAAAGATCTTTTATATTTCCAAGTATGGAAAAACATTAATATAATTTTGATACTATATTTTACTTATATAAATATAAAGTTGATTAGGATGATACCTACATTACTCTGTAAATATTATATACGTTAAAACCTTTGGTTTATTGAAGCATTCACATAAAATTTGGTAGTAAGACATATTCAAGTCAAAAGAATACGAGATGCACAGTGTTAAACCAAAAAGGTGTGAAATCTACTCGCTGGGGATTTGCTGTTTCTGCTTGGTGGACAATTCTTTAATTTTCCACAGAAACTGGTCATTCGAACTGACATAGTAATTTTCTGACTGGCTAACTGAGGATTCCTCACATTTCTGAGGATAGCATGACATTTTGATACTCATTATTTTAAAATGTCATCTAGAAAGAAAATGCCTAATGTTTGGCACTTAAAAACATTTGAGGGTTATTGCAAGTGAGTACTTCTTGATTAGCTTTTATGTCTTTTTTACTCTTGTTTAATTAATATGAAATTGTGGCATTTTAAGGAGTCTCTCTATAAATATATGCAACAAGTAAAAAATGAGGATCACCTTAGTTCTTCCATGGGTTTCTTCAGAGAAGGTTTGAATCAAGATAGAACAGAACACCTCACTTATGAATTGTTCTCATCATCCTCGGGACTTCTCAGAAGTACATTGTTTCAGTATCTATTTGAGCAGGACTAAAGAGTATCTATCCCTCCTTCTATTTCAGAGATCCGAACTTGGACCAGTGCATGTGTGCTTCCTTGTTTTTAGAATTCAGATAGGCAATTAATTAACTTCTGTATGATCTAAATTACTTTTTTTTTCCTTATTGCATGTTTTACAGGCCATGTTCAATAGTGAAAGAAAAATGTGTTCATAGTGTTTTGACTTGGATTAGGATGAGTGATATTATGAGGACAATAAGTGTTTCTTAAGGAGTGAATAACAAATGAGACTTTACCAACTAAATCACAGGATTATCCCCTGAAGTATTGTTGCATGGAACTGGATTGAGGCTTTCTAGGAAGAATGCTCAAATTCCAAATCTCAAGGTGGATTAGATTGTTTATACCCTCCTGATAGCACTGGCTGTCATGAAAACATGCAAGTAAGCTTATTTCTGCAAAATGTCTCAATGCATGTTATCAATGCTCAAAAGCAGAGAAATGGGCTGGCTGACTGATTCTCTCATTAATTTAGATTCAGGAATTGTTAATCAATTTGATATTAATGATATGTTGGCCTAACTCCATGTATGAAAATAACAAGGCTCTGAATGAAGAAAAACCTTTTAAAAGATTTTAATGATCTTGCATTAGCTTTTAAGCCATGCTCTATTACTTTTTTTGCCCACAATATTAAGTTTGTTGTATTATCACAGTAGTTCAGTATGACCCCAAGGCCAAAATATGATTTATTTTTTCTTAAATCTTACAGCTGACAGCTTTTGGTTTATTAACACAATATTCCTTTAAGAAATCTATAATAAAACCATAAAACTCACATAATCTTGCAATTAAAGTTTAAAGCTTTAGGGCTAGCCTATGAATTAAGCTCAGAGTTTAAAAAATAGCATTCAATGACATGAGTCAGTATGCTGGTTCTGGTTGCAGAGGCTTTTACATCTTTGGTGGACCTTCAGGTTATTTGAAATTATAGAGATATGAAACATTCAGTATGAGGAAACTCAGTTCTTAGAAATTATCCATAATCTGCTCATACCTCAGTCTTTTTACAAACAATCTTTTTTTTTATCAGATTTTCAGGGGAAGAGGTAAATATTTAAATTAAAAACACTATTATATCACAGAATCACAGTTCTTTCTGAGTTGGCAGGGACTCAAGGATCAGCTCTTAAGTGAATGACCTGTACCGGGATCAAACCTGCAACCTTGGTGTTATTAGCACCATGCTGTGACCAACTGAGCTCCTCTTAGGGTCATATGCGATATTTATATGAATATACAGGATCTTAAATGACTGATAACCAGTAAGAAAATTCCTGAATTAATGCTGTCCACAAACCTAATTGGCTCCTATTCACTTGGCTGGGGATGATTGGGTTAGAGACCATTTAATCCAACCTGACATCCAGAAGTCCATGGTGCCTGATGGGACGCACCCGAAAGTGTTGAAGGAACTGTTGGACATCATTGCTAAATCATTCTCAATCATCTTTGAAAGGTCACAGTAGTCAAGAGGGGTAGCTGAGGACTGGAAGAAAGAAAATGTTACCTCTGTCTTCAAAATGGCAAGAAGGAGGACCTAGGGAACTACAGGCCTCACAATCCTTTGCTTCCAAAATACTAAATTTAAAATGCTGTGAGATACCACAAAGTCAAATGCCACAATGATATATTCATAATTTCTTGAAGAGTCTTAGTTTTACTTCCATTTACAAGTACATTTTTTTATGTAAGCGAATCTACTGAAAATGATAGCTGTGAAAAATGTAAGTATTTTGGAGCTCATTCTAATTTTAACACTTAAGGCAACATTTCTTTAATGGTTCAGCAAACTGTATGTTCTGAAATGCATGTACTATGAATTTATTTACTAGTAGGTTTATTATACCTGTATATTGCTTCCTACTTATAAAAAACCTCTTGAGATAAGCTTATATTAAAACATTTTCAAGTTGCTCCAAATAAAGTAGAAATATTGGAAGAATAAATATTGTCCTCAGTGATGGACTACTCTGATGAATTGATTCATTATTTTAGTTCCAGTACTTACGACCTTTGTTGAGAGAGTGACATGCTGAATGCCCCCTAACACATTAATATGCTGGTCTGCCTTCTAAACTGGTGAAAGCTGTGTTTTCATCAAGTATGCAAAAATCACATCTCTCTGTAGAAGTAAAGATGCCACAGAATGGATGAATTTAGGAAAGTAGTGCCTTTAATTCGGGTAAAAGGGTTTTAAAGTTTGCTCACAAATCAGCAGGGTCTTGTAATGAAATAGCATAGTTTTCATAATGAAGTGATTCTGAATCTTAAATGTTAACTTCTTGGGATTTGTAAACTCTTAGAGGGCAAAGTGTAAGGATCAAATTTTCAAAGGAGAATTACATGCTTAATTTCTGTTAACTAATCCTTTAGGCAGTATTGAAAATCTCTGCCTTACATTGCAAATGCCACTGAGGAATCAGCTTGTTAACATAATGGTTCTGAAAGGAAGGGGAAGGATATTGGAAAAGAGGGGTAAGAGTGGATGATTCTACATACAAAATGCAGTGTTAATTAGGGATATTTTTTTTCCTATTTCTCTCCTTTTATGTTATTCCTTTTCTTAAGGTTTGATTTTTTCACATCATGGCAGACAGCAGTGGGGAGGAAAGGACATCCTCCTTCCTTTGTTCTTCCAGTGGGCAGCTGACACTATCCTGTGTTGTCCCCTTGTCCTGGAAGCTGGGGAGCAGAGCTTCCTTCATTTTCTGGCTGCTTCTGCATACCTCTGTGGAGGAGGGGCACAGAGCTGATGTGCCCTTTCAATTTAGATAGGAAGAGTAAGGGTAAGGATCCTGACAGTTGTTACTAGTAAATTAAGTTGTTAATAGTAAATTAAGTTTACGCTGTTAAACTTGGCCCCCAATAAAGCAGGATTCTTTCACCTCTAGCTCAGAGGCGGAGATCTTCATCTTAAAGTCAAATCAAGAATGTAGACATGTAGGAAACTGTGCGCCCTCAGGAAACCAGGTGTGATCTTTGGACTTTGGTAGTGATGAAGTAACTTAGTGCTGTGTAAGTCTCTTTGAGGTTTTATTTCCAAGTTTTATAAAAAGCCCTGTCATGTAAGGGGCATGGTCCTTGAATGCCTTACTGCTTTCCTGGAACCCCTGTAGTAAATGGGCATAACAAATCTTTACTAACATGTGCTGGAAAGAGAATATCTGAGTGGGTAGGAGAATAGGTACTTTCATTTTTAAAAGTATGCCATATATAGAAATTTCTTCTAGTCTTCAGTGGAAATCTCATGCCTAGTGTAATGGAAATATTTTAACATAAGTATTTAGATATATTCACATAGCCATGTTTGGATTCTTTGGGCCCCAGATTGATATGAGAACACATGAAGATCTATTTAGGAAGTAGATTAAGAGAAAAAAAAAAAAAAAAAAAGAAAAAAGAAAAATAGAAAAATAAAAACAAACATATTTAGTTTTTCTTTTCTGAAAAATTCTTCATATTTATTTACTGAAGCTGAACCACAGGAAAGAGAATAGAGAGAGAAAGTCTAAAAAATGAAAAAGGAGTTGTCATGCATTAATAGAAGTGGCAGTGCAAGAAATACTGACATTCAGAGTTGATTGGTACTGAAATGAAAGCAAAAATGTATGAAGAAAAATGTTCAGAATGAACAAAAGATAAGCATAGCAATGATGTGAGATGAGAATATTTAACATTTTTTCTCTAATCTTATCTAGAAACCTTTTCATAGAAAAATACAATTGCACAAGCAGAAATGAATCAAATGAAAATGACATCCAGGTCAACGAGGCAGCACAGCCCTCAGCAGTTTAACCACGTGATGGTCCCAAGATCCCCTCTCACACTGCCAACAGCCGCCTACAGACCCTGCCAAGCAGCCAGATGCTGCTGGAAGATGAGGACCTTCCACAGTTGGCATTTAACTCTTGAGAGGAAAGTAATAATGTTCAGGTTTTATTTTAATGATTGAATTACATCTTGATTTAATAGATGAATTTAAATTCTCATATGCTCCTATAACTGTTTTAGTAGTGATTTTTATTTTGATATGTGTTACGTAGTGCATCCTGTTCTAATAAGAACCTTGCTTTTTCTGTTAGAATATTAATACCAGCATAACTCCATTCCAGCTTCATCACATACTGCATTAATCAAAGTGCATTCATTTTGTAAGGAAAACCAGCAAAGGTTTGATTTTTTGTACAATTATTAAAAAAGTCATTAATGATACATACAACATCTAGTGGAAGCCTGACAGTACTCATCTCATCTCATTAACTTCCTAAGCACAGTTTCTCTATTGTCAATGTTCTCCTTTGGACTTTTTTTAAAATCAGATTCTCTTTGTAGTAAGCATAAGAAACTGTTTTTACACAACCTAGGTGATTTGTTTCAGAGCACTAGCATGTTAGACATCTTTACATCAGGCTTTCCAAGGCATAGAAACACCCACACATTATTGAATCAGATTTATTGAAAATACCTGTTAAAGACTTCAAGATTTTCTATGGGGTTTGTAGAGAAGCCATTTGGGCTCAAGATACACTGTGAGGACTCCAGCTAGCACACTCTTAATGTTTCCACTGCAGATTTCTTTTTTATGTAGTTGTAAATCTCTGTTTTGTTACACTCCAAATTTGCAGGAAATTATTACAAGAAGATTTATTCCTATTAAAAAACAAACAAACAAAAACCAGTGACAGGAAGATACCATAATTATTGCAATTAGAGAAACATCACATGTAGAGGTTTTGGTAGTTGATGTTGGCTGCCTTGCTACAAAAGAGAAATACAACTATCCTGGAAAATTAATGTCTATATCAGTCTGGTACGAACTGTAACAAAGATAGTATCTATAATACACGGTTTTCCTCCAACAGCAGGCAAGGAAAGTTGACATGCAAAAGTCACTCTCTTGATACAATTCTATGGCAACCCACTTTAGAACATTGGTTCCTGTAAAATAAGAAACAGAACAACTAAGCATGGTAAATCAGGCAACTTTCTGTTTCTAAGTTACTTGATAAATGCTGTTGCAGGACAATTTAAGTTTAGAGTAAGGAACAAACGGAATAAGGGGGGAAATGAGTTGTATGGTCTCTAGTTCTCTCATTCTAGTCATAAAACTACTTGTGTTATTTTATCTCTGCTGACTCTGACCCATGTAAATCTACAAAGACCACAAGGAGGAATAGAAACAAGTACCCCCTTTTGTTATGCTGTTTGGTTAGAGATGGTGAGAAACCTCTTTCTACTTTTTTTTTTTTTTTTAAGTCGACAGGAGTAATATCCTTTCAAAAACCTTAGCTGAATGAAAGATTTCCTTCCTGATTTTCAATCCTCTTCATATTTAGTACTTCACTCTCTTCTTCACATTCTTTCTATGCCAGTTGCATGTCTAGCTGATAACTGCAGAATTTGTGGAATGCTATGAGAGATACTAATAGGCAGATATTTTAAAAATGTCACTATTGCCTAAGAGTTGTATATATGCAAAAGATGGCAGAGGTGATACTTAGATTTTTCATCTATTTCCTCCAGTCCTTATGAGAAAAGGAGATAAATCAAGGAACTGAGAAGTGATGAAAACTTCCACTAATTTTGTAAATTTCAGCTTTTCCCTCATGGTATATCCAAACCCAAATTATTACCTTCCTCCACTGCATATGACCTAAATATTTTTCTGAAACTGCAGTGATAAGCAAAACCTAAATTAATCAGAATATTAAGAAAAAAGTATGCCTCAGGATAAATATAGGGTGAATTTTGTACTGGATATCTGCTTTGTGCGTTTCAGAAGATTAGAGTTAAAAAAAATGATTTCAAATAAACAGAAGACTTTTTGCCCAGCTACAATAGCCTACCTGGTGCCAGACTCAGAAAAAAAGTGTAAAGCCCTCTACTATAGTGATGCCTAACAGAAGAATTTCTGACAGGTACACTAGAGAAACTTCTTGGGAATCTTACCAGTAATAACAAAATAGCTTAAGAATTCAAAATCCTGTTATGCAACATTAATTTATCACTCCCGAGGATGCTGACCTTGCAGTGTTCAGGTAATGTTTCTCCAAACTCACTCTCATCCCAAAGCAAGCAAGTGAAGGCATTGGCAGTGGTGATAGCCATGCAGAAGCCCAAAAAACTACATACCTTAAAACCAAGCATTTTTCATCATGTCACAAAGTCACCACTGGTAAATACAAGTGTGATTTTTGGTTTCTATTTTCAGCATATGGGCATGTCAGCTACAGATAAGACAATGCAGAGTGAACTCCAGGTTTCTGTCATCATAAATAATATTTTGGTGGCTTTATTGGCTAGGAATTTTGTTTGGTTGATCAAGTTTGGTTTTTTGTGGAGCAGTTGCATTACTTTGATTTATAAATATATGTGTGAGAAGAATTCATTTTTCAAATGAAGGGGAATTTTTTCCATTCTAATCTAAAAGCTACATATGACCTTTATGGCAACAACAGAGTCTATTTCAGCTTTACAGTAGTCTTATCACCACCCATAAGTGAAACAGAAGCCTGTGACAATGTCAGAGGTAAATCCAAATGGAAATTGGGATGAAATTTGACTGGCAGAACACGGTTTAAAAAAAAAAATTGAAAGCAATAACTGATTGAAACACTAAGCACTCATGTACACTGAAAAGCTGCAACATTTATTATAGCTGAATTTCAAACTCAGAGTATTGAATTTAACCAGTTTAGCACAGGCGCATCATTCCCATGAATCCTGGATTAAAAAAATTGGACAACTTTTGGGTAGGTTTTTTTTGTAATATAGTTTCTTTGTGCTGCCAGACTTGACTTTTTTTGACAAATTAAAATCAAAAGGTGGCATGGAACCACTGAGGCAACCTGCTTTTGGTGCAGCTTTGGCCAAATGGAAGAGGAAGGATGGCAATTTTGCATTTAAACCCTGGAGAATGTTTATTGCCATAAGAATGAGGTTTAGACTGTGGAAACTCAACCAGTACAAAGATCTGGTGTTCATTTTCAGCTTTTACACTGTTGTATGTGTCAGTTTGCGTAGGGTGCTTGACATAAACCCCCCTTAAATTTCCTTTTTACTTCCCCATCTCTTTTCTGCAAGTAGCTTGAATGCAGAGCTTGATCTAGTTGACCAGAATCTGGACTTTCTTGTATTTATATCTGACGTTAAGGAGCTTGTGTGTACACATGAAAATGTAATCTAGAGCTGAAAATAATGAAGTATGTATTTGCAACATGCACAAAGAGTTGCAGGAAGTGACTAAGAGTAGAAAAACTGACCCTATGAGACATGGTGATTTGCTTCTCAATTTATGTAAGTTAAATTTTTCAAAATGCTGCTCTAAAGCATATTATACAGTGCATAATTTTTAATATTCTTATTTCAAACTGAATGTAAGGATAGACATGAACTTCCACCAGAGTTTGATTCTGTGCTTTCCCATATCATTGTCTTGTTTTGTTAAAAGTTAAGCCTTTGAAATGCCACTACCTTTAAATTGCAAAACATCATAAAATTTCCATGTAATTAAGATTCTGGTTTGCTTAAGGCATCAGGTGCTTTCCTTTGATATTGTAGAGTGGTGGAATTTTTTTTCCCCATCCTTTAAAAATAAGACCTCACCAGCTGATTGACTGATTACAGTCAGCTTGACATTTATGGAAATGTGGGATCCTTGCTTCTAAGTACCAGTGTATTATTTCATTTATTAGAAACTGATGTATATACGATTGAAGAGAGACATGATGAAAAAAATTCCCCATGTAGACAAACAAAACAAAAAATCCACTTGGTTTTTCTTTTCCTTCACTGTGGGATGGTTCTTTCACGGTTGTACCACTAACACATGTAGCACACTGTAATGGCTACATGGGCAGAATATATTAATCCCATACTTGATAAAAAATGTCTAATGCTTTTCTTTCTATAGCATGAAGCCCTTCTTTTATCCCTGTTCTATTGCTACAGAGTCTATGTAAGCTTTCACAGAAACCTTGGTTTTGTTTTACTGTGAGGAGCGGGTCAAATGCTTATTTCCCCAGCAAAACCAAAACCTTAAGAAATTACGCTGGTACTGTGTTCAGTCTGGCACCTCCTGAGATGAATTCCCATAAAGCATAAAGAACAGCCATTTTCATTGTGAAGTCTTTCTCCCCTGACTCTTTGTGACTGTTGGGGAGGCAACTGGAGAGACAGGAATGCCATTCTGGATGTGATCCTGATGGAGCTACTGCCTGTCCATGGATGGTTCACGTAGTGTCCCAGGCAGAATGGAAACTTCAGATGAAGCTTATCAGGGAGACCCTCCTGTTGAGTCACGAGGTTCAGAAAGACCTCCCTTGATTTCTAAGCTTCTCAGAGAGGAGTCTAGGTGTGGCAGGATCCAATTCTGATCCTAGATTTGGTTGACAATTTGTGTCTAAAGGGTTATATATGTGCAATTGAGCTTTTATACAACTTTGTCCTTCAGGGCTTAGGATGGCAACCTAAATATATTTCTATTAATGAAAGAAATTATTTATTTAATTGATGATGGTAGTGATAATGATTAAACTAAAAGACTTTAATCAGAATTATTTACTACATAGCATAGATCATTAAAACGACTGGTAAAGTGCGTTATTTATTGAAGCAATATTGAAGCATTAGTATTAAATCTAACAAAATAATTAAGTAGAGATTGATGTTACTCACCCGCACCAATGACTGTTGGCAAATCTCTTTTTCTGTGCCTGAAGGATTAAACTTGAAAAGCATCCCAGCTCAAGGTAGGAAGCTCCACACACACTCCAAGAAGCAGTGTTTTAGAAGACCCTGTCTTTAAAAAGTGGGACTGGCCTTTTACAGTGTAAAGTGATTTTCAGTCCTGTTTCTAGATGAGCCATGCAGGCTTCAGCTCACCAGCTTTAGATAAGTTATCAGTAACATCTCCTCTTAGTTCTTTTAGCCGGAATTTTGTCTGCCGCGTGCTCACTGGTGCCATATTCTGTCAGGAATTGTTCTTCACATCCTCAGAATGTTTGATTTTCGGATTGATGTGTTAGGCTGCTCTTAGCATACTTAACTCCAAAGGCAGTGTAACCTGCCTTCTCCATCCACTACTGATAACTTTTGCAAGTAGGTTAAAGTTCAAGGTGTTTTAAGGCTTAGGCAGAGGCTCTGCTACATGTGGCCAGCATGCCTGAGTCCAGGCAGGCATTTGTATTAAGAGAGGCTTTGACTGGCATATTAAGTTAAATCAGGGCTGTTATAAAGACATTTTCAGTCTTTTGATGATTTCTCTTACAAATAGGTGCTATGAAGGCACCTTAAGAGATGGAGCGAGCTCTAAAGGCCCATAAGCTTCAGAATACAGAAGCTTAGAGTTGCAGTGCAGAACAAATAGGATCTTAGCAACTCCTATAAGCACCTATTGCCCAGTCTTCAGGTTTGAGTGAATGCATGTGCACTTGTTATCGGACAGTGAGAAAATGGAGCTATCTGGGACCAAGTAAAAGAATAATTTGTAAAAGTTAGTAAACTTAAAAAAAAAAAAAAAAAAGAGCTGGACAGTTAGAAAAATCTTTTTTGTTTTATGGATAGTTAGTGTAACATTAAAAATTATAAACTCAAACCCCTTAAGTGTAACAAAGGAAGGATTTTAGTCCTGCCTGACCCATTCAACTCAAATTCAATGTCACCTTTGAGGTTGTAACAGATGTCTGTATAGACTGGAAGCTAAAATTCATTTTCTGATTATATTCAAAGCATTCAGTGTACGGTCCACAAAACTCATATTATATTTACTGTCTTAAAATATTTTCTCTGCACTGGAATCAAGAGCAGTTTTACATTTCACTATAGCAAGATCTAGTTTGACCTTAGAAATCCACTTATTATTTTTATGCAGAATATATAAGAACTGGATCTTAATAAATCAGATTTTTCCCCCTTTTCTTCTTTTTTTTTAAGATTTCCCTGCCTTTCAAGCAGTTCCTCCCCTCCCCTCCCCACCTCCCCTCC